>ONZH01023635.1:0-68370 GCA_900303285.1 Rhinella marina | reverse complement strand
AAACAGTGACATCCATTCCCCATTTTTTACTTAGATATAGAGATATATATATATATACTAGCAGAAAGACCCGGCTTCGCCTGGGTATATTTCATCTATTTCATTTAATGTTTCTGTGTGTCGTTGCAGAGAGAAAGTCAATGCAGCTGACAGGAGGTGATTTTTACCTTCATTTTTTCAATCCCTATTGGCTGCGGAGTGGGAGGGGGTGTGGTTTAATGGGACACGGGGGGGTTAAGTCCTTCATTTCAGGGTGGCCTGAATTATAGGTTAATGCCATGGTAATTTGAAGAAACACAATAGGTAGCAGTGGAAGAAAACATTGCTTTGCGCGGGTATATTTAATGTTTCTGTGTGTCGTTGCAGAGAGAAAGTCATCCTCCCTCCCATCCCTGCAGCTGACAGATGTTGATTTTTACCTTCAATTGTTCAATCTCCATTGGCTGCGGAGTGGGAGGGGTCATGGCCTGATTGAGTAGGGGGCGTGACATTGAAAGACCTAGGGCAGGGTTTTAAGTCCTTCTTTTGATGGTGGCCAGAATTACAGGTCGATGCCATGGTAATTTATGAGGACACGCCATGGGTAACAGTGGAAGAAAACATTGCTTTGCACGGGTATATTTAATCAGTTTCATTTAATGTTTCTGTATGTTGTTGCAGAAAGAAATCCAACTTCCCTCCCGCCCCTGCAGCTGACAGAAGTTGATTTTTACCTTCATTTTTTCAATCCCCGTTGGCTGCGGAGTGGGAGGGGGCGTGGCCTGACAGAGTCGGAGCGTGGTTTCGCGAGATCTGGGGTCAGAGTGGCATGAATTACAGGTCGATGACATGGTAATTTATGGGGACCCGCAATGGGTAGCAGTGGAAAAAAACATCTTTTATTAGTACTGAATGGTCATAGTCTAAAATTAGTCAATTTCATCTACGATTTTTGTGTGTCATTGCAGAGAGAAATTCACCCTCCCGCCCCTGCAGCTGACAGAAGTTTATTTTTCCCTTCATTTTTTCAATCCCTGTTGGCTGCGGAGTAGGAGGGGGCGTGACCTGACACAGTTGGGGGTGTGGCTTAACAAAGCGCTTCGCATAGGTGATTTAATCTATTTCATTTAATGTTTCTGTGTGTCGTTGCAGAATGGCTGCAGAGTGAGAGGGGGCGTGGTTTGACAGAGTTGGGGGCGTGACTTAGCAAGACGATTCGAACAGTTGTAGTCTATAATTAGTCTATTTTATCTAAAATTTTTGTGTGTCGTTGCAGAGAGAAATTCACCCTCCCACCCCTGCAGCAAACAGAAGTTTATTTTTACCTTTATTTTTTCAATCCCCATTGGCTACGGAGTGGGAGGGGGTGTAACCTGACAGAGTCGGGGGCGTGGATTAGCAAGACGCTTCACATGGGTGTATTTAATCTATTTCATTTAATGTTTCTGTGTGTCGTTGCAGAAAGAAAGTCAACCTCCCACCCATCCCTGCAGCTGACAGAAGTAGATTTTTACCTTTATTTTTTCAATCCCTGTTGGCTGCGGAGTGGGAGGGGGCGTGGCCTTACAGAGTCGGGGCGTGGCTTAGCAAAGCGCTTCGCATAGGTGCATTTAATCTATTTCATTTAATGTTTCTGTGTGTCGGTGCAGAATGGCTTCGGAGTGAGAGGGGGCGTGGCCTGACAGAGACGGGGCGTGGCTTAGAAAAAGTCTTCGAACGGTTGTAGTCTATAATTAGTCTATTTCATCTAAAATTTTTGTGTGTCGTTGCAGAGAGAAATTCACCCTCCCACCCCTGCAGCAAACAGTTTATTTTTACCTTCATTTTTTCAATTCCCGTTGGCTGCGGAGTGGGAGGGGGCGTGACCTGACAGAGTCGGGAGCGTGGATTAGCAAGACGCTTCGCATGGGTGGATTTAATCTATTTTATTTAATGTTTGTGTGTGTTGTTGCAGAAAGAAAGTCAACCTCCCACCCATCCCTGCAGCTGACAGAAGTTGATTTTTACCTTTATTTTTTCAATCCCCGTTGGCTGCGGAGTGGGAGGGGGCGTGGCCTGACAGAGTCGGAGCGTGGTTTCGCGAGATCTGGGGAGAGGGTCAGAGTGGCATGAATTACAGGTCGATGACATGGTAATTTATGGGGACCCGCAATGGGTAGCAGTGGAAAAAAACATCTTTTATTAGTACTGAATGGTCGTAGTCTAAAATTAGTCAATTTCATCTACGATTTTTGTGTGTCATTGCAGAGAGAAATTCACCCTCCCACCCCTGCAGCTGATTTTTTCAATCCCCGTTGCCTACGGAGTGGGAGGGGGCATGGCCTGGCAGAGTTGGGGGTGTGGATTATCAAGATGCTTCGAACGGTTGTAGTCTGAAATTAGTCTATTTCATCTAAAATTTTGTGTGTCATTGCAGAGAGAAATTCACCCTCCCACCCCTGCAGCTGACAGAAGTTTATTTTTCCCTTCATTTTTTCAATCTCTGTTGGCTGCGGAGTAGGAGGGGGCGTGACCTGACACAGTTGGGGCGTGGCTTAACAAAGCGCTTCGCATAGGTGATTTAATCTATTTCATTTAATGTTTCTGTGTGTCGTTGCAGAATGGCTGCAGAGTGAGAGGGGGCGTGGTCTGACAGAGTTGGGGGCGTGACTTAGCAAGACGATTCGAACAGTTGTAGTCTATAATTAGTCTATTTTATCTAAAATTTTTGTGTGTCGTTGCAGAGAGAAATTCACCCTCCCACCCCTGCAGCAAACAGAAGTTTATTTTTACCTTTATTTTTTCAATCCCCATTGGCTGCGGAGTGGGAGGGGGCGTAACCTGACAGAGTCGGGGGCATGGATTAGCAAGACGCTTCACATGGGTGTTTTTAATCTATTTCATTTAATGTTTCTGTGTGTCATTGCAGAAAGAAAGT
Organism: Rhinella marina; assembly: GCA_900303285.1. NCBI lineage: Eukaryota > Metazoa > Chordata > Amphibia > Anura > Bufonidae > Rhinella > Rhinella marina. The sequence continues at coordinate 65,474 of ONZH01023635.1, read as the reverse complement.
CAACCTCCCACCCATCCCTGCAGCTGACAGAAGTAGATTTTTACCTTTATTTTTTCAATCCCTGTTGGCTGCGGAGTGGGAGGGGGCGTGGCTTAGCAAAGCGCTTCGCATAGGTGCATTTAATCTATTTCATTTAATGTTTCTGTGTGTCGTTGCAGAATGGCTGCAGAGTGAGAGGGGGCGTGGCCTGACAGAGACGGGGCATGGCTTAGCAAAAGGCTTCGAACAGTTGTAGTCTATAATTAGTCTATTTCATCTAAAATTTTTGTGTGTCGTTGCAGAGAGAAATTCACCCTCCCACCCCTGCAGCAAACAGAAGTTTATTTTTACCTTCATTTTTTCAATTCCCGTTGGCTGCGGAGTGGGAGGGGGCGTGACCTGACAGAGTCGGGGGCGTGGATTAGCAAGACGCTTCGCATGGGTGGATTTAATCTATTTTATTTAATGTTTGTGTGTGTTGTTGCAGAAAAAGTCAACCTCCCACCCATCCCTGCAGCTGACAGAAGTTGATTTTTACCTTTATTTTTTCAATCTCTGTTGGCTGCGGAGTGAAAGGGGGTGTGGCCTGACAAAGTTGGGGGTGTGGCTTAGTGAGACCTGGGGCGGGGGTTTTAAGTACTTCTTTTAGGGTGGCCTGAATTAAAGGTCAATACCATGCTTATTTATGAGCCCACGCAATAGGCAGCAGTGGAGGAAAACATCTTTTATTACTACTAAACTGTAGTAATAGAAAAAAACATAAGTTATATTTATGGTAACCGGAATACCTTTAACAGTGTCAGTAAATAGAAATGGATGAGATCCTCAGCTGCTGATAATTACCTGGTTGTTATGGAAACCTGCCCTCCCTGTGTGGCTTTGCAGAGAATGGCAGTTGGAGTTTAAAACCAAAGCTCCCAGTTGTAATGTTGGCTAATGGAGATAATATTTTGGGAATATCTCGGGAACGGTACGTCCTAGAGAGATGAGACCTGGTCTAAAACCTTCCCGGACACCTGATGTACCTGTGTGCCGAATTTGGTGAAAATCGGTCCAGTAGTTTGGTAGCGCATAGAGAACAGACAGTCAGACAGACAGAAATTCATTTTTATATTATTAAGAGATATCTAGGACTGTGTAGGATACAAGAACTTGGTGTGCTGCATTTTTGTATCCCCCGCATTCATGTCTATGAGAGCGGGTAGCCGCCGGCTCCGCATAAAAAAAAAAAAAAAAAAATATGTCCTATTCTTGTCCGCAACAGCGGACAAGTATAGGCATTTTCAATGGGGTGCCCAGCCATGTGTTCCGAGCGTTGTGGAACACATGTCGGGCGGCAACCATAGTATTGAACATGTCCCATTCTTGTCCACAGCCATGGAAAAGAATAGGCATTTCTATCATAGTGCCGGCCATGTGTGATCTGCAAAATGCGGTACGCACATGGCTGGTATCCGTGTTTTCCGGATCCGCAATTTGTTGACCACAAAACACTTGCAGATGTGCAGAGGCGTAGCTAGAGGTTCAGCATGGGGGGGCGAAACATACTTGAGTGGGCCCCCCACTTAGTGACTTCCCAAACGCACGTTTCCAACTTCACAGGCACATACTACTAGTTGTGGTTATAATATTGTATTAGAAAGATGACTGTATAAACTGCTAGATCATCCATGCTGTTAAGTACAGTACAATAGACTTTCTACATACCCTACTCTAAATACTCTACCATATAATGCAGTAAAATATAGGAGTAATAGGAGTAAAAAACAAGGGGACTCCTATGTTAAAGGAAACCTGTCCCCAGTTTTTACATCACTAAACTAACAGTCCCCTGCCCCCATCAGACCTCAGATCAGCGTATTGTGCCTCCATCAGACCTCAGATCAGCCCACCCAGCCACATAAGATTAAGTGCAGCATCAGGTCATAGTGCACGCCGGCCAGGGAAGACAGTGGAGCGCCAGACCGGAGGGCAGCCGCAGCGCGGGACAGGTAAGAAAGGTTTTTTATTTTAATCTTATGTGGCTGGGTGGGCTGATCTGAGGTCTGATGGGGGTCCCTAAATACAAGTGAGCGCTTCCATAATGGAAGCGCTCACTTGTATTCGCCTGATAGTCATCCTTGCTGGGCCCCCCCTGAGTCACTGGGCCCGGAGCCGTCACCCCCCCTGCCCCCCTGGTAGCTACGCCTCTGCAGATGTGTAAATGGATCCTAAGGTACATCATTTTTGTAGATGCAGTAAGTGGACATTCTTATTGTGCTGGAGCACAGAGGACACTGGATGGGGTTAGAGGCATCGCTTATTGCAAAAATCTGTGTGTGGACTATAGTGCACTCAGCAGGCAAGACCACCGTGTGGAGGGGGCACAGAGGAGGCAAAACCCACCATACGAAGGGTGGAGGGAGCATAGAGGAGGCAAAAGCCACCGTGTGGAGGGGGCACAGAGGAGGCAAAAGCCACCATACCGAGGGGGCACAGAGGAGGAAAAACCCACCATACCAAGGGGGCACAGAGGAGGCAAAAGCCACCGTGTGGAGGAGGCACAGAGGAGGAAAAACCCACTGTACGAAGGGGGCACAGAGGCTCTGTGAGAAAAACCTCTGTGCAGAGGGCACAGAGGAGGCAAAAGCACAGTATGGAGGGGGTTACAGAGGAGACAAAACCACAGTGTGGAGGGGGTTACAGAGGAGACAAAACCACAGTGTGGAGGGGGTTACAGAGGAGACAAAAGCCATGGTGTGGAGGTGGCAGTAAGAAGTTAAAAATACCTTGCAAGGTGATGTGTGATGAGTAATGTTGACTTTCTAAGAGCTTCCAGCAGCTGTTAGACCCCTTATGTACTCCACTACAAGCTACATATAAACACAGCCCCCAAACCCCTCACTAGAAATCACTGACCACTGCAGACCTGCCTGCACTTTCCCTGCTCCAGATGAAGCAGCACTGCTCTTGCTCTGCTTCTCCTTTCAGCTCTTTTTCTGTATGTGGCACAGCCTGTAAGGGGCGGGAAGAAGAGGCCACGTGATCTAATGACGTCACTCCCTCAAAGAAGCCAATACATTCTAGGCTTTACCCTACCGTTTCACCACACATAGAAAAAAAAAGATGGCAGCCACCTGCTTTCAACTCTTAGAACGTGCAAGACGGGGCAGCGAACAAGCACATCTCCCATTGGCTGGCTGCTGGTCACATGCATGTAAAGCGTTTTGTGATTAGCCTGCAGCTGGTCTATTTAAGGACGCTGCTGACTCATGTCTAGTCCTTTTCACTCTACGGTTTTTACCAGAATCTCCATACGGCGTTGTCTCTTGTGAGTGGTCTGCTAACGGAGAGCTTTGTTGGCTAGTGACATAGCTATAGCTTTTTCCGCGCAATGACTCAATGCTATTGTGTTTGGTGTAGGCTCCGATTAGTTCTTTACCGACTGATTTCTGAATGCCACGATAGTTGATTACTCGCCTCAGTGCGGAAGAAGGACGACATAGGCAAAGCTTTTCATAGTTCTCTAACGAACGCGTGTCTCCCTTAGGTTCCCCATCGTAGCTTTCACGGGGTGTTAACAATGTCCGGAGGCCTTGATGTCCTGCAAATGAAGGAGGAAGATGTCCTCAAGTTTTTGGCAGCAGGGACCCACTTGGGTGGCACTAACCTTGACTTTCAAATGGAGCAATATATCTATAAAAGAAAAAGTGACGGTCAGTGCAGTTCCTGTTTTGTGGTGATTGTTCATTCTGTAAATAACTCTGAATAACGGCAATATTGATTATTGTGGGGATTCTTTATATCTTCAATGATGAGCCGGTTGTGTAGGCAGAATTGTTTCTTTCCTCCAAGGCTCCCTGCCCTATAAAGTGTGTTGATTGCATCTCAAAGAGCAGCTTTTACCAAAAAAAAGCAGATTCTAAAGCTTTATTTGGTAACTCTTTAGAACCATAGCTGTGCATGGGAAATGTGTCATAATTATTATTTAAAGGGTTTCTGTCACCAGAAATGACCCTATTAAACCAAGTGTCATTTGCAATGAGCAAATGACACTTGATGCCAGTAATGTTACTATTATAGTCCTCAGTAACGCCGTTTTGCTAAAAATTACGATTTTATAATATGCTAATGACCTCCCCTAGGTGCAGTAGGCGTGAACCTGCACCTAGGAGAGGCCGTAATTATGCCTCTTACCACGCCCCCGGTCGCGCTGATTGACAGGGCCGGGCAGCCAGCTCTTTCGGCTCCCGGCCCTGTACGATCCGAAATCCCCCTGCGCAGTAATGAAGCCGGGACCCGGGCGGGCGCCGGCTCTCAACGCGCGCTGATCCCGCGCCTGCGCATTGCGATCAGCGCGCGTTGAGAGCCGGCGCCCGCCCGGGTCCCGGCTTCATTACTGCGCAGGCGCGGGATTTCGGATCGTACAGGGCCGGGAGCCGAAAGAGCTGGCTGCCCGGCCCTGTCAATCAGCGCGACCGGGGGCGTGGTAAGAGGCATAATTACGGCCTCTCCTAGGTGCAGGTTCACGCCTACTGCACCTAGGGGAGGTCATTAGCATATTATAAAATCGTAATTTTTAGCAAAACGGCGTTACTGAGGACTATAATAGTAACATTACTGGCATCAAGTGTCATTTGCTCATTGCAAATGACACTTGGTTTAATAGGGTCATTTCTGGTGACAGAAACCCTTTAAATGCATAGTCCAGCAGGGGAACAGCCTGCCAGATCCGTACTACAGTGTACACCCATGAGCTGCAGGAAATCCACCTGGCCGCATTCACAATAATGGAAAGCGGCATAGATCTGGCTGTAGCATGGGGCTGGGCATACTTTCAGCAGCTGACGGGTGTACGCTGTAGTATGCATCCGGCAGGCTGTAAACACCATTGTGAAACAGGCCTAATTCAGGTTTTGAGATCCAGCCCCAAAATGCAATTGAGCTGATGCATCCTGATCAGTTTTGTTCCCTTGACAATGAATGGGGACCAAACAGATCAGGTTACTTTCACACTTGCTCTGTTGTTTTCCGGTATTCGGATCCGGCAGAGTATCCTAACAGAACGGATGCATTTAATTATGGTATTGAGATACTCCACTGGATCTCAATACCAGAATTAACACAAGTGTGAAAGTAGCTTTAACTTTTATTTTTCCCTTCAAATAGGGCCTATATATGAGGGCCTATTTTTCCGGTGTTTAATGCCATTTGATTTACCATGTCTTGTGCTTGTAAACTTTGTGTGATAAAATTGAAGAAAAAACTAAATCCACCAAGGGTTCTGGGGTTTTGACATCTATATGCACTGAAAATGTCGACGTCATTATTCTGCAGTTCAGTACAAATGCAGCAATACCGAAATTGAATTTTTTTTTTGCTACTTTTTTTTTACAAAAAATCCTTTTCTTTGCACCCACCGGTGGCCTCATAATGGCGGTGTAATGCATTAAAGGGGTATTCCCATCTCACAAATGTAGTTTGTATAATTGGATATAGCCATGCCAATAATATTACTAATAGAATGTATTTATATAAAATGTACTGTTTAGATTTGCCTATTTGTATATCCATTGTCCCACACATCAGTCAGGCCATTGCCCCTAGTTACGACCACCACGGCCATGTAGTAGTGATGGCCGGCTTACTCTTGTTCAAACCCACTCTGAGGTAACTGCTGTATTGTGAACGCACAGTGCATGAGCATGCGGAGACGCATCTTAGGGTTGTAGCATTTTTGTCTGCGCTTCCAAAATGCAGAGAAACGGATCCTGTTCCAAGATCAATTCATCTCTATGGCGCAGGATCCATTTTTAAAGAGGACCTTTCATGACTTTTAAAAAATGAATCTGCACTATCTACCTGATAGTGCGTCCCCCACTGATGCCAGCAGCGTTGTTTTCTTTGCAAATTGTCCCCCGGTGGCTTCACACGGGCCCCCCGTTCTTCTGTCCGGCTTTATGCTAATTAGAAAGCATCGGAACAGGGAGGAGGAGACTCCCTGTTCCTCAATGGGCGTTGCTTCTGCCCTGCTGTGAGCGTTGTCCAATCAGAGCGGACCGCTCACAGCAGGGTTGAACTCCTTCGGCCCTGCTGTGAGCGGTCCGCTCTGATTGGACAGCGCTCACAGCAGGGCAGAAGCAACGCCCATTGAGGAACAGGGAGTCTCCTCCTCCCTGTTCCGATGCTTTCTAATTAGCATAAAGCCGGACAGAAGAACGGGGGGCCCGTGTGAAGCCACCGGGGGACAATTTGCAAAGAAAACAACGCTGCTGGCATCAGTGGGGGACGCACTATCAGGTAGATAGTGCAGATTCATTTTTTAAAAGTCATGAAAGGTCCTCTTTAAAGTCTGTTTTGGACTGGTAGCGTCAAACGCAGATGTGAAAGTACCTTAAGATGTGTATTCGCATGCTCATGACATGTGCGTTCACAATACAGCAATTAGCTCAGAGGGGGTTTGAACAAGAGCAAGCTGGCCACCATTACTACATAGCCATGGTGGCCGTAACCAGAGGCAACGGCCTGACTAATGTGTGTGGGGCAATAACTATATAGATAAATCTTCTAAACGGGACATTTTATATAAATACATTCTATTAGTAATATTATTGGTATGGCTATATCTAACTGTACAAACTACATTTGTGAGATGGGAATACCCCTTTGAGAGATTAAGAGATCTGGCAGGGAATAGTCTGCTGGATCTCAACGCACTCCGGCATTGCTGGAGGTTTGTAGGGTGCAGTCTGCTCCCATTCACTGTAATGGGGACCAGTAGTGATCCAGCCAAATATCAGCATATTTTCCAGAATGCGGCTAGATCTCTGCTGGCCACCATTAGGGTTGTCAGATTACCAAAATTTTGATTCCGTTTCGATAAAAAGTATTGATACTTGATGCTATTTAATACCACAAAAATCACAAAGTACCCACATATTAACCTTGTGGTGTTGGCTCAATACGATTACAGCAATAGTAAGGTTTTTATTTTGTTTTATAAGACTACTTTCACACCAGCGTTTTTGCCGGATCAGTCATGGATCAGAAAAAACGCTTCCGTTCTGAATAGATTATCTTTAAAATAGCATTGATGGATCAGTCATGAACACCATTGAAAGTCAATGGAGGGCGGATCTGTGTTCTATTACATTGTGTCAGGACGGATCCGTCTTAGGCCCCATTCACATGACCGTATGTACATTTCCGCATCTTATCTGCATTTTCGCGGATAAGATGCGGAACCATACAGACCCATTAATTTTTCCATAGGAAAAAAATGCAGAATGCACACCGTGTACATTCTGCATCCCGTATCTCAGAAGTTTCTCTGCAAAAAAAGAAAACATGTCCTATACTTGGCCGCAAAATCACATCCGTAGCCCCATTAAATTCAATGGGTCCGCAAAATTGCTTCCTTTTTATACGGATCACGGAATACTTGCGGTTGTGTGAATGGGGCCTTACTCTGCACCATATCAGACAGAAAAATGCTGCAGTGCACTCCCTCTTCAGATTTGTCCCCTTGGCAATGAAGGGGGGACAAAATGGAACAGTTTTGTTTTTTTGGGGGGGACATAAAACTTTTTGATCACTGTTCACAATTTTTTTTTGTTGCCTTGTCGCCCAAAAAAGTTGAACTGTGTTTTTATTTTTTTCTTTATTGCGTACACTGTGCAGGAACATTTTTTTTTCATCCTCCACGACAGCATTCCATTAGAGATGACCCTCCTCTAACCAGGTAGGGACAGGAAGTTTAAAAGTAGGCTCTCCTCCAGTTTACCTTAGTGTCTTCCTGTCCCTCCAGGTGGGGAGAGGCCATCTCTCATGGCATTTGCCATGGGACCACTCAGGGAGCAGTACTGGGTGGACGAATTGGAAAATCTGCTTTTCTGCATGAGGCAGGCGGCAGCTCCAACCCCTATTTAGGGTACCTGGAGCTGTGCGGGCCAGAGTCCATGTGCGCCCGACATCTGTTCTTCCTCCGGGGGTGCATCGGGTAAGGTTCCATGCAGCGCCGGAAACTCATGGAGTCCCTCCGGTTGGATGTTCGGGCCTCCATCTTTCCATCCTGCTTGCGGCTCTGGTGGGGGATTCTCCTGCAGTGCGCTGGATGCACAAGCGCTCCTCCATGGGTCTGTGCTGTGTGCGTGATGTCAGGGGACGGAGCGTAATTTTGAAAAGGCGCCATTCTGAAGGTGCCCAGCAGATCTGAGGTCTGTAAGTAGCTACAAGCTATATATTGGCATGTTTCTTTCTCCTCCCTGCCTCAAGAATGTCTGACCTGGGAGTTGAGACCATGGAGACCCCAGTGGGCCCTTCTGCTGTGGGTTAAAGGGATATGCACCACTAGGTTTTTCTTCAATATGAACATGTGTGAGCAAACTTATCCTGATCTCTCTTTTCCCTCTTGTCCTGTTGAATGGTTAGAGAGAGAGTTCTCATAAGGCTAGGACATCTGTAAAAGTTAGAAAATGTGCTATTTGTTTCTCTAAACTTTCAGAGTCCTCCTCTAGTAAACTATGTTCCAAATGTACTAGCAACATAGCTAAAGACATTGTTCCTTCTCTCAAGGAAGAACTTAGGGAGGTGATAAAAAAACAAAATGAGGTCTGCACTGGAAGGTCTCTCAGCATCTGATCCCTCTCCTTCTCGGAAGAGAAGGGAGTCTAGAACAGGGATCTCAAACTTGTGGCCCTCCAGCTGTTGCAAAACTACAACTCCCAGCATGCCCCAATAGCTGTAGGCTCTCCTGGCATGATGGAAGTTGTAGTTTTACAACAGTTGGGGGGCCACGAGTTTGAGATCTCTGGTCTAGAATGTTAGCTTCTGATTCCTCTTCTGGTTCTGATTTAGAAGAGGATGAGTCATTGGATTCTGATGCTTCTTTGGACTCATATTCCGAATTTAAACGTTTTATTCTCAGCGGATAATACAAAAGAACTTAAAGGGAACCTGTCGTCACCTTTATGCTACCCATACTAACAGCAGAATAAAGTAGAGACAGGTGAGTTGATTTCAGCGGCCTGTTATTTAAAAGTTAAAAGTAAGTGGTTGCCGAGAACCAACATCACAAACATTGCAGATTAGGCCTGGAAAAGAGTCAAATCTTCATGAGAAGAGTCATGGTTATTCATGAATTCCTGCTCTTCCTGCCCACCTGCTGATGATTGACAGTCTTCTACCTAGTTTTCTCCCTTTCTCTCTAGGAGAGAACTGACAATCATCAGCAGATGGTTGGGGAGAGCAGGAGATTAGGAATAACCATGACTCTTCTCAGGTAGATTTGACTCTTTTCAAGGCCTGGGATGCAATGTTTGTGATGTTGGTTCTCCGCAACCAGTTACTTTTAGCTCAAGAGAGACACACTGCTGAAATCAGCATTTCTGTCACTATTTTATGATGCCCTCAGTACAGTCAGCATAAAGTTGATGACAGGTTCCCTTTAAGGTAGTCCGAACAACCATGGATCTTTCTGATGAAAAGATCCATCGTTCAGTTCATGACGAAATGTTCAGCGGTCTTGAACAGAAAAAGAAAAGCGTTTTCCCAGGGCGTAAAAATCTTCATGCTCTAATAAAACGGGAATGCAAGGTCCCTGATGGGAAGCTTTTTATTCCTAAAACGATTAGGCATAGACTCCCCTTTAGCGAGGAAGATAAGTCTTTGTTGACAAAATGTCCAAAGGTGGATGTTTCTTTATCTAAATTAGTTAAAGGGTCCAACTCCTTAAGGCCCTTTTACACGAGCCGATTATCGTTCAAATAATCGTTCAAACGTTCGGATTTGCACGATTATTGTTGTGTATAAACACGGGTAATGATTTAACGACGAACGAGATTTCGTTCGCTTCTCGTTGATCGCATCTTTTGTCCTGCCAATAAATTCATCGTTCGAAAATCTTCCAGTTTAAACGAAAATCGTTTAGTCGTTGGCAGATGGTAATGCTTATGGCAAGGAGCAAGGAACGATCGTAATAACGATTATAAAACGACCGAAAGAACGAAGATTGTGAACGACTTCTTTCAGTGTAAACGGTATTTACATTGCATCGTTCGATCGTTCATCTACGATCACTAATACGATTTATCTTTCCGTGTAAAAGGACCTTTACTTTTTGAGGACATGGGTTCTCTTAAAGACCCCTTAGATAAAAAAGTGGAACGCCTGTCGTAGGCTACTTTCACACTAGCGTTTTAAAATTCCGGTATTGAGTTCCATCATAGGGGCTCAATACCGGAATAAAACGCTTCAGTTTTGTCCCCATTCATTCAGTGGGGGCAAAACTGAACTGAAGACAACAGAATGCTCCTGAAAGCATTCCGTTCCGTCTTCAGACCGGAGAACAAACCGCAGCATGCTGCGGCTTGCTCTCCGGTCCAGGCATCCGCACCAAGACGGATCCGGAATGACCCCCAGTGCAAGTCAATAGGGGCGGATCCGTCTGGTGTGACCACAATGGTAACCGGATCCGACCTCCATTGACTTTCAATGGAGTTCATGACGGATCAGTCACCACATGCGCACATACAGACAGACATACACATAAACATACAAACATATATACATACAAATAGACATACATACATACATGCTCCCCGGCAGGTCTTCAGAGTGTTGGAGGGACAGGACGGCACGAACAGATGACGATTCCACCAGGCGCCCAGCAGAGGGCGCTGTGGGGAATCGTCACCTGTGCGTGCCGTCCTGCTCCTCCGGCGCTCTGAAGACATGCCGGGAGCATGTAAGTATGTATTTGTGTATGTACTGTGTGATGTGTGGGGCCGGAGCGCGGTTCCGGCTCCACACATGTCGCTGCGGCAGTCCTGATCCGGCAGCACCCTTCACCTGCTGGATCAGGCCTGCCGCTAGTGTGAAAGTAGCCTTAAGTCTTGGGATGCAGAAGCAGCTCTATTTAAACCTAATCTAGCAGCTACATCAGTTTCTAGGTCCTTAAAAAAAAAAAAAAAAAAAAAAAAAAAAGGCTTGGCCAACTTGATTCCCTCTTAAAAGAGTGTGCCATTTGTCTTGTTAAGATTCATTTCCATTATTAAAAGCAGTGGATTTTATATCTGATGCCACGGCTGAATCAGTCAGGATGTCTGCTAGATCCACTGCCTTAACAGTTGCTGCTCGGAGAGCCTCATGGCTGAAATCTTGGCCTGGAGACTTTTCCTCCAAGATGAAATTGTGTAGTATTCCCTTCTATGGAGAAACGTGGTTTGGACAGGATCTGGAGAAGATCCTTGAAAAGGCGGATACTAAGAAATGTTTTCCCAAGGGAGTTCCATGGTCTGCCAAGAGAAAATATCCTTTTCGATAATACAGAAGAGGAAATTTTTTCCAGTATCAAAAAGACTAGAACAAGATCCCCAGATCAGGAAAAAATAGTATTCCTGTTTAATACCAAACCTGCAGAACCATCTAAACAATGATGCCAGACATACTGTGGGGGGGAGATTGTCTTTTGCAGAAGAGTGGGAAAAAATAACTACCGTATTTTTTGCTTTATAAGACACACCTGATAAGACCCCCCCCCCCCCAGATTTTAGAGTAGGAAAATAAGAAAATATTTTCACACCTCATATCAGACCCCCCCCCTATAAATTTCAGGACATCACATCAGACCTCAGAGCAGCGGAATGTGCCCCCATCAGACCTCAGATCAGCCCACCCAGCCACATAAGGTTAAAATGAAACTCTTACCTGTCTTGCTCCGCTCCGGGTCCGGCGCTCCTCTGTCCTATCCGGCCGACGCTGCACTGTCACCTGACTGCGTGCAGCGTCAGGTCATAGTGCACACACTATGTCCTGACACTGTACGCGGTCAGGACAGTGCAGCGCCAGCCTGGGAAGACCGAAAAGTGCCACACCCGGTGCGGAGCCGCGGCGCAGGACAGGTAAGAGTTTATTTTAACCTTATGTGGCTTGGTGGGCTGATCTGAGATCTGGGGGTCCTGACACCTTGTACATACAAGTGAGCGCTTCAGCTCACTTGTATTCGCTTTATAAGACGCACTGCAATTTTCCCCCTACCTTTGGGGGGAAAGTGCGTCTTATAAAGCGAAAAATATGGTATAAAACCCTGGGTATTAGACATCATAAAGTCAGGGTTCAAAATCTCCTGTTGCCCCTCCTCAAAATGTATTCATAGGTACTCCAGTCCAAAAATCTGCTTTCCTTCAAAGCGAACTAGAGAAAGGTATCAAAGAACTTGAGTATGGATGCTATCATACCATTTCCTCAGGAACAAAAAGTTTACGGTTACTACTCCACGGTCTGTCTTTATGGAAAAAACAAACGGGAAGTTCTGTCTCATTCTAAATCTAAAAAAATTAAACAAATTTATAAAACATCAGAAGTTCAAAATGGAGACCATTTCCTCGACCTTGAATCTGCTAAAGGGGGATTTTATGGCATCTCTGGATTTAAGAGATGCCTATTATCACATCCCAATTTGCCTATCAGATCAGAAATACCTAAGGTTGGTGGTATTTCTGAAGGGGATTCTTTATCAATTTCAGTTTCAAGTTCTCCCCTTCGGAATTGCGTCTGCCCCTCGAGTATTCACGAAGGTCATGATAGAAGTGGTCGCACATTTACGTAGGCAAAATATCACAATCATTCTGTATTTGGACGACCTACTGATAGTAGTAGTAGGAAACTCGGCAGTCCAGTTAGATCAAAACCTTGTCTCCTGCCAACTTCTGTATCGTCTGGGTTGGTTAATAAATTGGGAGAAGTCCAATCCTATTCCTTCCCAGCAAGTAAAATTCCTAGTTGTGATGCTGAATTCAGTCAAACAAAAACCTTTCTTCCACCCCAGAAGATAGACCTTAACATCCAAGGTTTTAAAGTTCCAGATCCTCCCTTGTCTAGTCAGGGATGCAATGTCTCTTCTGGGGTCTCTGACGGCGTGCATTCCTGTCAGGTGAGCTCAATTTCACACGTGTTTTCAGGATTGGTTACTAAGAAGCTGGGACAGGGATCAGAATTCCCTAGGATTAATCATTCCCATTCTGAGTCAGGTGAAAAACTCCTTAAAGGGGTTCTCACCTCCATAATGCAGCTTATATTCCTTGTGCCCCATTAAACATATTCAATATACTTCTGTTATCAAAACTGGATGTAACTCCTTATATTCTCATATTTTTACCCCCTAATTTGATGCTCGTTTCTACGGTTTACTGCCACTGCTATAATGTTAGTAGCGGTGACCACGCAAGCGCTCTTACCACTGAGTCTCCTGCTTCTCTTCAGCTGCTGAGGTGGCCGGGTTTCACATGAGCGAGCATGCACACACTGGTGCACCCTCATTCACCCCTGGCCACTGTGCAAAGATGATTCAGTTACAGGGCATGCCCTATAGCCCCATAACTGTGACAAATCAAGCGCTTACTATAGGGCTATGGCAGCTGTCTCGTAGCACCCTTATCTGGAGGCAGTGCAGGGAGGCAGTGACAGGGAAAATAGTTTAGACATTACTGGGCAGAGTGATTTGTGTGTTGATGACAGGAGGGGAACCTTTAGGGTGAATGCACACGATCAGGATTACGTGCGGAAAATCCGGTCCATAGGTCATGTACATTATATTCTATGACAATTTGAAATTCTCAATGCACACGATGCAGATTTTTTTAGTGCGGGTTTTGACCTGCGGTGCGGATTTTACAATCCGCAGCATGTCAATTTATTTTTCCTGTCCGGATTTCATGAGGATTTTCTCCATTCACTTGAAAAAAAAATCCGCATGCAAATCCGCACCAATTGGTGCGGATTTACCGCACGAATTTCACTGAACACCTGTGGATTTCAGTGCGGATTGTCCACAGATAAATCCTGATCGTGTGCATTTACCCTTACACTGCACACAGAACAGATCATGACAAGCAACTTACCATTGGATGTCACGATCTGCTCTGCTGCTCTCACAGGCTGATACAGAATCTCCTTATAGCCTTGGGAGCCAGCACACACAGACAAGGGGCGGTGTTGCCTCCTCCCTGCCAGGCCTGCTTTGTTTTGTATCTCAGAGTTCAGCTCCACCCCCAGCAAGCAGGGAAGAGAGGCCCTGAGAGCAGCGAGGCAGCCAGCAACTAGAAAGGTGAGACAACCCCATTAAGTTGGTGGGTAATTCCTTCCCACCTCCAGAAGGGAGTTCCATGGGTTTCCAAAGACCTGATAATTGCAACTACAGATGCAAGTCTTTGTGGCTGGGGAGCTCACTGCCTTCAGTTCTCAATTCAAGGACAGTGGCATCCCCTGCTAAACAGTTTATCTTCAAATCAAAGAATGCTCTGGGCTGTTTGGGAATCACTAAAAAGTTGGTCAAGTCTTCTTTCAGGCAAGGATGTACAAATAAGATTGGACAACACCTGTTATGGTGTATATAAATCGTCAAGGAGGAACAAGAAGCGAATCCCTAAATCAAATCTCAGGAAATATTTTTTCCCTTCACCCTTGCGACTAGGACCTCCCATCGAGGACAGGAAACCTGCTAACATATAAAAAGGTACACACCCCTGCCTCACCTCAGTTTAGGTTTCCTGTCCTCCGGATGGGATGTTCTAGGGGGCGGTTGTTCCGTTCCTAGCCTGCTTTTCTCTTTTAGGTGCAGACTGCCCAGGTCTACTTTACCTTAACGGGGCAGTATCCGGGCTGCACAGGTCTCTGGTTGGAGCTGTGGCCAAGTCTCCCCTCCCTTCTGTCTCCTTTCCTCCTTTGGGGGGGGGGGGGGACTGCTGTGGCCGAGTCAGGCGGTCCCTCCAGCGGTTGCCAGTCTGGCCATGAAAGCAGCGTTCTGCGCGGGCGTCCGCACGGCCAGAACCCGGAAGTAACTGCGTCTTTCATCACTTCCGGGCGGCGGCTGCAGGCCCGGCCTCCGGAACATGAGGAGTAGCCACAGGTTAAAAGGAGCCCGGCGCGCCATACAAATGGGCACAGATGGTGGGAGCCAGCAGACAAGCCTGCAGCTTGATGGCCGTGTCCTGGGTGAAAATATGGAGCCTGGAGACGGTGGACACGCAGACCCTGTGGAATCCTTGAGACCCCCTAGTCCGGTACAGTGGCAAGGGTATGGGTGATACTTCTGGCGGTAAGATCCATCTTTAATGGGGGTTCTGCTGTCCCTTTTTTGTATATTTTAGGTAGTAAAAACCCCTAAGAAGGTACCTTACAAGAAGAAACATAAGGAGTGCAGTGGCTGTAAAGTGCCTTTATCTGCAGATTATTCCAGGCCATTATGTCAGGGGTGTGTGGACAAGCTACTCATGGAAGAATCTCAGTCTTTGTCCAAGACGATTAAGGCCCTGGTCAGGTCTGAAGTCAAGTCGTCACTTAAGGCGTTCAAAGCTCCCCGGCCTAGCTCCCCAGAGAGGCATATGTTGGAAGGAGAGGCAGATTCAGATATATCAGAAGGGGAAGTCTTAACTAGCCAGTATAGTTCTGACTGATTCTCCCTCAGAAGATGAGGCCGCAGGGAGACCGCTTTTCCCGGTAGAGGATACAGACTTATTACTAAAGGCAGTAAGAGCCACCATGCAGCTGGAGGATTTTAAACCACCTAAATCAGTTGCAGATCAGGTGTTTGAAGGGCTGGCACCTAGATCTCGGAGAGTCTTCCCCGTACACAAGAACATGGACTCTTTGATTAAAAAAGAATGGAAAAATCCTGACAGAAAATTCTTTATTCCCTCCTCAGTTAAAAGGAAGTATCCCTTTGAGGGAGAAGTGTCTGATATATGGGACAGAGCACCGACGGTGGACGCCCCCGTGGCAAAGATGGCAAGGAAGTCCGCGTTGCCTTTTGAAGATCTGGGATCTCTGTCCGATCCGCTTGACAAGAAGGCGGATACATATCTTAAAAGGGCGTGGGAAGCGGCTTCTACTAGCTTCAGGCCTGCTATTGCTGCTTCCTGGGTTTCCAGATCTTTAAAGTTGTGGTTAGGTCAGTTAGAGACACACATTAAGGATAAAACGCCCAGGGAAGAACTGTTAGCTTCTTTACCAACGTTTATTAAGGCAGCTGATTTCCTGGCGGACGCATCAACCGATTCGGTTAGGTTCTCAGCCAGAGCAGCTGCTATGTCTAATGCAGCCAGAAGGGCGATTTGGCTGAGAACATGGAAAGGTGACCAGGGATCCAAATCTAGATTATGTGCAGTGCCATGTGTAGGATCCAGACTATTTGGTCCTTCGTTGGACGAGGTCCTAGATGGAGCTTCCGATAAGAAAAAGGGGTTTCCCCTACCACAGAAGCCCCCCTTTTTTCATCGGCCCAATAGGGGGTTTAGAAAACAGGGGGTCAGTCAGACAGGGGGTCCTCTAGATTCCCTAAAAAATCTTCTGGGTTTTTCTTTAAATCACAGGATAAGCCAAGAGAAACAATGACGCCGGGCTTCAGGTAGGGGGGGAAGACTGAGAACCTTCTTTTCAGCTTGGAGTCAGATAACCCAAAACAAGCGGGTTTTAAAATAAAGGATGGTTTCCACATAGAGTTCTCTTCTCCCCCTCCAGATTTTTTTTTTTTTGTCTGTCCAGCTCCATCTCCATACCCTATAAAAAGAAAGGTGCTGGAAGTAGAGATGTTGAGTCTATTGCACAAGGGAGTAGTGTCCCCTGTCCCCTCGGGAGAAGAGGGGAGGGGGTTCTACTCTCCCTTGTTCACGGTGAAGAAACCAAACGGGTCGTACAGTTATACTCAATCTAAAAAAGCTAAACAAATCCCTCAAATACAAAGTTTTGTATGGAGACTCTGAAGTCCACCACGAATCTCCTCACAAAAGATTGCTGGATGGCAAATATAAATTTGGAGGATGCCTATTACCACATACCAATTGGTCAAGCATCACAAAGATTCCTAAGAACGACAGTGTGGATACAGGGGCAGTGTGTGCACCTCCAATTTGTAGCTCTCCCGTTCGGAATCTCTCAGGCTCCGAGACTTTTCATAAAGGTAGTGGCAGAAATGGTAGCCTTCCTCAGGTTGAAGGGAGTTCAGCTAGTGCCCTACTTCCTAGTATTTGCTCAGACAAAGGAGAGACTGATCGCAGACCTAGAATTGACTTGTGCAACTTTGAAACATCTAGGTTGGAAAATAAATTGGTCCAAATCAAACATTATCCCAACTCAGTCCTGCGTATTTCTGGGGATATTACTGAACTCAGTGGAAGAAAGAAACTCTCACCTTGGAGAGAAAAAAATCAGCTAATTCTGCAAACTCAATGTCTGTTTCTCTCCTACCTGTGCACGATCAGACAAGCAATGTCAGTTCTAGGCCTGATGACTTCGGCCATACCAGCAGTGCCCTTTGCCCAAGCTCACTCAAGAGATCTCCAAGCAAATATTCTGGACATATGGAATGGCTCTCCAAATTCTCTGGAAACAAAATTTCATCTTGCCTCGAAAGCCAGAATATCACTTATGGTGGATGGAGATAGACAAGGGAGTCTATTGGTCAGTGCAGAACCCAGTCTCTACAGATGCCAGTGCGTGGGGTTGGGGAGCTCATTCTCAGGGGGAAGCTTGGCAAGGCAGATGGGACAGTTTGACAAGACGGAAGTCATCAAACTTCAGACAGCTAAAAGCTGTTCTTATGGCATTTCACTCAGTGAAACAAAAGAACATTTCCCTTTACACAGACAACACAACTACAGTAGCGTATGTGAATCGTCAGGGGGGTACCAGAAATCCTGCCCTTTCGATGTCAAAACAAATTATGTCGTTCCTAGAGGCGAGAACGTTGAACCTCTCTGCAGTTCACTTAAAGGGGTTGTCCGGGTTCAGAGAAGAACCCGGACATACCTGCAATTTCACCCAGGCAGCCTGCCTGAAGAGGACATCGGAGCATCTCATGCTCCGATGCCCCCCCCTTGCCCTGCGCTAGATCGCGCAGGGCAAGGTCTCTTGTTTTGTAAATACTCGCTGCCGGGCGGGTACTTCCGCCCGGCAGTGAGTTCGGTGACGTCACCGGCCTTAATGGGCCGGCTTTAGCGCTGCCCTAGCCGTTTTACTGGCTAGGGCAGCGCTGAAGCCTGTCCATCAGCGCCGATGACGTCACCGACTCACTGCCGGGCGGAAGCCTCTGCCCGGCAGGGACCGGTACGTCACCGGAACCCGGCGAAATTCCTTTGCCCTGCGCTAATTAGCGCAGGGCAAAGGAGGGCATCGGAGCATAGGATGCTCCGATGCCCTCTTCAGGCGGGCTGCCTGGGTGAAATTGCAGGTATGTCCGGGTTCTTCTCTGAACCCGGACAACCCCTTTAAGAGAACAGAACCAGGTGGCGGACTTCCTAAGTCGTTCCTCTCTGAAGCAGGGGGAATGGACGTTTAACGAAGAAATCTTTCAACAGGTGGCTCAAAGGTTTGGCCAACCCTCCATAGACCTATTTGCCACCAGAAAATTGGGGAGATTTTTTTTTCCCTAAACACCTGGGATGGTCCAGTAGCATTAGATGCACTGGCTCAGGATTGGAGGACGGAAAGGGGCTATGCCTTTCCACCATTTTGTCTTCTCCCCAGAGTTCTAAGGAAGGTAGAGAGGGAATCGGCAGCCATAATACTAATAGCACCCTTCTGGCCAAAGGCATGGTTTTTTACCATTCTGAGGCTAGCAATACTTCCCCCTGGCACCTGCCAGTCAGGGCCCTTTTTCCCCCCCATCCAGAAATTCTGAAGCTGTCTGCATGGATGTTGATAGGCAGGTTTGGTCCCGTAGAGGGTTATCCCAATCAGTGATCTCCACCATCTTAAACAGTAAAAAAACAGGTTACTGCTAAAAAATATTTAAAAGTATGGAAGACTTTTTTGGAGTTTTTGGGGGAGGACCCTGACCCATTGTGTTCCCCCTGTATTCCTAGAATTCTGGAGTTTTTGCAGGCAGGATTAGAGAAAAAATTGAAAACATCTACTCTTAAAGTCCAGATTTCAGCGCTAAGCTATTTTTTTTTTATGTAAAACTGGCAGAACATTCCTGGGTTAAGAGTTTTTTTTTTTTTTCCCTAATGTTTGTTTTTCAGTCGCAAGGGTGCTGTCATGGGTGAAGGGAAAACAAAAATTGTTTACCGGTAATTGTTTTTCCAGAAGCCCATGATGGCACCCCAAAAAATTTCCCTCCCATTAATTAAAAAAAAGAAAAATAGAATGTTAGGGATGTGGGAATGTCTCCCCTTCTCTAGTTTAAGATATTAAGTTTGTTAGTTCTCGCCTCCGGAGTGGTCATTTTCTATAACTGAGGTGAGGCAGGGGTGTGTACCTTTTTATGTTAGCAGGTTTCCTGTCCTCGATGGGAGGTCCTAGTCGCAAGGGTGCTGTCATGGGCTTCTGGAAAAACAATTACTCTTAGGTTAATTACGCTGAAGACTGTATTTTTAGTTGCTATCACCTCGGCCCCTAGGGTAGGAGAAATACAGGCCCTTAAAATAACTGCCTTTTTGTAGGATTTTCCCAGATAAGATTGTTCCGTTTTGATACCTCCTTTCTTTCTAAGGTGGTGTCAAAATTTCATAGGCAGGAGGAAATCCTCATTCCCTCCTTTTGTGAGAATCCCAAATCACCTGGAGAATGTAGGTTTCATTCTCTAGATGTCAGACGTGCTGCTCTTTAATACCTAGTCAACTAAACAGTTTAGAAGATCAGATTTCCTTTTTCTACAGTTACTTGGGACAAATAAGGGAATGAAGGCTTCTAAGGGATCCATTTCCTGATGGGTCAAACTGGCTATTTCTGAGGCTTACAAAACAGTAGGTAAGGTTCCACCGAAGTCTCTTAAAGCCCATTCTACCAGGTCTGTGGCTGCTTCTTGGGCTGAGAAGGGGGATGCTTTGGAACAAATTTGTAGAGCAGCTACTTGCCCCCACTGTCTGAGATGGGAATATCTGTTTTAATGAGGCACATGGAGGTGCCAATGTAATAAGACCATGTGCCTTACTTTAATACATGTACACAGCATGAGCCATATCTTGCTGCAGGTTTCCTGCAGTTTTATAGATCTTCCTGGATGCTGAAAAATTAAAGGACCTTTCATGAGGTCATTGCCATGCAATCAGTAACAAGGGGATGTTAGTCAAAAGGCGATGACATCAAAGGTCCTTGCTGAGAGTTGGACCACCCCCCACCCACCGTGCTTCAAAGTGTGTTCATTAGTTGCAATGACTGGCGCTCCCCCCCTCCTTCTCCGCTGTGCGGCCACTTGTAGTGACTGATAAGCTGCATGATAGTATCAAAAAGCCAATCCTGGTATTGTATTGAGACTTTGATACTTTGTGCAGCCAGAGTCATTAAAATTAATGGTGCCAGACGGAGCCAGAGTGTGCAGAAGTCTGGCTGGCTGTACCCTGCCGTGACAGCGTGCCAGATCTCGAATGCCAGTCTGCAACTAGCCGTACCTGGTTTTAACCCTTTCGCTACCAGAACGTACATATACAGCACTGGAGTGATGGGCAAACATGGTGGCCTCTCACACGTGCAGCAGGCATCATGGCCAGCGGGTCTCTGCTGCTGTTTACCGAGTCTGGCAATAATGCTGATCATGGTCATTAAAGCCTTTAGATGTCGTGATCAAGTAGTATCACAGCATCTAAAGCAGAGGTGGCCAACCTGTGGCTCTCCAGCTGTTGTAAAACTAAAATTCCACCATGCTCTGCTTATAGACTGACAGTTGTCGACAGTCTGGGCATGCTGGGAGTTGTAGTTTTTCAATGCAACAATGAATGGATGTAAAAATCAATGATCAGAATTAAATAAGTGATGGCTCATGAAAGATGGGGAAGAAATATAAAAATGAGAATCAGTATCCTAAGGGTTAAGGCTTGTTTCAGTCTGCTGCAGCTCTCTGGATTTGGTGTTGCTGGATGGTGCTGGAATTTCTGCTGGTCCCATTGACTGATCCGACTGAACAAATACGGTGTGCTTTTTGTCCAGCAGATTCCTGGCTGCAAAGTGGTTTGCACTTTTTTTTTTATTGCTGGTTTTGTTTTTTAATAGACTATAAAGCCAAAGGTGGGGGTGGGGGGGGGGAAGCAGTGCTTCTTAGTGTGAATGCTTATGATCACTTTCATTATGGAAGTAGTCATTAGTGTGCAGTGAGGGAAGTGCTGTGCTCACCCTCCTTGTTCTTCCAGGCTGTGTACAGCATCAGGACGTATTGCATGTAGGTGCGCACTATGACCTGATGCTGTGCGACTTCAGGTTATGGTGCAGTGTGGACCAGGGGCGTACATAGAAATTATTGTGCCCAATAGCAAATCTGAATTGGTCCCATATGTCCTGTTCCTAGCCCCTCCCACTAGCCAAACATGGCTCCTCCCACTACCTACATTGGCTGCTCCCTGGCCATGACCCCTTTTCACCCACAAAGAAATTAAATGTACTATAAATAACCTAATCAAAAAGGGATAAAGAAAAAAACATGAAAAATGTCAGCTATTAGCAGAGTAAGTGCAGTGCAGCAGCTCACAAGATGTTGCCCTTCTGCCTGTGCCCATGTATGCCAGGCTTTAGGGCTACTCTGGAATAGGCAGGAGCGCAATGCTCCAGTCTGTACAGCGTTTATCATTGTGGCTGCAGGGGAATCTGTACTCCAGTCCACAGAGCTGTATGGGAGTTTGAAATCTAAAGCGCAGTAGGCACATTTTAAGGGTTGGGTACACTTTAAGCTAACAGTGGCACCATAGCCCCCCTTTTGAACTGTACCAGTGGCACCATAGCCCCCCCTTCAGACTTGCAGTGGCTGAATGATCTTGTGAAAACTTACCTGAATGTTGTGCTACAGCTTCTCATCTGCCTCCTAGCTCATCTGCAATATCTTTTAGATGTCTCTGGCAATGATGCTAGGTGTGATGTCTTCACTGCCTGGTCTTGAATCGATTTTGCAAAACAATGCCGTGAAGACATCACTCCTGGCCCCACAATCAGACATGCTGTCTTAACGGCAATCCAGTGAATTACCATACCAGGTGCCACAACAGAGGTGGGTATATCCTGAGAACAGGGCTCTAGTCTAAAACATGAAACAACCGTGATACTCTGAAACAACCGTGATAGCCACCAGAGCTATAGCAGTGTACGTTTTATGAACTGATAACAGGTCAGGTGTAAAGTTCTTTCATATAATAAATATTGTTGGATGTGACTTATTTCAGGTATTTATATTATAAACCTGAAGCGCACATGGGAAAAACTGCTGCTTGCTGCACGGGCCATTGTCGCCATTGAGAACCCAGCTGATGTGTGTGTAATTTCTTCGAGGAACACTGGTCAGGTACTGTTAATCCTTGGTTTCTTTTTTAAACTTTTGTTAGAAATATCAAAAACCAATATTTCTAGGAAGTTTTTATACCCTTCCTTTACACATTAGGAGAGGAAATGCCTAACCTGAGAACCCTTGCATGATAGTAATTTGCAACACTTGTTATACACTTGATATCCGTTTTCTTCTGTCAGCTCTTACTGACCCTATACACCTAAAGTGTACCTAACAGAGCTGTGGAATCGGAGTTGTTATAAGATGGACTGACTCTAAAAATATATAATTGGTACAGTTCAATGCACTGTGCTGAATATATTTTCATAAGAATTTGGAAAAATGATGAAATGTCTTATAAATGTCTGTTCTATTCCTGAACTAAGGATCTAGGCTTTTACTTGAGATGAATGTGTGCTGCCATTTATGTAGATGCTCAGTAGTGAAGCTCTTCTGCTATAGAGGAATCAGATCAGAGGAAAAAGGCACTGGAAAGGAATGGCTGCACTCATCCCAGATCTGCTAGAAAAAACAGGATTAAAAAGGTTTTCTTACTAATTACAAAGATTACCTTTCAACATAAAGGGAAAAAGTTAGACGTTTTCTAAATAGAGTGGTCAGTAGATTTTACTTTAGTCAAGAACTATAGACAGTTCAGCAGGTCTCTCACTGCACACAGGTTTCTATGGTAAACTGCAAACCAGAAAGACTTATCTGATTGGCTGAGAGCAGGAGTGACCTCACCCCCACGGAATGATGGGACTGAGCTCTGAGTGATTACCTGCAGTAAGCAAAAGGTCCAAGTTTTGAGGACTGAGAAGCATGGCTTTACCTGTAATTCTCCTGCTCTGTCAGAGTAATAACTGCTGGAGCCCCCCCCCTACACACACACACACACACACACACACACACACACACACACACACACACACACACACAGCCTGAGGAAACGGTGAGTGCAAACTGCCTGTCAGCCAGTGAATCAATGTGCTGAGAAAACCCCTTTAAGGCAAGTACTTCTTAGTATATCTAAACTTTCAATAAACTGTGCATAAATCACTCGTCCAGTGAACGTTCTCTCTGTATGCTTTTAGTTTGCTTTTCCTCTGAGCTCATGTTTGGAGAGGTTAGCTGCTCTGATGGCTTCTATATGCTATACAAAACTGTTTTCTAACATCTCAAATTCAGAAATACAGAAACACATGTAAAAAAGTCCTCTTGGTGTAGAAGCCATTGCCAAGCCTTTGTTATCTAGCACTGCTAGTAGTTTCACTTTCTAGACTGTGAAGCCATATGATGGAAAACATCTAGGGCCTTATGTATGAAAACTGCCCCATAGAAACCAATCGGAGCTCCCCTTTCGTTTCATATAGTGCTCTGCAGAAATGAAAGGGGGGGGCTCTGGTTGCTATGGGCAACAAAAAGTCTTAGACCTAGACAGTTTTCATACATCAGGCCCTTAGTGAGCTGTACCCAGAGAAAAGCCTGATACTGAAAGTTCAGAGTAAAGATATCTGGTAAAACATATATTACACTCTTTTTTGTCATGACATATCTGTACTATTGATATATGCAAAGTTTGTTTAAAGTTATCGCTTAACCACTTCCCGTCCGACAATAGACTTTAAACATCCAGGAAGTGGTTATTTATCTCTGAATGGACATTTCTGAGATAGCAGCGGCATGCTAATTGTGCTGCTACTGTGCCAGGGGCCCACTGTCAGTGACAGCAGGGTACCTCATAGAGAAGGCAGGGACCGCTTCTGGGTGTCACTACCTTCTAGATAGCTGTATACACAGTGTGCTGCTTCCTGTCCCGGCCAGTGGTCAAGTGATGGCCAGGTGAGTGCAGGTGCTGCTGGGTCTTGCACAGACTAGGATTAGCCCTGCACTGAGGCTGTACAGCCTCTCTGGGGGTGCATTTCACCTGGGGCTACTATGTCAGCCCCAGTTACAGGAGAAATCAATAGTGTAAAATAGAGTATTAAAAAAAAAAAGTTTCACATATTAAAAAAAATCGTTAAGTCATTAAAAAAAAAAATGCTACAAATAAAAATAAATAAGACATATTTGGTATCACCGCGTCTGCAAGGACCGGCTCTATAAAAATATCACATCTACCCCATTAGGTGAACGCCGTAAAAAATAAACAGATTTTTTTAGTTACCTCACATCCCAAAAACATATCAATCAAAAAGTTGTATGTACCCCAAAACTGTAATAAGTCACCTCATCCTGCAGAAAATGAGCCCCCACACAAGACCATAGCCAGAAAATGAAAAATATGGCTGTAAAAAAGTTGCAACACAAACATGATTTTTATTCTAAAAATGTTGTGTAAAACTTAAATAAAAAACTAGACATATTTGGTATTGTTGCATCTGTAACTGGATCTATAAAAATATAACATGATCTACCCCATAAAGTTAACGGTGTAAAAAAAATATAGAAAAATGACCAAACGGCTTTTTTTTTTTTTTTTTTTTGTGACTTCACCTCCCAAAAATGAAATAAAAAGAAAGTTTGGGCCCAACACACCATTTTCTTGTAAAAATATAAAAAAAAGTTAGTCTTGTGGGTAAAGTGCTTGCTAGGCCTGGTCAGGAAGGGGGTAAATGGCCTGGACTGAAAGTGGTTAAACATGTGCCATGTATGAGGAAGTCTGAGTTAAGGGGAATTGAGGAGTTTGAGTTGGGGCTTTGGCCAGTAAAACGGCTAGGGCAGCGCTAAAGCCGGCCCAACTGAACTGGCGATGTCACCGAAGCCTCCGCCCAGCAGTGTTTATTTGTAAACAAGAGCCCTTGCCCTGTGCAATCTAGCAAGGGAGTGTTCAGCTCTGAACCTGGACAACGCCTTTAACTTTTCTGATTCTGCTTTGTGTATGTAAATGAGGAATGGCACTTGAGGACAACTGTGGTTTGGATCCACATCTGCTCTCCATTTTGCAGGGCAGATGCACACATTTTCACTTTAAAGGGGCAGCAAAAGATGTGGACAGCACAAAATTCTAGAATTGTCTGCGTTATGGGCAAGGATAGGTCTGTTCTATTGGGTGCTGGCCATTCCGTTCTGCAGAATGCACACCGTCAGTATTTGTTTTGCAAACTGCAAAACAGTTGACGGTTGTGCGCATGAGCCCTAACTATATATATATATATATATATATATATATATATATATATATATATATATATATATATATATATATATTATTCAGTAGTTTTCTTCTCTGCAGGATAAGTCAAATGTTTTCTGATATCTTGCTCCACAGTGGGCAGAGACCTACTACCTACATGCTTCAAATAAAATCACTTCATCAAATGTCAGCTAGATTGAATTGATCTTTACTTGGAGACAGTAAAGAATCATGGAGTGTTTCAGACATTCAGTATTAACAGTGGAGTCATTTAGGGGTCCCTTTGAAGGTTGTCCACTTTGGTTAACAATGTGAGGAAAGATGAATATATGCAACTAATTTACAACTTTTAGAAGTGCTGTTTCCTTAAATGTGAAGGCACGTTGCCTTGTTAAACAAACCTTTTGTCCTGACTGCATGCCACTGCAGCCAGAAAATGGTTGGTTTTGGAGGGGCATGTGATGAGCACCTATGCTAGTTTATGCTAAACACAGATGAAGCCTTAGTGCAGTACTGTTCTTGTACAGGTCATAGATTCCTAATAAACTTCTAGGAAACTAGCACCTGTGCAATATGTTGGGAATCGACTCTCTCCTCCAGTGGAGTGCAGTGTGAACAGAGCCTGAACTGCATAGGAGGAAGGGTTGCTTTATTAGCCAGAGGACTGAGCTGCTGCAGGGAAAGTGAGTATTTGTCCAGCATTGATTCAGAAAAATAATGCACCTGATATCTTCTTATTTCAGAGAGCGGTGTTGAAGTTTGCATCTGCATGTGGAGCCACACCAATTGCAGGACGCTTCACTCCTGGTACTTTCACCAACCAGATTCAGGCTGCTTTCCGTGAACCACGTCTACTGGTTGTAACTGACCCACGAGCTGATCATCAACCTCTTACAGAGGCATCTTATGTCAATATTCCCACAATTGCCCTTTGTAATACAGATTCTCCACTACGCTATGTGGATATTGCTATTCCCTGTAACAACAAGGTGAGAAATGGTTAGTCAAATGTACAGAACATCAGGCACAAATCTCCAACATACTCTGTACCCTCAAGTGTATTTTAAAATATCAGCTTGTATGTAGTTATACGTAGTATTGAGCTAAAATTCTACGAAAAGTTTAACTTCTAGGGTGAGCCCATAATTTTATAAGGGGAAATCACTTTTTCACTTCCATATTCTTCTATATTAAAAAAAAAACAGGCATTTTTGTTCTACAGTGTTTAAATTTCAACCTTGCTGCTGAGTATCTTAGTTTTGGGCTAACTTTATACTAGCGCTAGAGATCCAGTAGATTTTTTTTTTTTTTTTTTTTTTTTTCCCCTACTGGAACAGCCTGCTGGTTCTCAAGTGCTAGTGTGAAGCTAGTCTTAGTTTTACATGGACTCCAGTCATGCTGTTTTCATGGCTAATGTGTAGCCCATATCTGAACTCATGAAAGTTCATAACCTTCAATAAATATTAAATGACTTTTGCCCTAAAATGAGTTAAATGCAGTCATAATTGCTACTGAAGGTGACTATAGCCTTTAAAGTAGATGAATTTATAATTGGAGGTATATTTCAGTAGAGCAGATGAACACTATTAACTTTGCCTAATATATGTTGTACCTGAAGTGCAGTTTCTCCAGTATCTTGCCCATTGCTTAGTGAAATAGCTGTGTGCTATTCCTACATGTTTTCTGCAGCTTGGGTTCCACGTCCAGAGCAGCGCTGCAAGATGTGGAGTCTATGCTACGCCCACTAAAGGGAGAAGCTATGCCGGTGTCATCCTGGTTACATTTTGGCATGCTTTACAGTAAGGCTGCAACAAGATTAGGACATAGGGAGTTGAGTTTCTAACACTTCAGTGCCAGGCTGATTCTTGAACCAGCCTAACACAATGTGAGAAAGGCAGCTGAGACCTCTTCACAATGAGAGCAGGACTGGAAATTGATTAATATAAGAAGTGTTAAAGTGTAACTGCAATATTTTTTTTTTTATACCCTAATGGGTAGGAACAGTGATGGGGAACATTTTTCTAATATTTTTTTTTTTTTTTAGGGAAAACCTTTTATAGGAGAATTCTAGGGCTGAAATGTCCCTTAGCAGTTTGCATAACTCCTAAAGTTTCTTCTCCCAGGCAAAAATATAAGGTAGAGGACTTTCCAACGATGGAGTAATTAGAACAAATAGGTTGCAAATCACAAAGAAACAGTAACCTCAAAATACAATGGACAACATCTAAACCCCTCAACAAAAGCCAACTCAGCATTGACTAAACAAACCTACACAGAAAAGTCTTGAAGTGGCTAAAATACAGATTATTTTTTATATTGTACATGTATTTCATCTCAATCTTTATTAAATGTCATTGAAAATGCGGTTTACACCTGAGGGATAGTTATAATGCACTCAATACAAAGATGTTACTGCGAACCACTGAACTTATAAGGTAGTAGTAGAGTGGTATTAAATATAATAATGCAGCACAGGACATAGCCTGTGTCTATATATTCTGACACATACCACCCTCTCTCAGAGATGAATAGTCAAAAACAGACTTTACATACCCATAAGTGGGACAATCGCCTCAGGAGGACCGCACACCCCAAAAGAGAAGAGTAGTCCAGCACGGATTTTTGATATGGCCCTCGGGACTAGGGTGCCCGAGGCTTCTAGTTTTTTGAACCATGTAAGATGCCCATAATATTTCCCTTAAGCATGAGTTTGAAGTTAAGAATCAGGTGATTCTAAGTAATTCTGTAAATTGTCACAGCTGTAACCAGGAGACTGGTGGATATGGAAATTGGGAAAAGACCAGTCTGTAAGAATGTCTCCAACCAGATACTTCCTCACTTTCCTTTGGTGTGGAAACCAGAGTGAAAAGTACAGATAGCAGAATCCTAAAAGGTCCCCAACGCTCAAGCAGGAATGGTAGTGTCCAAACAGAGGGTTTCTGGGCATAGCCCTCCTGGAGCACAGCAGGGCTTTATTTAAAGGGGTTATCCCATGACTAATGTAAAAAAAATGAAAACCAGACAATATATAGTACATGATGATCTTTCTAACAAAGCTAAAACCAGCCCTGTACCTAACATGGATCCAGAGATCTCCCCATTCATTGCTCTGCTATATTCAATAACTCGGTGGCTACTACATTTTTAATTACATGCAGTTACAAAAGTATTCAGATCTAGGTGCTGGTTTGAAAACTGTCGAATTTTTTTTTTTTTTTTTTTTTTTTTTTTTTTGTGGGACAACACCATTAAGACCTGATGAGGAACCTGCGTTAGTTCAAGGAGTAAAGTTTAAGTGAGAACGGTTACTTCCTCTTCAATGGGTACATATACCGTATTTTTCGCCCTATAAGACGCACTTTTTTTCCCCCAAAAGTAGGGGGAAAAATGCTGTGCGTCTTATAGGGCGAATACAAGTGAGCGCTTCCATAAGGAAGCGCTCACTTGTACGTAGGGACCCCCATCAGACCTCAGATCAGCCCACCCAGCCACTGATAAAGACCATACTTACCTGTTCTGCGCTGCCGCTGCCGCCCGGTCCCACGCTCCGCGCTCTTCTCTCTTCCCTGCCGGCACGCACTATGACCTGACGCTGCGGCGTCAGGTCATAGTGCGTGCCGGCAGGGAAGAGAGAGGAGCGCGGAGCGTGGGACCGGGCGGGCAGCGCAGAACAGGTACGGTAAGTATGGTCTTTATCAGTGGCTGGGTGGGCTGATCTGAGGTCTGATAGGGGGCACAAGACGCTAATCTGAGGTCTGATGGGTGGCATGATCTGAGGTCTGATGGGGGCATGATCTGAGGTCTGATGGGGGCATGATCTTGAGGGTCTGATGGGGGCATGATCTGAGGTCTGATGGGGGCATGATCTGAGGTCTGATGGGGGCATGATCTGAGGTCTGATGGGGGCATGATCTGAGGTCTGATGGGGGCATGATCTGAGGTCTGATGGGGGCATGATCTGAGGTCTGATGGGGGCATGATCTGAGGTCTGATGGGGGCATGATCTGAGGTCTGATGGGGGCATGATCTGAGGTCTGGTGGGGGGCACATTCTGCTGATCTGAGGTCTGGTGGGGGCACATTCTGCTGATCTGAGGTCTGGTGGGGGCACATTCTGCTGATCTGAGGTCTGGTGGGGGCACATTCTGCTGATCTGAGGTCTGGTGGGGGCACAGTGAGATGGTATGGGGGCACAGGGGGCTGATATGGGGGTCTGATGTGATGTCCTTAAATTTATGGGCAGTCTGATAAGAGGATCTGATGAAAAATATTTTTTTCTTATTTTCCTACACTAAAACCTAGGTGCGTCTTATGGGCCGGTGCGTCTTATAGGGCGAAAAATACGGTAGTTTAGTATGGGGGAGTTTGTAATTTGAGGATGTGGGACATTTGAACAGTTTAATATAATGACTGTCTGAAAATCCAATCCCTCATCCCATTTTTGCTTAAGGTGGAATAAGCGATTGTGATTGGAGGAGTCCCCAAACATACGTCAGTAATTGTCTCTTCTCCACTCTGTTTACCGAGCCTATGGAAAAAGAACTGCAGCAAGTACAATAACTAGAAACGCCTTAAGTAAATTAGAGCAGCCTATCCAGGAAATATATCGTATTTTCCAGGAACATAAAGTGGACTTGAAGTCAAGAGGGTGTGTAATTTAAAGTTTACCATGTGTCTGGAGTTGACGAGATATGAAAGCTGTGATATTTGATATCTTGGATATGGATCCCAAATTTGCGTGAATTGCATATAAACCCAGTCGATCTGGTCAAAGGCCTTCTCAGCATCAGTGGATGACAATGCTAGAGGATATCCCTTTGACTGCGCCAACTGGATCAAATGCAGTACTCTGAGTACTATCCTGGCTCAGGCGGTTTTGGCATAGACTTTAATATCTTCATTAAGTAGAGATATTGGGTGGAATTAAACGTAGAGAGCATGTGGGGGAGAAGTGTTGTGAAATGTTTTATAGTCTAGGCCAGGACTCTTGCCCATGGGAGTCTTTCAAAGCAGTCTGCAGCTCAGTAAGAGAAATAGGGGTGGCAAGTTGAGCTTGTGGTGAAGCATCAAGTGACTGTAAGGGCCCATTCACACGACCGTGTGAATGGGTCCGCAGATTTGTGGAATAGATGCGGCCCCATTTACTTCAATGAGCGGCGTGCGATCTTGCCAAGCCGCGGCTTCGCAAGAAAATATAGTACATGTCTGTACACCACCCGGAAGCGTGATCACGGCATCAGAAGGCCCAGGAAGACGCCGCCGATGGCAGTAAGTAGCGGCAAGTCTCTGCTGTTAGAAACAGCAGAGACTTGCCGGCCATGACGCCCGCCGCACATGTACGGCGCTGGTCGGGAAAGGGTTAGTGTCTAAGGCACCAAGTGAGCACGAGAGGGAAGAAAGGAAACATAAAGCTAACTAAACTGGAGCATTATCAGAAATGGATATTGCCCACAGTAGCTCTAGATGGTAGATGGGTGTGAAGTGGAAAGGAAGAGGTAGTCCAGTCTAGCATCTAATAGTATGTATAATCCCCGCCAGATAGGGAAATGCTGTAAGTGCTGTTTTTTTTCTATAGGACAAGTCTGGTTAGAGGAATTCCTTCTTGGAAAAGACCATAGATGTTGTAGTACATCAAGGTACTGGCAATTGTGATTGCCGTGTTTGCTATCTGGCCATTCAGAAATAGAAATCTCCCATCTGTATTTATTTCATGCACTTGTATAGCGCTACTATATTCCACAGAGCTTTACAGACATTAGCATCCAACTGTCCCCAATGGGGCTCACAATCTAAGTTCCCTATCAGTATGTCTTTGGGGTGTGGGAGGAAAGCGGAGTACCTGGAGGAAACCCACGCAAATGCGGGGAGAACATACAAACTCCATGCAGATGTTGTCCTTTATCAGATTCAAACCCAGGACCCCAGCACTGTATGGCACCAGTGCTAACCACTGAGCTACTGTGCTGCCCTGTAAGACTGGATGCTAGAGTGAAAAGAATTGTGATGGTTACACCTTGTTTTGGAATCTGGGTAACAGGAGTGGAAGCATTGAGAACAATATAACTTGGCTAGCCTGGGAAGCTTACCCTGTTTAAAGTGTTTCTTGTAGAATGGCTAAAACAGTATGGAGTAACCTGAGTAGTTGAACATGAGATCTTAGTTGGCAGTCCTATATCTTAACTAAAGTCCATGGGAAATAGATTACAAATACAGTGAGTACAGATCAGAACAAAATACAATCAAGTGGAAGAGCCTGCTCCTCCAGTCCACAAAAACAATGGATATCTCCAGACAGCACTTGCCCTCCTGTTAACAAGTAACTTAAACAGTGGAAGGAGTAGTGGTGCAGAAAATTAGCTTAGTAATGTAGTTAAGAGAAAGAGATGGGAGAGAGTATAAATTGCCAAGAGAGGAAATGACAAAGAAAAAGGGGAGGTGTGGGAAGTGCAGTGTTGCTGGATTGGGCACAGAGTACCCAAGCTTATCCTGCACCAATTTAGGTGGAGATCATCAGCATCTCGGAAAGGGAGGACTATAGTGGAAAATTGAGACCTGACCTTAAGGAGAAAACAATGAAGCATTAAAGTCCTTAAAAGCTAAGGATATGCAACAGAACACCTGACGAAGAGGTCATTCTTGAGCTGCAGCCTCTTGCGGTTCCGCTGTTTTCCATGGATAGGCAGGGAAGGTCGGTCACATCAGTGACTCAGCTACACCTGAAAAGCTGATCTGAGTAGCGGAGGTCCAACATCCTGCACCCAATCAGTGTGGCCTGTCCTAAGGGGAGAAAATCACTTAGTAAGTTGGACATCCCCTTTAATGAGCTGAATGCTACGGCCACTTATGTAGAAAAGCTGTTATTGCTTAATTAAAATGTTAATCCATGTTCCTTAAATTGCTGACATGTTCTAGTTTTCTTTAGGGAGCCCATTCAGTTGGCCTGATGTGGTGGATGTTGGCTCGTGAAGTTCTTCGTATGAGAGGCACCATATCTCGTGAGCATCCATGGGAAGTCATGCCTGACCTGTATTTCTACCGTGATCCAGAAGAGGTCTGTACTTAATGTGCCAAGTTTCAATATTGATGTAGGTTTCAGTCATAGGCTATTAACATCTTTAGAATGATTAATAATTATACTGCTAAACGCATATAAAATAACTGAGGATCTGTTAAGTTGTATTGGCCCTATCTATGTAACTTTATTACTTACAATTGCACATCATGTAGTAAAATGAATACTGTACAGTGTTAGAATAGGTTACTGAGTAAATCTCAGATAAGCCTTTAATTTAATTCTTATGAATTTGTGTACTTAAAGGGAATTTGTCATAAAAAAATGACCCATTGTTTAAATCAAGTTTTTATGTTAAACATATGTCTTTGTAATGTTTGGCGATGTTTTTTCTAATTTTCCATGTTCCTATCTATATTTTAAAATCATCTTAAAATCTTGCAGTTTTCCTTCTGGCCACTAGGCTATAATCTCAGCTGAGATATCCTGTTTGTCAGTGTGTCAGCTGTAAAGTAATGCTGCTACCGTAAACAGTGTAATTGGAGACCAACTCACATCACAGACAATAGAATCTCCCTGTAGAATAAACAAAAACTTCAAAGGAAAAAGCCTCTCAATGCATTCTCAATAGGACTGGAGCTGTCTATTGCTGCCTATGGTCCATGGGGCTTGCTGTAAAGCATATCACTAAATGCTGTTTAGAACAGCTCAGCCAAGATGGCAGCCCCCGTAAAAATGTTCTAGTAATGAAATTTCAAAAACTACAATCAGAAAATACAAACAGATTAGAGAAAAAGAACATGTTTTATTATCTTTTTAATCAATAAAGAAAATTTTAGGTGACAAAATCCCTTTAAAGTGAAAAATTAACATTACCTACCAAAATGGTATTTATTTTTAACCCTTTGACAATTATGGCTCTGCAGGTAAGGCATTCCCTCAAACTGCCATACATGTAAAGCACTGATCAGATTGGCACAGATCACTGCAGAGGTTGGGCTGACAACCAGCTCCTGATGTAACTGCTTGCTGGAGAGGACTGATCCCTTTAGCCCCTTACATGCGGCTGTCGATGCTGACTGCTGTGTGCCCTGTATGTTTTCTCGAATTTTACAAGATCTACAAATATATTTTTTTTAAATTGGATACTGGATTCCTGTGTTTACGTGTTGCATCTAAGTGTTTTACAGAGGGAAGGAGCTACCTCACCCTGTCTGCTCTCCACCATGAAATTGTGGAGTGCTTATGGTTTCTGTTGCAG
Organism: Rhinella marina; assembly: GCA_900303285.1. NCBI lineage: Eukaryota > Metazoa > Chordata > Amphibia > Anura > Bufonidae > Rhinella > Rhinella marina. Next base: position 31,868 of record ONZH01023635.1, on the reverse strand, counting down.
CTGGAGCACTTACCTGCTCCTGCTTATTTCAGATATTCTTAATTCTTCCCCATAAAAAAATTATAGATGAGGGAGGGATACTATTGATTGGGGCTAAAGCAGGAATTTTGCAGTAGTTCAATCAGTAATAAAGAAATCTAAGATTCCAGATCAAATGTAATCTACATCAAGGTGCTTAATTCATTATCCCGTATGTATGTGGTCATTCACGGTGAGATCAAAGTAGTTCTTATTCCAGATCATTTGAACTCAGTGTCTCATCGCAAACAGTGATTTTATATCTTTGATAGATCATAGGTCACAATGGAGGCCATGTTCAATTTAGTCACAGTAATTGAAGCTGTCTCCAAAACATATGCTTTATGGGATGGCAGGAAGCTGGAAATATATTCATATTGAGGCAAAAAATAAGGCAAAACTTGAAGCACTTGGTGTATATGAGAGAGATCCCTGTCATTCCAGACTGTCTGCCTATATGCAGAGTAATCTCCCCTCTTGGTGGCTGTCCCTCAACTATTCTACCCCTCTGAACTTGTGGAATTGTTTTGTGGGTGAAACAGCTGTTTGACTTTGAAAAACCTCAATGAACACAAGCTTTAGCAGTTCTTGCAGTGCCGATTCATATAGCATCTCCCTGTTACTATTATGTAAGATTTAATGAGGTACATATGGAGTTACTATTATGTACTATGTGAGGCACATGGAGGTCCAAATTGATAAACTGCTTGCTGACGAGCAAACCAGTTCATCCTGCTCTGAACGAACCTGATCCATTCATCTAAAGAATCATTTCAATCCTTCTCTGTACAAGCATTAAAATGTATTCTCTTTTGAGGCGTTCAATATGGTCACTGTTAACGCAAGCTTTCATTAATAACTAGATGACCACCCTTGGAGGAGTTGGCTTGTAGGACAGAAACCTTCTTTAACCCCTTGATGACTGCCATACGGCTATATACGTCCTATCTGCACATGCCCCGTGCAGATAGCACGTATATACACGTGCAGGCAGCGCTTTAATCCCAGCGCTGGGATTAAAGCTTTTGCTCCTGCAATCTAGCAGGAGCAGAGCGGGGACCCTGAGGAGAAGACAGGAGCGGTTTATTACCGCTTCTGTCTTCTAAGCCGGAGGAGAGCCTTGCCTAAGCCGGAGGAGCAGCAGGAAAGAAGCGGCAGCGCCGCTTCCTGTACTAGTCCCGGTGGTCACGTGACCGCCGGGTGTCTTGGGGCCACAGCAGTGCTGCAGGGTCTAAGGAGACCCTGATCAGCTCTGCCTGTGTCTAATGAGCCCCCAGGGGTCTGTTTTCCCCTGTAACTGGAGCTCCTGTGGATGCCCCAGTTACAGTGGGGGGAAAAAGTGTTAAAAAAAGTGTCCTCTAGAGGTCTTTTAATGACCTCCTGGGGGACATATTTGTGAAAAGTAAATTAAAATATAAGTAAAAAAATAAAGTGTAAAAAAAAAAAAAAATTAAACGCAGTTGCCAATGGAAACAGGCACCATAGTCGCCCCGTCAAATAAAATCTATACATGCTATATATCAAAACGATTGTCATCAAATAGGGAACCTATTGCAATAATTGTCAGTTTTAATATTTAAAAAATAAAAATCTATAATTAAAAAAAATTACTTTTCTTTAATGAGAATTAGCGTTTGTCTAAATTACACCTAAAAAAATATAAAATATCTTTAAAAAAAAACATTCTAATAATAAGTCCTAAGTGTCAAGTAAAAAGAATTGCAAAAATTATTTTCGTATTCAAACAAAAAAAAATAGGGTCACTAAACCACCATGTGCCCAAATCCCAAAAAGTTGCCTGGACATCCAGGCTTTTTATAGGTCTGGTCATGAAAGGGTTAACCTAGGAATTGCATTGCTATACCTCTTCCAAAGAGTTATATTTTTGATGGTGAAACAAAATCTAAACTTGGCATCATCATAAGGGCTCATGCACACGACCGTATGTATTTTACGGTCTGCAAAAAACACGGATGGCATGTGCATTCTGTTTTTTACAGAACAGCTGGCCCCTAATAGAACAGTACTATCTTTGTCTGAAATGCAGACCCTAGGACATGTTCTATTTTTGCATTCTGATGGACTAGGTGTGGTCTATGAAATGTAGTCCATGTAACTGCCACATTTCATGGACTGACCATAGCTCATGTGAGCTGAACTTAATGTATCAGTCATCAGTAATGTTTCAACCAGACAGCAGTTCTAATGTCCATACTCAGTTCTCAAATTATGCTGAGTACAGGACAGTGAACCCATGGTTGGGCTGGAATTTGTAGCATAGAACTATGGTGTAGTGACTTCTGCTCACAGCAATGGTTGGTGTGAGATGTGACTCGCATGTACTAAAGTTCAGACTAAACACAGCTTAGTTAAATGCAGCCCTAAAGGGGTTGTGCAGGATCCTAAGAATATAACTTAAACGTTGTCCAGTCTCCTACACAGTATAATGGTGTACCGGTATCAACTTTCCTGAGTCTTAACTTGAATCTCTATGCTCCCTCTGTACTCCTCTGAACTTCACCTAGCGGGCATAGATCAGCTGTATCCACAACACTTCCCATGCATCTGTGTGCAGAAAAAAAAATATATACCCAATATACCTTTCCCTGAGCTGCAAATGCAGCAAACTTGCTGCTGCTTCCTAATGTGACAAGCAGTGCACTCTGCCTACCCTGCCCTAGTAAGAAAGGGATGCAAATGAGTTCTTAACCAGCTCTGTCTTTAATGCCACCAGATGGAAGGCAGCTATCCTTAGTCAATGATCAGCTCGTTAAAGAATCCTTGAGACAAGACTCGGATATTAAATAAGCCAACACCTCATCTGCAGACAGCTGTTTCGGGGCAATTGCCCCTCATCAGTGCAGAACAGTACTGGCTTAACTGGGTGAGATGCCTGTCAGGATTTTGGGGGGATACTGTCACTCCTCAGGGAGAGAGAGCCTTAATTGGCGTGAGGAGACTTATAGGCCATTCATGCTCCCCTGGAATTCTGGGAAGAAAGGGATGCAAATGAGCTCTTAACAAGCTCCTCCTCTAATGCAACCCAATGTAAGGCAGCTATCCTATAAGTTAATGGTTGGCTCGTTAAATAAGCCTTGAGACCCTGCCCTAGTAGAAACTCTAATATCCTACAGTGTGCATGTGTGAACACAGCACTGAATGTTCCACAAAATCAGAGGGCATGTTCACATACCTCATGTGACTGGCATGAAACTGGGCTAAAAAAAAAGTTAACCACCAGACAATGGATAACTGGAGAGACCAAAGATGCATTTGCACCATGCTGTGCATACACTGCCTAGGCACACAGAACATTTTCCTCTGTAGGGAGTACACCCAAAAAGGAACATATCTGGGCTGATTGTAACATTTGTTGAAAGGGCAACTGTTAAAGAACTCCCGACAAATTTTATTCCATGTCCTGCTAGAAATATACATGATATAATCTGTAGTGAGTGTCATTTTCTTACCAGTGTCTGAATTTTTGACTTATATCATCCTGAAGTTTATCTGCGTCATGTGACCAGCAACTAGACCCTGCAACTCGCACATCTTGTGTGGACAGGAAGTCTAATTCTCTATGTATTCCTATGAGACTGAAAGTGAGGCTCCCATAGGAATGAATAGAGCAGTTACTGACTTTCTGTCCTGGGTCAGTTGGAGGTCAGGGAGTTGGTCACATGACCCAGCTACAATAAGAAGAGGTTTTTACTCACAGAACAGTCACTGATAAGAAAATGACATTCACTACAGATTATCATACACCTTTCTAACAGGTCAGAGAATACAAATTTTTGCAGGAGTTCTTCTTTAAATCTACGCAACTAATAAGTCTCCCACAGTTTGTGAAAAAAATGGCGAGACTAGTTAATATGGAGTAGGATTTTATTAAAACTGGTTTAAATTTATAAATCCGTATTTGCCAGTCATTTTTTAAACTTTTATTTTCAGATTGAGAAAGAAGAGCAAGCTGCTGCTGAAAAGGCTACCACAAAGGAAGAATACCAGGGTGAATGGACTGCACCTGTTGCAGAATTTACTACAACTGAAGTTGCTGACTGGTCAGAGGGAGTTCAGGTTCCTTCAGTGCCCATTCAGCAGTTTGCAGGTATGTGGCTGTTTTTTTTTTTTGTAAAATTGCTTTAAAATTCTGGATGGCTTTTAATCCGGTTTTCATTACAGATCGTCCTGAACTTGCAACAGCTCCCAAAGTTCCAGGTAAGGAGAAAAATATTGAGATGACATGAAAAATAAAATGCATAACTTTCTAAATCAAATTGGAGTTAATAGGAGCACCCAGTCAAACTGTATGCTCCTTGCCATACATTGTAACATAATCCTAGCCTGGTTACAACCCACAGCAAATGCATACTGTAATCGTTACACAGGATATAAATTAAAAAAATTGAATAACCCATTTAAACTGGAAGTTTAACCATTTCCAGTCTGCCCATATAAATGTCCTGGTAGAGAATCTCTATCTCTGAATGGATGTTTTAAAATGTCCTTGAGCTTTGCCCCCTGTGTGCAGCACCTGTACATAGAAGCTCCATGACTCAGCTGCCTCCTGACAGCCAAGAACATAGAGCTTTAACCTGAGACCTTTTTTCCTGGCCTCCAGGCTTTTGATCACTCTGACAAGCTGTCAAAGCCATCCCAAATGCTTGTACGATCTCCCTCTCATTACTGTCGGTCACAGAGCAGTTTACAACCACATATGGGGTGTTTCTGCAAACTTCAGAATCAGGAAGATAAATATTCAGGTTTGATTTGCGGTTTACCCTTGCTGTCTTATATGAAAAATATATTAAAAATTGAAAATCTGCAAAAAAATATATTTAAATTTCCTTCCTTCGGTTTTAATTCTTGTGGGAAATCTAAAGGGTTAACAAACTTTGTAAAAATCAGTTTGGATTACATTGGGGGCTGTAGTTTCTAAAATATGTTCATTTATGGGAGGTTCCTATTATTTAAGCCCCTCAGTCACTTTAGAACTGCAAAGGTCCTTTAAAATTAACTATTGGAAATTTTCATGAAAATCTTAAATTACATCTAAAATTCAAAGCCTTCTAACGTCCTCAAAAAATAAAATTACATTTCCAAAATTATGCCAACCTAAAGTGGACTTATGGTGAATGTTCATTAATAATTTTATTAGATATCCCTATGCAACGTAAAAGCAGAGAAATTAATATTTAACAAATTGTGATTTTTTTTTTCAAAATTTTCAGTAAATTTTGGATTTTTTATAAATAAAGGTAAATTATATTGACTCAAATTTACCATTAATACAAAGTACAATGTGTCACAAGAAAACAATCATTGAATGGCTTGGATAAGTAAAAGCATTCCAAAGTTATTACCACATGAAGTGACATGTCAGATTTGCAAAATTAGGCCTCGTCAGGAAGGGGGTAAATGGCCCAGATGGGAAGTGGTTAAGATGGTTTCAGAAACGGTAATATAAATGTCTGTTACTTTTGTAATCTTATTGTGTAGTTGAAAGTAATCTAAGAAAACTAAAGGCCCCTATCTGCATATACAGAAATATGCTAAACCTGTTGGTTTAGGCTGAGCCAATTTCACATATGGAATCCTCAAATCGGATACTGGCCATTCACCCCTTTGCAGAGCAAGGGGAGCAGAAAGGCAGTCTTTGACACCCACAAATACACTTGAGGACAACCTAACACTGTTTACATGCAGCTGCAGAACTGTCAGGGCATGTAACAAAGGGCCAGAACAGAACTAGGGAAATAAGTAAATACATTTTTTGCCTAAAACTTGCTTAGCTTATGTATATTGGTGATATCGGGTTTACAGTGCTTTTTTTTACATAATTCAGACCACCCCTCTCACAAGAGTGAACACTATATAAAATACTAAAGTCATGTTTTCATTTGTAGCAGAAGACTGGAGTTCTCAGCCTGCTAGCACAGATGACTGGTCTGCTGCCCCAACTGCGCAAGCTTCTGAGTGGGTTGGAACAACCACTGAATGGTCTTAAGTCACTTTTGTTTCAATGCCTACCATGGCCCATAATAAACATGTTTTCAAAATAAAAGAATCTTGTCTCTTCACTAAAAATGGAGGGTTGTTACACTGCTACACTTGTAGATGGATGTGGTATGCTCTTGTGTACCAGGAAAGCTATCCTTGCAATTGCAAAGCTTTGGAACTGGCTCCTATTTCTGGATTGCAGGACAGCATCTGATTATTAAAAACTGTTAATGGTTGCATTCTGTTTTTTTTTTTTTCCCTAATTGTCATAATGCTCTGCCATTCATTCCAAAGTCAGGACATTGTGGGAGTCAGCCCTAATGCATTGTAACAACAGTTCTGGTACACAGGTGAGGACTCAACTTCTCTGAGCTAGCTGTAGGATTGGGGTCATTGGAAAGCATTGTAGCCAACTCCTACATTATGCTTCCCAATGGATATGATCATGTCTCTAGTACAGAGAAGCTGAAACCAGCATCTATACTTTACAAAGTGATTTTCCTGAAAATACAGTGAGGCAGATTTACTAATCCTGTAGACTGCATAAACTGAAAGCAGTCTAAAGATGTGCCAAGTGCATCAGTTGTCAATGCTGGATTTTTAATTTGGTGCATGTCTAGACACTTTAAAGAGCTTCTGTCATCATGAGCATCCCTATTAAACTAGGTATACTGTCTAGTGTTGATCATGCTGACTAAAAGGAGACATTTCTCTCTGCAGTTATTTTAGTTGTATGAAAACTAGGTGCTCAGAGCACTAAGGACAGATGCTTTTTTAAATTGATATCGCCTATTAGTTGGCTTACTTTGAACACAGCATGTAGTCTGGCACAAACTTTAGTAATTTTTTTTTTTTCCAACTTTGGTCAAACTAGCTCTTGACAATGGCATTGACAAATCTGAAGGAAATACAAATATAGTAGTGACAGCAAGTCGCCCACATACTGGAGGGTAGAGGTCCACTCTGTACAGTGGAGTCTGTAAATCTTACACAACAGAAGTGACAAGTGGTGAGTAATGAGGGGGCTGTTGCAGAGAGTGATGAGGAGAAAGCAAAGCTACTAAATATTTTATTCTCCACTGTAATCACTGAGAAAAATACTGTCAAATGAAATGCAGAATATAAAAGTAAATTCCCCATTAAAAGTGCCCTGTCTGACCCAGGAAGTACAGTGACGTCTTAAAAAGATTAAAATGGACAAACACATGCCGTCACTTCGCTAGTCCCGGGAGTGACGGCGCATGCACAGAAAAGACAGCGCTTGCAGTGTAGACACTGCAAGTGCTACTGCGAATGTGCCGGGAAAATTTTAGGGTGCATGCGCAAGAGTTCAGCACTAGACTTAGTGCTGAGGAAAGAGGCTGCCCCCGGTGCTCCGATGGCTCATTTGCATACTTTTTAAAGTTTAAATTTCTATGCGACTGCTGCGCAGAACTCTGCATGAAAGGTATGATTTTAAAAGTTCACTAGGCCTTGTAACCATGTATTTAAATACATAGGTTACAACCTAGTGACAGAGCCTCTTTAAGTAATGTCCTAGCTAGACCCTTATTTCTGATATTTAAGGACTCTATACTGACGGAGTGTTCCACAGGACTGGCGCATAGCAAATGTGGTGCCAATATTCAAAAAAGGTCCAAAAACCAAGCCTGGAAACTATAGGCCGGTAAGTTTAACATCTGTCATGGGTAAACTGAAGGTTTTCTGAGAGATGCTATCTTGGAGTACCTCAATGAAAATAAGCAAATAACTCCATATCAGCATGGCTTCATGAGGGATCGGTCATGTCAAACGAATTTAATCAGTCTCTAAGAGGAGGTAAGTTGTAGACTTGACTGTGGCGAATCAATGGATGTTGTATGTCTGGACTTCTCCAAAGCTTTTGACACTTTACCGCATAACAGGTTAGTATATAAAATGAGTGCTTGGCCTGGGCGAAAATGTCTGTGGGAAAGTAACTGGCTCAGTGATAGAAAACAGAGGGTGGTTATTAATGGCACATACTCAGATTGGGTCACTGTCACTAGTGGGGTACCACAGGGGTCAGTATTGGGCCCTATTCTCTAATATATTAATGATCTTGTAGAAGGCTTGCACAGTAAAATATCACTTTTTGCAGATGACACTAAACTGTAAAGTAATACAAAAGAGGACAGTACACTGCTACAGATGGATCTGGGTAGACTGGAGGCTTGGGCAGAGAAGTGGTGGATGAGGTTTAACACTGACAAATGTAAGGTTATTCATATGGGAAGGCATAATGCAAGTCACCAGTACATACTAAATGGTAAAACACTGGGTAACTCTGACATGGAAAAGGACCTAGGAATTTTAGTAAACAGCAAACAGCTGCAGAAACCAGTGTCAGACAGCTGTTGCCAAGGCCAATAAGATAATGGGTTGCATCAAAAGGGGCATAGATGCCCATGATGAGAACATAGTCCTGCCACTTTACAAATCACTAGTCAGACCCCACATGGAGTACTGTGTACAGTTCTGGGCTCCTGTGAACAAGGCAGACATAGAGCTGGAGAGGGTTCAGAGGAGGGCAACTAAAGTAAAAACTGGAATGGGTGGACTACAGTACCCAGAAAGATTGTCAAAATTAGGGTTATTCACTTTAGAAAAAGGACAACTGAGGGGAGATCTAATAACCATATATTAATATATCAGGGGCCAGTACAGAGATCTCCCATGATCTTTTTATCCCCAGGACTGACGAGGGGACATCCTCTGCGTCTGGAGGAAAGAAGGTTTGTACTCACATAGAAGAGGATTCTTTACGGTAAGAGCAGTGAGACTATGGAACTCTCTGCCTGAGGAGATGGTGATTGTAAGTTCACTAAAAGAGTTCAAGAGGGGCCTGGATGTATTTCTGGAGGGTAACACTTTTTTTTTTTTTTTTGCCTTCGTCTGGATCAACTTGTAGGATAACAGGCCGAACTGGATGGACATATTTTTTTTTTCGGCCTTATAAACTTACATGGCAGCTATGGTTGAAACTGTTTAAAGGTGAGGAGTACAGGACGGAGTTAACAGGACACGGCTAAACCCCTGGCTGCCATGACAACACAGCATCCCATGTGTGGTGGTGGGGTTGATGGTGAAATGAAGCCTCTAACTGCTTAGATGCCATGGTTGCTACTGACCCCAGCATCTTTGGACTCCCCACCCATGCCAGCTATTACAACCGGTGCCTGGCTACAATCAGTGCTGGGCCCCAAAAGTGTAAGCGCAGCCTGTGCAGGGCCTCTTCAGTGCCTGTGCTAGGGACTGAAGAGTATACTAGCTGGGCTTACAGTGCTCCAGAAGAATTTTTTTTCTAAAAAAGTTGGGCACTAAAAGGATAACTAATTTGGTTGTCCAGCCCTAATTCTAAACCCCAATTCCAGTTGCCATTTACACAAAACCTAGCCTATTTTAAAATGATGTAGTATTTATACTATAGAGCTTGCATCAGTATATTTCTGGCATCTGGAGACTCTTGCTTGCTATATAGAGCATAGCTTAAAGGGGTTGTCTCATTTAGCAAGTGGCATTTATCATAAAGAGAGTTTATATAAGCCACTTACTAATGTATTTTTTTTTCCATATTGCCATCTTTGCTGGCTGGATTAATTTTTCCATTACGCCCTATGACTGCACCTGTGAGGGATCCTCCCCCTTCTGAACAGGAACTTCCCAGATCTTTAAAAGGATCCTCCTCTCCTCAGTTCCTCCCTGTTTCCTGTCCATAGGACAGGGTAGTGGATCTTTCCCGGATCTAATTAGGAGGCTGCAGGGTCTCTAGGGTTTTTGGATATACCTAGTAGAGATTACTTGACGGCATAAGACTCCCTAGGAGCCGCTGTAAGTCCAGTTGGTCTCCTTTTTTTTTTTTTTTTTTTTTTTCTTGCCGTGGGGGGATGGAGTCCTGATGGGCTTATGTTCCTTCAGGCCTGCAGCGGGGCGGTGTTCCGATGGGGGATGGAAATCTTCCTCCCCTTGCACGTCGGGTGGTGTGTGTGCCGGCACGCCCCATTTCCGGCAGGCGTGCCGGATGTGAGGCGCGTCTTCCACGCTGATGCAGGAAGGGCGAGGAGCTAGAAACATGCGCACCCTTCAAAAAGGAGATGCCAGCCGAAATGGAAGGGAGCAGCAGCAGAGTGACAGGTTGCTGTATAGCGACTGGATCCCTTCCAAAAGAACCCCATTCAGCTGGAAATTATGCAAAGGAGGATGGACCACAGCGCACAGAGCGGCAGGAGCAGCATTCTGAATCTAGTATGGTACTCCTGTGAGATAAGAGGGGTTGTACCCCACCATCTCCTGGTAGGAGTTTGTTTTCGTTTTTTTTTTTTTTTTTTTTTTAAATTCTATATGGTTTTACTGTGGGCTGTGTGTTAATGCAGATTACAGAGCCTCCATGCAAAGCCACCCACAAGACAAAGGGTAGAGAGTGTGGGATTTGCAAAAAGAAGTTAAGCCTATCTTTCCCCAAAGTCTGTTGTCAAGCATGTTTTGTCAGAGTGGTAGTGGAAGATTCCCCATCTCTCTTCCAGAACATGGTCAAAATGGAGGTTTGTTCTTCTGTAGCACAGCTTATGAAATCTCTACCTAGTTCCACCAAGCAGAGAAAAGTTCAGATGGTAGAGACTGACTCTACTCGGAGTCAGATTCGGAGGAAAAAGGGTTAAAAGAGGATTTTGATTCATCCTCTGAAAATCTTGCTGGGAAGCCATTGTTTAAAGTAGAAGATAGTGTTCCCTATACAGGACTGTGTAAAATAATTGATAACGAGAATAGGAAAACCTGATTAAAAAAGTCCGTATTCCTAGATCAGTTAAAAGAAAATACTCATTTAATCAGGGAGTGTCGACTTGGCAAGATGTACCTCAGGTTCATGCCCCTGTAGCAAGGTTAATAAAAAAAAAAAAAAAAAAATCAGCCCTCCCGTTTGAAGATTTGTTCCCTAAAGGACCCAATCTTAGACAAAATTGAGAGGCATCCACTTCCTCTTTTAAACCTAATATTGCTACTACAGCCTACTATGCTAAAGGCAGTTGATTTTATTTCGGATGCGACAGCTGACTCTTTAAGATTGTTGGTCTGCTAGAGCAGCAGCTTTGTCTAATTCTGCCAGGACTAATAGGACTTTATTATAAACCACCTAATGGTATATTAGGTGGTTTATAATAAAGTCCTATCAGTATTTTATTGTTTTTGGCTCCATTGATTTCTACCCACAGTGACTCCACGTGTTCATGTCCCTCACTTATATCTTCCCGCAGTGTGGGCTTTAGACAGGACTTTACATAAAGGCAGATCCCCCTACCCCCCCTGCGCCGCGGCCTTCTCTGTGTTTACCGCAGGCCAGTGACGTCACGACTACTATCACTGGCCTGGGCGGGGCTAAGCTCCGTTCACATGAATGGAGGCCAGTGACGTCACGACTACTATCACTGGCCTGGGCGGGGCTAAGCGCCGTTCACATGAATGGAGCTTAGCCGCGCCCAGGCCAGTGATAGTAGTCGTGATGTCACTGGGCCTGCGGTAAACACGGAGAAGGCTGCAGCGCCGCTGCCTCCTTAAACAGCTGATCGGCAAGGGTCCCGGGTGTCGGACCCCCGCCGATCAGATGCTGATGATCTATCGATAGATCATCAGTTTGAAAAAACTGCAGAACCCCTTTAAGGAACAAGAAAAAACCAATGTGGATAAATAGAGCTGTAAAGAAAGCAATAGATGACAAACAAAGCATTTAAATCACTAAAACAGGAGGGGAGCGAGGAAGCATTGAAAAACTATAAGGAAAAAAATAGAATATGTAAAAGACAAATAAAAACAGCCAAACTAGAGACTGAGAGATTAATCGCCAAAGAGTAAAATTAACCCTAAAATGTTCTTTAATTATATAAATGGTAAAAAGTATAAACCTGAAGGTGTCGGCCCCTTACAGAGTAATGAGGGGGGAGTTGCAGAGAGCAATGAGGAGAAAGCAAAGCTACTAAATATCTTTTTCTCCACTATATTCACTGAGGAAATAAACTGTCAGATGAAATGCAGAATATAAAAGTAAATTCCCCATTAAAAGTGCCCTGTCTGACCCAGGAAGAAGTAGAGTTGCGTTTTAAAAAGATTAAAATAGACAAATTGCCAGGACCGGATGGCATACACCCCTGTATCCTAAGAGAATTAAGTAATGTCATCGCCAGACCCTTATTTCTGATATTTAAGGACTCTATACTGACAGGAAGTGTTCCACAGGATTGGCGCATAGCAAATGTGGTGCCAATATTCAAAAAGGTCTCAGATAACAATACAATTTTAAATACGCACCTGGAATGGGTGCCTCTGAACAAACCCACGTTATCAAATCACAATTCAAAATATAGGGTTAACGCTAAAACTTAACCTTTACTAGGTATGTTTAAAACTTTAGGCCTACAACATACAGTACAGACCAAAAGTTTGGACTCACCTTCTCATTCAAAGAGTTTTCTGTATTTTCATGACTATGAAAATTTTAGATTCACACTGAAGGCATCAAAACTATGAATTAACACATGTGGAATTATATACGTAAAAAAGTGTGAAACAACTGAAAATATGTCGTATATTCTAGGTTCTTCAAAGTAGCCACCTTTTGCTTTGATTACTGCTTTGCACACTCTTGGCATTCTCTTTGATAAGCTTCAAGAGGTAGTCACCTGAAATGGTATTCCAACAGTCTTGAAGGAGTTCCCAGAGATGCTTAGCACTTGTTGGCCCTTTTGCCTTCACTCTGCGGTCCATCTCGATTGGGTTCAGGTCTGGTGACTGTGGAGGCCAGGTCATCTGGCGTAGCACCCCATCACTCTCCTTCTTGGTCAAATAGCCCTTACACAGCCTGGAGGTGTGTTTGGGGTCATTGTCCTGTTGATAAATAAATGATGGTCCAACTAAACGCAAACCGGATGGAATAGCATGCCGCTGCAAGATGCTGTGGTAGCCATGCTGGTTCAGTATGCCTTCAATTTTGAATAAATCCCCAACAGTGTCACCAGCAAAGCACCCCCACACCATCACACCTCCTCCATGCTTCACGGTGGGAACCAGGCATGTCGAGTCCATCCGTTCACTTTTTCTGCAAAGGTGTCTACAAAGACACGGTGGTTGGAACCAAAGATTTCAAATTTTGACTCCTCAGACCAAAGCACAGATTTCCACTGGTCTAATGTCCATTCCTTGTGTTCTTTAGCCCAAACAAGTCTCTTCTGCTTGTTGCCTGTCCTTAGCAGTGGTTTCCTAGCAGCTATTTTACCATGAAGGCCTGCTGCACACAGACTCCGCTTAACAGTTGTAGAGATGTGTCTGCTGCTAGAACTCTGTGTGGCATTGACCTGGTCTCTAATCTGAGCTGCTGTTAACCTGCGATTTCTGAGGCTGGTGACTCGGATGAACTTATCCTCCGCAGCAGAGGTGACTCTTGGTCTTCCTTTCCTGGGGCGGTCCTCATGTGAGCCAGTTTCTTTGTAGCGCTTGATGGTTTTTGCGACTGCGCTTGGGGACACTTTCAAAGTTTTCCCAATTTTTCGGACTGACTGACCTTCATTTCTTAAAGTAATGATGGCCACTCGTTTTTCTTTACTTAGCTGCTTTTTTCTTGCCATAATACAAATTCTAACAGTCTATTCAGTAGGTCTATCAGCTGTGTATCCACCTGACTTCTGCTCAACACAACTCATGGTCCCAACCCCATTTATAAGGCAAGAAATCCCACTTATTAAACCTGACAGGGCACACCTGTGAAGTGAAAACAGTTTCAGGTGACTACCTCTTGAAGCTCATCAAGAGAATGCCAAGAGTGTGCAAAGCAGTAATCAAAGCAAAAGGTGGCTACTTTGAAGTACCTAGAATATAAGACATATTTTCAGTTTCACACTTTTTTAAGGATATAATTCCACATGTGTTAATTCATAGTTTTGATGCCTTCAGTGTGAATCTACAATTTTCATAGTCATGAAAATACAGAAAACTCTTTGAATGAGAAGGTGTGTCCAAACTTTTGGTCTGTACTGTATATTTGAAAAAGTGCCCAAAATAATCAGTGCAGTAAAAAAGAATGCAACCTTACCATTTCCATGGACACACATATGGAAGATAGAGAAACCCTGATCTAGGGGTGCTGGGTCTCTAACCACTAAGTGGCCCTATGAAACCGCTAGCTACACCCATGCAGGGGTCTTATAAAGACACCCCATATTCAGGGAAAAAATCCTCACTATGCTATCCCTTTTCTCTGTCCCTAGGGCGATAGTTGACTGCCCAGCAATTCGTCAGGGAGAGATAAATAGGGGAGCCCTAATACTAGAGGAAAGAATTACGTCCCGACGTGTTTCCTTGGCTTAACAAACCCAATTCCTCAGGGGACACGTAGTCAGATGACTGAACCGGGACCAGCATTGGTTTTCCGCACAGTAAAATCAATTTTTGCAGATGACACTAAACTGTGTAAAGTAATTAACACAGAAGAGGACAGTACACTGCTACAGATGGATCTGGATAGACTGGAGGCTTGGGCAGAGAAGTTGCAGATGAGGTTTAACACTGACAAATGTAAGGTTATGCATATGGGAAGGAATAATGCAAGTCACCAGTACATACTAAATGGTAAAACATTGGGTAACTCTGACATGGAAAAGGACCTAGGAATTTTAGTGAACAGCAAACTAAGCTGTAGAAACCAGTGTCAGACAGCTGCTGCCAAGGCCAATAAGATAATGGGTTGCATCAAAAGAGGCATAGATGCCCATGATGAGAACATAGTCCTGCCACTTTACAAATCACTAGTCAGACCACACATGGAGTACTGTGTACAGTTCTGGGCTCCTGTGAACAAGGCAGACATAGCAGAGCTGGAGAGGGTTCAGAGGAGGGCAACTAAAGTAATAACTGGAATGGGTGGACTACAGTACCCAGAAAGATTATCAAAATTAGTCTTATTCACTTTAAAAAAAGACAACTGAGGGGAGATCTAATAACTAGGTATAAATATATCAGAGGTCAGTACAGAGATCTCTCCCATGATCTATTTATCCCCAGGACTGTGACTGTGATGAGGGGACATCCTCTGCGTCTGGAGGAAAGAAGGTTTGTACACAAACATAGAAGAGGATTCTTTATGGTAAGAGCAGTGAAACTATGGAACTCTCTGCCTGAGGAGGTGGTGATGGTAAGTTCACTAAAAGAGTTCAAGAGGGGCCTGGATGCATTTCTGGAGGGTAATAATATTATAGGTTATAGTTACTAAAGATGGGTCATTGATCCAGGGAGTAATTCTGATTGGAGTCAGGAAGGAATTTTTTCCCTAAAGTGGGGAAAATTGGCTTCTACCTCACAGGGTTTTTTTTTGCCTTCCTTTGGATCAACTTGTAGGAAAACAGGCCCAACTGGATGGACAGATGTCTTTTTTCGGCCTTATAAACTATGTTACTATGGTTGGCAAACCTGTAGTATGTTAGTATGAGATCACTCCAGCACAATTCCAGCGGGTGCTCAGCAGCAAAAGTCAGTCCATAAATATACATCCATAAGAAGAATATCCACGGTGCTTGCTGCTTGTAAAAAATATTCTTCACTTTAGAATAAATGCAGAACATAGACGAGCATGACCAACGCTCCAACCAGCACAGCCTATGGCCATTTCTCAACCTCAGATGCTTTCTCAAGACGGAGGTAAATGTAATAATAAAGTGATACAAGAAATCTAAGAAGAAACCTGCCTCTGTGGTTTGAGGCAGTATTCTTGAGAAAGTTCACTCACTTTATGGAGAGCAGATGATACTAAATTCTTAGGGTAATCCTTATCTAGAAAACGTTTGCTAATCAGTGATGAATGTTCCTTAACTCTTAGAAATTGAGATTGCTTGATCATTAGTGGGGGACCCTGCTGTATAAGCTACAATAAGTGAAAACTCTGATGCTAGCAGATTAACCACTTAAATGCCAAAGTCAATGTCTGCAGCTTTTAAGGGGTTTCCAGAGGGAGTGGGCTCCCTCTCACCTTATCAGGTGTGCTGCGATGGCAGGCCCCAATGGAGCTCAATGCCTTACACAGGCCTTGGGGCCTGCTGGCTATGGAGGAAACATCAGTGTATTACTGACCGTATCAATGCTTTACACTGTAATGCATTATGGAGGGGATCAGATCCCCCAAAAGTCCCAAAAAATAAGTATAAAAAATGTTTTTAGTTGAAAAAGTGCCCCTTTCCCATAAAACCAATTCATTCTAAATTGTCAAAAATAGACATATTAGGTATTGCCACATCCGTAACACATCCAACTATCAAAATGTATTACCCCAAAATGGTACCAATAAAAACAACAAATAATGCAAAAAAATAGTCCTCATAAAAGACCCTAGCCAGAAAAACAAAATTAAAAAATGTGGCTGTCAGAAAACATTGACACAAAAAACAAAAACAAGTTTTAATTTTTAAAATACTATGTGTAAAAGTTGTAAAACTTAGAAAACCTATATAAACCTGTAAATAAATATATAAACCTCTGTAATCGTATTGACAAGCAGTGTAGCATTAATATGTCATTATATACAGTAACAAATCCCAAAAAGCAGTGACAGAATTGCTGCCTGTTCATGATTCTGCTTCCCAAAAAGCAAATAAGTGATCAAAAAGTTGTATGTACCCCAAAATAGAACCAATGTTGGCAACTCATCCAAGGATGAGCCCTCACACAGCCCACATTGATTGAAAAGTAAAGTATCTCAGAAAATGGCTGTATTGGTACCCCAGAGGCTGTTCAATAGCAACATGGCGCTTGTAAATGGATCCAGGAAAATCTGCATGGCAAAAGCCAAAAGGTTGTATTTCCTTTTTGATTCTTGCAGCGAACCCAAACAGCAGTTTATATCCACATTTATGGCATTTGTTCCCAATATAACCCACCTAACAATTTAAAGGGTGTCGCTACAGTATTTTTTATTGCTCTTAATCTAGAGCCCCTTCATTGTCTGTGGGTGCCAAATCTTATATAAAAGTTTCTCCCCCTGATGGGTCATTATGGAGAATTACTGGTCGGTGGTAATTACTCCGGCCAGGAGAAGACAGATGCAGACACACATGGTTGTGTTTGAACAGAGTCTCCTAAAAGTGGACGCCACAATGCTTTATTTATAGTGTAGTAGCCTGGGCTGGCAGAAAGCCCTCCCCTTTACAGTCTGGAAATAACAACAGAGTCTTTACCATACATATACATTACATAACCTTAAGTCATCTATTCTTGTACAATGGACATGGTATAGAGAATGGGTCATGTGCTCACATATAAATATAGCAAAGGAAAAGGTCACATCTCTACTACAAGCTTAAACTGGCATATAACTAAGTTCAATAATACACAAATATTTTATTGCATTCACAAGGGCATGGGACGTCTTAGATGACACATGATAGGTACAGCATATTGGGCGCAAAAATGCCGTATCTGTTGAAAATGTGATATTTTTGCACAGTAATTTCTGCAAAACACTGGCTTTGAGGGGTGTAGTTTCCAAAATAAGCAATTCTCGTAAACTCCATTTATTATTGCAGTGCAGAACCTCAACAGTTGGGCAGCACAAAATGTGTAAATCACCACATTGGGCTTCAAATGCACATGTTGCTCTTTTACTCCTGAGCACTGTTGTATGCCCAGGCAAAAGATTAGGGTGACATGTAGGGTGCTTATAAAAGCAGGATGCACATCATAATAAGAGGACTTGCTTTTCGCACTGGCATACGCTGGTCACAAAATATTGGGCACTGAAATAGCTGTAAAATTTTAATATTTATTTTGCATCATCTGCTATCAGTTAATTTGGGGACCTGTGGGGTCAAAATGCTCGCTACACCAATTGATAAATTCAGTGAGGGGAGTGGTTTCTAAAATGGGGTCACTTCTCCAAGGTTTATTTTTTTTTAATTTAACCTCAAAGCCTCTGCATTTATCTGTCAGTGCTGTATAAATTGCCAATCTAGGCCTCAAATGTACACGGTGCTTCTTTCTTTCAGAGCCCTGTCATATGCCCATACAGCACTTTACCAGGGATGCACCTATACTTTCTGCCGCCTGAGGCGAAAAGACAATTGCCACCCCTTGGCAGCTGAAGGCATCTGTGTTGGTCCCAGTGGCGTACCGCCCATAGAGGCAGACCACGCCACTGCTATGGGGCCCGCAGCACAGGGGGGCCCGGAGCGCACGGGAGGCCCCGCCCCCTACTCTGCATCATTAAGATGTGTCCTGTCCCTGCGCTCCGGGCCTCTCCTGGCCCCCTCACCTCTGCTCACCGCCGCAACCCGGACGTTCCTGTGCGCTCCCACTTGCCCCGCCTCCTCCCTCATGCCGCCGGCTGCTACTGGACTCTTTTGCAGCGCGGCGAAAGAGGAGAAAGAAGACCAAGGCCCAGTCCCCTCCAGAGTGGCGTCAGGACAATGGACAAGTAAATGTAAGTTTTTATGTGTTATGTGTATGTGTGTGTGTGTATGTATGTGTATGCATGTGTGGGTATATGCATATACTGTGCCAGACAATATACATTATACCTCTACTGTGTATATACTGTATATTGTACAGCGTGGCGCAGGGGTTATATTGTCCAGCATGGTGTAACCGCCATGCATTTGTTGTACAGTATATATTGTAATCCCTGTACCATGCTATACAATGTACAGTATAATCCATACACCATACTGTATAATATACAGTATAATCCCTACACCATGCTGTATAATATACAGTATAATCCCTACACCATGCAGTATAGTATACAGTATAATCCCTACACTATGCAGTATAATATACAGTATAATCCGTACTCCATGCTGTATAATATACAGTATAATCCGTACTCCATGCTGTATAATATACAGTATAATCCGTACTCCATGCTGTATAATATACAGTATAATCCGTACACCATGCTGTATAATATACAGTATAATCCGTACACCATGCTGTATAATATACAGTATAATCCGTACACCATGCTGTATAATATACAGTATAATCCGTACACCATGCTGTATAATATACAGTATAATCCGTACACCATGCTGTATAATATACAGTATAATCCCTGCACCATGCTGTATAATATACAGTATAATCCCTACACCATGCCGTATAATATACAGTATAATCCGTACTCCATGCCGTATAATATACAGTATAATCCGTACTCCATGCCGTATAATATACAGTATAATCCGTACTCCATGCCGTATAATATACAGTATAATCCGTACTCCATGCCGTATAATATACAGTATAATCCGTACTCCATGCCGTATAATATACAGTATAATCCGTACTCCATGCTGTATACTATACAGTATAATCCGTACACCATGCTGTATACTATACAGTATAATCCCTACACCATGCTGTATAATATACTGTATAATCCCTACACCATGCTGTATAATATACAGTATAATCCATCCTTGTGGCTGCCCCCATTCAGTATAGCGTCTCCTTAATTTAAAAAAATAAATAAATAAATCAGTAGCTTATGTATACATTTCTTTATTGGCAAATGGGGGTGTGGCATGGGAGGAGCCAGGGCAGCATGTGGGATGGGCCGGGGTTAGGGGCCCCATTCAGATTCTTGCTATGGGGCCCAATGATTTCTATGTACACCCCTGGTTGGTCCCATATTGATATGTGTCCATATTGCTGAAAAAAGTGATATTTTAATATGTGCAAATAGGACCTACACAGATGCCAAGTGCACATGCAACAGGTCAGCTAGTTTTATAGGTACAAATCTGATGACAGATGCCCTTTAAGATCTGGCCTTAGATTTTACACTTTACAATGCAAAGTGTAAAATCTGTGGTCAGATATGGGAAAAGCTCCACGGCAAAATCCAACATAGAATATTCAGACTTTGCTTCAAATTTGCTGGAAGTACCTGGTGTCCAATGGTTACTCACCTCCTTATCCTCCAATGCTGTCTGTTCTCCAATCCTTGTTCCACAACTAGGAGCAGAATCCAGGGATCCTGACATACAGATAACCAGGAATAGATGTGGTGTCACTAACACACAGTGGGACATTCAAGGACACGCAAATACAGTATGTAGAATATTTACTGTAAGGGATCGCTCTCACTTAAGCGTTGGCAATGACAGACTTCTCATCAAACAGGGTTTTCAAGCTCAAACAGTGCTTTATTGTGTCACTTTAAGCAGTACAGATGATCACTCAGTTACCCTTACTGGGTAAGGCACCAGAACCATAAATACAAAATAAACACCTGCCCGTCTGGGCTCTATCTAACTCACCTCTAAGATGCAGTTCACCCAAGGGGTAAGATCCAGCTTTACTCAACCATTTGGTCTAGCAGCCTCCTGGCTGTGATCACACCAGTACATTGGGAGGGATAAGGTCCAAGAGTCCTCCCGATTCTGACCATGCGACACCTCTTCCTCAGGCGTCACTGGGTCTCCCCCAAACTCAGGCTTTCTCAGCCTTGTATCCCCACAGCCCTCTTGGCTGGGACCACACAGAGCCTCTGCAGGCTTCCTTTACCAATTCCTCCCCCACCTGAGGATTGTTGCTGACTTTTAAATGAGAACCGTAGACATGGACCACCTGTGAAACCTGGAGTGGATTGTGGAGAAAACACAGCAAACCATGACAAGCATCTCCTCTAATAGGTTTCCTGCACCATTCTAGGAGACCCATATCTTCCTTCTTCATATATGAGGCCTGTCACTGCCTGACAAAACGCACAGATACACACACACACATATATATATATATATATATATATATATCTCTATCTATATATATCTCTATCTATATATCTATATCTCATACACACATCCAGTATACAAACATATATAGACACCATAGACACACACCATCATGCACTAGTTACAGCAGGAAGATTTCGATGCACAGAATGGGGGTCATTTACTATGGCCAGATTTTTACGTGGGTTATAGATTCCCCAGTATGCTGTCATAAGATTTGGCTAATTTATGACTAGGCATGCGCATCGTCATAAATTAGGCACATTTACAGCGGTCCAGGTGTCTAGAGTAGTTTTTCTCCAACATTTACATCTGTTTCCTGGTATAAATGATATAAATTTGTTGGGGTACTGTTACTGAGACTCAATTATTAGAGGTAAAGATAGGGCGATATTCGAACGGTGTGTTGGCTTCCTTGTGCTCGAGTTCGACACATCGTGGATCGGGTTGACAGATTACTGGGAGGGGCTAGCAAAGATCCAGCAGTCATGGTCCATATTGGAACCAATGGCAAAGTTAGAGATAGGTGGAGCGTCCTTAAAAATGATTTTAGGGATTTAGAACACAAGCTTAGGGCAAGGACCTCAAAGGTAGTGTTTTCCAAAATATTACCTGTACCACGAGCCACACAAAAAAGGCAGCGGAAGATTAGGGAGGTTAACAAGTGGCTCAAGAACTGGTGTAAGGGGGGGGCATGGTGAACATCTGACATAGGACGCTAAGCTCCACCCCCTCATCCCGTAGGGTTGTGAGACGGCAGCTGGACCAAGCCGGGAGCTACGGAATCTGAGGAGGGAGGTACCTGCAGACAGCTGATCTAAAGGCCGAGAATTTGCCAGGGTGATCCAGCATGTGAGGTACACGGCGGCGCTGTGGGAGTCTGCTGCAGAGAAGGGGGAGCTGGAGAGGAAGCAACCCTAACTGTGAGCAGGGGAAAGCCGGTATCTCCACGATGAGAAGGAGAGTGGAGAAGCAAGCTACGGTAGTCCGGGGTTGCTGTTGTGCACTGTAGCACATCTGAGAAGGAGGTGTGCTGGAGCTGAAAGAAGGTGCAGTGGGGTAACTGGGAGATACAAGAAGTAGAGTGGAAGTGGCTAGAGGATTGAAGATTGAGTAAATTTATGAATTATATGAACAATATGACTTAACCCCCATTAAGTAAACCTGCTACTAAACAGCTTGGCTAATTGAAATATCCTAAGTTTTGTTACTCTCTGAAAATCTCTGCTAATCTATCTCTTGGCCCTGGGCAAAATCAAAAGTGGGGCCCCAAATCTTGTAATAATATACTAAAGGCACAGTCTGACACCCGGGACCCCTGCGGATCAGCTATTTGAGGAGATGGCGTGTGCTGTTCACTGCTGCTTTCCCATAGACATACAGCAGCAGAGCAGGAAGAGAGAAGGGAGACAGCACGTGCACACTGCGCACGCCATCTTCTTATACAGCTGATCGGCGGGGGTGCTGGGTGTCGGACCGCCACCGATCTGATATTGATGACTTATCCTGAAACCCAGAGAACCTCTTGAAGCTACTCCCTCTGTATCTGGCTGGCGAAGGAAAAAAGGGGGGGGGCCCACGCCATTTTTTTTTAAATTATTTATTTTTGTAAAAAAATGGCGTGGGGTCCCCCCTTTTTTCCTTCGTCAGCCAGATACAACCAGCAGCGGCAGCCTGGCACTACCAGGGTGGGAAATGACACGGTTATTGGCCCTTCCCAGCCTAATGGTACCAGCCTGCAGCCGCCCCAGAGCCAGACCCTCAATTTAGAAGGTCCGGTCCTGTGGGTACCTGGCTCTTCCCGGCACCCCTGGTGGCGGTGGGTGCCGAGGTAATAGATGTTGGGGTTAGTGCTGGCCTGCCATACCGGCAAGCACTAAGCCCAGTATTAGTAATCAGGGCCGTCTGTAGATAGCCGTAATTACTAAAACTGTAGTATTGTAAAAAAAAAAAAAAATACACACACACACACGTATAAAACATTTTATTGAAATAAACACTCCCCAGACCCCTGTTTGACCATTTTATTTAAAAAAAAAAAAAAAAAAAAAAAAAGCTGGTCCGACATAGTCCACCGAGTCCGACGTAGTCCTCTGCTTTCAGGACCCTGAAAAATAGAAAACAAACACAGACCACTTACCTCTTCCTGCACTGGGATAATACACACAGCGATGTCACTGTACAGGGATAACAAACACAGCGATGTCACTGTACAGGGATAATAAACACAGCGATGTCACTGTACAGGGATAACAAACACAGTGATGTCACAGTACAGAGATAATAAACACAGTGATGTCACCGTACAGGGATAATAAACACAGTGATGTCAAAGTCCAGGGATAATACACACAGTGATGTCACTGTACAGGGATAATAAACCTCAGGTCAGCGTCTTGTGCCCCCATCAGACCTCAGGTCAGCGTCTTGTGCCCCCATCAGACCTCAGGTCAGCGTCTTGTGCCCCCATCAGACCTCAGATCAGCGTCTTGTGCCCCCATCAGACCTCAGATCAACACAATGTGCCCCCATCAGAGCTCAGGTCAGCATCTTGTGCCCCCATCAGACCTCAGGTCAGCGTCTTGTGCCCCCATCAGACCTCAGATCAACACAATGTGCCTCAACACTCTGCACTTACAAGCATGTAACTGAATTTAATGACAACTGTTTCCCTATTGAAAATGTTTATCAGTGTGTGAATAATAATAATATAACATGTAGCATAAAAACATTAGCCTAGGGTAGGATCCTGCCTAAAGAGTCTACCTTGTCGCGGTGGCAGGCTTACTAATCTTTTGGGCAAAAAAAGCAGTTGTGATATGCCGTAAAAAAGAAAGATGTAATGTGCTATGTGGAGGCTGCTGCATATTAAGCAAATCTGAAATTTTACCCAAAAGGGGGGGTGCCTGCGAAATTTGCCTGTAGGGGGCCCCGAAATTCCCGATGGCAGCCCTGACCCCGTAGTGCCAGTATATAATGCTCCTCCATTCCTCCCCAGGAGTTATATATAATGATCTCCTTCTCCCCTTCTCTGGTGCCCCCAGCAGTGTGGACATTTAGTATAAAAAAAACAAAACGCCTCACTCCCGTCCCCCCTCCGCTGCCTGCGATGCAGACCACAGTTTTATCTGTGGCTTGTGTTGCTGCGTCCCGATGCATGTGGTCCCAATGACATCACCATTCCTGCTTCGGGTCTCATGTGATTACATCATCATGCGAGACCCAGTGCAGGAGGTTGCAGTGATGTCATTGCAGCTTCTGGCGCAGTTCTAATGCCTAGCAGCCTGAGGCTTGTGAAGTTGGACGGCCATGAGTGCGCCCCCCTTTATAGGTAGCGAAGTGGAGTCCTAAGCGGATGACCAGCCTCGCCTATCCATATTCCCGACCCTAATTCATAGTACATTACCGCAGGAGGTACAAACGGAGAGGAGTACAACTCCCAGCATGTCTAAGCCATTATTATTTAATATCAGAGCACATTACAGGGGGACGTATAAGAGGATAGGACTACAAGTCCCTGCATGTCCAAACAGTTGTTATGTAATATCAGAGTACATTATAAAATAAACTCCCAGCATATCCAGGGTGTTGTAATGTTCCCTGATATTACATAATAATGGCCTGGACATATGAGAGTTGTAGTTCTCTCCTCTTATACCTCCTCTTGTAATGTACTCTGATATTACAAGCTGGACATGCTAGGAGTTGTAGTCCTATCCTCATACCTCATCTTGTAATGTACTCTGACATTACATAACGGGGTATAAAAGGAGAGGACTAGAACTCCTAGCATTTCCCTAGCACTTACATTAAATTCCATGCATGGCAGGCCTTCTTCATTACTTTACTGCACTGCTGAGCTCCTCTTCCTGTTCTGGTCACATGATTGTGAGGTCATTGCAGGTCCTTCATCCCCTCTTCTCTGCTGAGCTCCACCTCCTGCACCTGACATCATTGCAGGTCCTACAGCTCCAGTAGAAGATGCTGCTGGAGTACGGAGCTGTCCGCACTGGATTAATAATTTCTCTTATATGTGAGGAAGGGGACCTTACACTGCATTGTGAAGTGCTGCTGTTCAGCTGTCCACCCGTTTGCTTCCACGGGCGTTCAGCTGAACAGCAGCACTGAAGCAGGGGACTCCTTAGAGCATGGGGCCCAGCTTGACCCCCCCCCCTCCCCAATGCCGGCCATGCTCCTACTAACTAAGCAAATGAAGCTAAACTAAATATTAAGACTGACCATTAAAACATGTCTGATCTACGTCTTTGTGGATGTGGAGCTGAAACCATATGTTGAAACCTGTGAGCTGGAGACAGGGGCGGGCTGGGCCGGGGGGCACATGCCCCCCGGGCCAGTGTATGTCAGGGCCGCCGCGGCTCCTAAACTCAATTGTATCTGCATCCACTAGATGCAGATACAATTGTGTCAGTAGCAGCCAGCGCAGGCGGAACAAGGGAACCTCTGGTTCCCAGCTCCGCTATTCCCGGTGGCTCGGCGCACTGATGTGACGTAGGCGGCGCAATCACGTCATCGCGCCGCCTGCGACGTTCCTCAGAAGCAGACCCGCCAGAAGAGGCCGGGTCTGCATCGTGGGACCGCGCCTGGACAGGTAAGTATAAACTGCCCTCCCCCTATACTCTCTACATGCAGCCCTAAACCTAATACTGACCCCCCATACTGGCCCTGCCTTACCCTAACCC
This sequence comes from Rhinella marina, assembly GCA_900303285.1. NCBI lineage: Eukaryota > Metazoa > Chordata > Amphibia > Anura > Bufonidae > Rhinella > Rhinella marina. The sequence goes on along the minus strand of ONZH01023635.1, from coordinate 6,370 downwards.
TAATACTGGCCCCTGCTCACCTAGTACTGACCACCAATACAGGCCCTGCCTTACCCCTAACCCTAATACTGGCCCCTGACCCCTAATACTGACCCTGCATTAACTCATAACCCTAATATAGGTCCCTGACCCCTAATACTGGCCCAGCCTGACCCCTAACCCTAGTACTGGCCCCTGACCTCTAATACTGAACGCTGACCACTTATTTTGGCCCCTGACCCCTACCCTAGTACTGACCTCTAACTTGGACCCCTAACCCTGATACTAGCCCCTTACCCCCTAGTACTGACCCTTAATACTAGCCCTGTCGCATCCCTAAGGCTACTTTCACACTTGTGTCAGCAGGATCCGTTTGTGAGATCCGTACAGGCTCTCACAAACGGATCCGTCCTGATAATACAACCGTCTGCATCCGTTCAGAACAGATCCATTTGTATTATCTTTTACATAGTAAAGACGGATCCGTTCTGAACTCCATTGAAAGTCAATGGGGGACGGATCCGTGTACTATTGTGCATGAGTAAACGGATCCGTTCCCATTGACTTACATTGTAGTCATGACGGATCTGTCTCCATTCCGCTCAGTCAAGCGGACACCAAAATGCTGCCAGAGCGGAATGGAGACGGAACGGAGGCAAACTGATGCATTTTGAACGGATCCTTATCCATTCAGAATGCATTAAAGGGGTTCTCTGGGAATTAAGAAAATGAAAATACTTAAATATTACTTTATTAGAAATATATTCCCAAACACCTTTCTTTAGTTATAATGGCTCATTTTGGCTAGGGATCAATCATTATGAGAAACAAAATGGCCGCCGTCCTATTAGTGCACACAGAACCTGTCCTAATCACAAAGCAGGACAAGTTACTTCACATCACTGAGGTAAAGAGCTGCCTCATCCTCCTCTCTGCTCTGCTTGTCAGGGATTATGATTCTGAATACAGATGATAAAGTATTCAGCTGAATCTCTGTAGGAATGGAGTACATGAGGAGACATGAAGTACAGAGAGGAGGTGGGGATGTGGCTGATGAGCAGCAGCTCTTGTGTGCAGTCTCCATTACCCAAGTCTGTCCTGTCCGTCCTCTCTTACTTACATACGTACTTCATGTCTCCTCATGAACTCTATTCTCACAGAGATTTAGCTGAAGATCCTATCATCTGTATTGAGGATCGTAGTCCCTGACAAGCAGAGCAGAGAGGAGGATGAGGCAGCTCTTTACCTCAGTGTTGTGAAGTAACTTGTCCTCCTGTGTGATTAGGACAGGTTTTGTGTGCACTAATAGGACGGCGGCCATTTTGTTTCTCCTGATGATTGCTCCCCAGACAAAATGAGTCATTATAACTAATGACAGGTATTTGGGAATATATTTATAATAAAGTAATATTTAAGTATTTTCGCTTTCTCAATTCCCGGAGAACCCCTTTAAGGAAAAACTGATCAGTTTGGGACCGTTTGTGAGAGCCTGGGACGGATCTCACAAACGGATCCTGCTGACGCAAGTGTGAAAGTAGCCTAACCCTAGTACTGGCCCCTACATTAGTACTGGCCCCTGACCCCTACCCTAGTACTGACCTCTAACCCTGGACCCCTTACCCTAATATTGACACCTAATCCTGTCCCTAAGGCCTCATGCACACAAACGTGTGCCGGCCATGCCTGTATTGCGGTCCGCAAACTGCGGTCCGCAATACAGGCACGGCCGGCACACGTTCGTGTGCATGAGGCCTAACCCTAATATTGACTACTAACCCTAATACTGACCCCTAATACTTTCCCTAAGGCCTCATGCACACGAACGTGTGCCGGCCGTGCCTGTATTGCGGTCCGCATACGGCGGGTCCGCAATAAACGGGCACCGGCCATGTGCAGGCCGCATCACGGATCGTGGACCCATTCACTTTAATCCGGGAGATGCGGAGCGGAGGCACGGATCGGAACACCACGGAAGCACTACGGTGTGCTTCCGTGGTGTTTCTGGCCGTGCCTCTGCACCGCAAAAAGTAGCGCAAGCACTACTTTTTTGCGGTGCGGACCCTTGGATGCGGATCGCAGACCCCATTCAAGTGAATGGGTCCGCGATCCACATGTGGTGGCCTCACGGTCAGTGTCCATGCATTGCGGACCGCAATACAGGCACGGTCGGCACACGTTCGTGTGCATGAGGCCTAACTCTTATACTACGCCTGGTGATGCATTTATGTAGAGAACTTGGTTCTGATGCTGTGTATATTGATTGAACTTGGTTCTGGTGTTGTATTTATGTAGAGAACTTGGTTCTGGTGATGTATTTATGTAGAGAACTTGGTTCTGCTGATGTATTTGTGTATTTAACTAGGTTCTGGTGCTGTATTTGACTTATGGGTTTGGTTCTGGTGCTGTATTTATGTAGTGAACTTGGTTCTGGTTCTGTATTTGACTTATGGGTTTTGTTCTGGTGCTATATTTCTTGTTGATTTTGTTGCTGTATTTGACATATGGGCCTGGTTCTGGTGTTGTATTCATGCAGTGAACTTGGTTCTGGTGTTTGACTTCTAGGTTTGGTTCTGGTGCTATGTGTATGTAGAGATCTTGGTTCTTGCTCTGTATTTGTGTTAAACATACATCTGATGCTATACGTCTAATACTATCCATTCACATTTGCGTTTGGGTCACAGATTCTGTTAAAAAGACCGGTCAGAAAAGTTCTGCATGCAAGACCCTTTTGTCTGGTAAAGGAGCAGCATCCTGAGCAGACCCTATTGTACTCTCTTCAGCACAGGGGTTGGTAAATCTGGTCCCTCTAATGATCAGGCTGTTGCTACGGACTGGGCTCATGTATCTGGGCTCCAACATGAAAACACAACCAGCTGCCGCCTTTTAACCATTTAAAGCCCATTTACCTATACCGCCTTTATATGGTAGGAGGAGTTAAACAGGTTAAGGGTGGGCCGCTACACATGGGCCAGTGCTGTGTGCTTGCCCCCAAGGCTAAAATTTGCCAGCCAGCCCCTGGCTGGAGGAGAAGAACCTCCATCTTCCTGTTTTCCGGAGTGAACTTTATCCTAAACAGCTTGGCTAATTGAAATATGCTAAGTTCTGTCATTCCCTTGAAACCTCTGCTAATTCCTACTGCTAACCCCTACTACAGTCATGGCCAAAAGTTTTGAGAATGACACAAATATTATATTTTCACATGATCTGCTGCCCTCTGGTTTTTATGTGTGTTTGTCAGATGTTTTTATCACATACAGAAATATAATTGTAATCATATTATGAGTAACAAAAGCTTATATTGACAGTTAGAATGAGTTAATGCAGCAAGTCAATATTTGCAGTGTTGACCCTTCTTCAGGACCTCTGCAATTCTCCCTGGTATGCTCTCAATCAACTTCTGGACCAAATCCTGACTGATAGCAGTCCATTCTTGCACAATCAATGCTTGCATTTTGTCAGAATTTGTAGGTTTTTGTTTGTCCACCCGTCTCTTGATGATTGACTATAAGTTCTCAATGGGATTAAGATCTGAGGAGTTTCCAGGCCATGGACCCAAAATCTCAGTTTTTCCCAATCACCCAGGACAGCACGTAGAGAGAGAGAGGATCCGCCCCCCGAGACAGGAAACCTGCACAAAATAAAAAGGCGGAGACTCTCCTCCACCTCAGTGTGGTTTCCTGTCTCTGTGGGGAAGCCTGCTACAAGTGTATCCTGAGTGATTGAGCTCCCCCGCTCCAGAGCCCTTACCTGCGGCACCCCGGCAGTTGGTGGCCGGAGGGTGGTGGCTGCAGAGGCGCCGCGAGCCTCCGGAGGGAGCGTCTCGGGCGCTGAGGGGAATCCAGTGGACCACGTCCTGGAGGGAGGAGGAGCGCTTCTGGGCCTGAGCGGCGGTAGGAAGTAGAAGAAAGAGGCGGGATGTCCTTTGGAACGCAGCGCTGAGCGCGATGTGATGACGTCAGACGCCGGGGCCCACGTGACCGGAGGAGTACTGAGAGGCATTCCGTGTCCAGTATAAAGGGACCTGTTACAGTTAGAGGTCCCTGCTGCCTGTAATACAGTTTATCTACAGTCAACCGGACTGAGGCTCCTGGAGGCGATTATGGAGGAAGAGAAGGCAGCAGAGGAAGTGACCATTCCTACCCCAACTCCGGTACTTTTCTTGGAGGGGTAAGTGATTCTGGATATTTAAACCAGACAGTTTCTTATGTGTATATATTTTTTGTATCTATCCCATTTGCAGGGGAAAACTAAGAAAGTAATTTCTAAAAAGAGAAATTTAGAATGTGCCCTATGTAGGGTTGCTCTTCCTCGAGATTGGGATAAGAAGCTATGCCAGGCCTGTATTGATAGGACCGTGGCGGAAGAGTCTCCATATTTTTACAAGTGCCTTCAGGCGTTGGTCAGATCTGAGGTGTCCTCCTCCTTAACTAAGAAAACCGCCTCAAAAAGCATTAAGCCCGCTCGAGAGTCATCTGGGGTCCTTTCCTCCTCGGCTTCTGAACCTGAGGAAGAAGGAGCCTTATATTCTGATATCTCCTCTGGATCCTCCTCGGAGGACGAAAACGAGGGAGGCCGTCCGTGTTTTCCCACTAAGGATGTGGACAAATTATTAAAGGCCATAAGAAGTACTATGGGCATAGAAGAGGCTAGGGAGCCAAGGTCTATTCAGGACATTATGTTTGGGGGCTTGGAGTCAAAAAAGCATAAGACCTTCCCTGTCCATAAGAATATAGCTAAGCTGATTAAAGGCGAGTGGAAAATGCCCAATAGAAAAGTATTTTTGTCAAAGAATCTAAAACGGAAATATCCGTTTGAAGAGGAGGAATGTGTGACATGGAACAAGGCACCAAAAATTGACGTAGCTATTTCTAAGGTCTACAGGAAGGTAGCATTACCCTTTGAGGATACGGGGTTGCTTAAAGACCCTTTAGATAAGAAGGCGGAATCTTTCTTGAAGGGAGCCTGGGAGGCTTCAACCTCCTCTTTTAGACCCAGCGTTGCTGCTACTTGTACCGCCCGCTCCTTAATTGTATGGCTTTCTGAGCTTGATTCCCAGCTTCGTAATAAAGTTTCCAGAGAGGAGATTTTAGCCTCCCTTCCCACTTTAAGAAAAGCGGCAGATTTCCTTGCAGATGCTTCTGCAGATTCTGTTAGACTCGCTGCCAGATCTTCGGCATTATCCAACTCTGCCCATAGGGCGTTATGGCTAAAGAACTGGAAGGGTGATCTTGCTTCCAAACAGAGGCTTTGTGGAGTACCATGTGAAGGGGAGTTTTTGTTTGGGCCAGCACTGGATGAATTATTGGAGAAGGCAGCAGACAATAAGAAAAAGTTCCCCGGTTTCAGGTCATCATCCTTTTCATTTTCGGGAGGACAGAATCGTTCCTTTCGTTCCTTTCGTGACAGGGACAATCAGAGAAAAGGAAAAGAGGATAGATACAGAGGCCAGAAAAGGGGAAGAGGATTTTTCTTCAATCAGTCTAGAGGTGATAAAAAGAAACCGGATACCCAATGACGCCAGAGGTCAGGTAGGCGGAAGATTAAAAAGGTTTCTCCCTACCTGGGCCCATATTTCAGACAGTTCCTGGGTCTTGGACATTATAGAAAATGGTCTAAAGTTAGATTTTCATTCTCTTCCCCCAAAAAGGTTCCTAATAACAAAGGTGCAGGCATCAAAGCAAGGAATTTCTGCCATGGAGGAAGAAGTTCTGAAGCTCCTGGACAAGGGGGTCCTAGAAAAAGTACCAGAAGAAGAAAAAGAGAAAGGGTTTTACTCCCATTTGTTTCTAGTAAAAAAACCGGATGGCTCCTACAGGACAATTATAAATTTAAAAAAGCTGAACCGGTATTTGAATGTAAAAAAGTTCAAGATGGAGTCAATAAAATCAGTGGTCAACCTGCTTTTCCCACTTTGTTTCATGGCAGTTCTGGACTTAAGAGATGCTTATTATCATGTCCCAATTTTTCCACCGCATCAGAGATTCTTGAGGGTAGCAGTCCCAGTGAGGGGAGTATTGTTTCACCTCCAGTTCAGGGCCATGCCCTTCGGTCTGTCTGTAGCCCCCCGGGTATTCACAAAGATAGTGGCAGAGATGAGTGCACATATAAGGGTGCACGATATCTTATTCATCCCATATCTGGACGATTTTCTGATAGTAGCAGATTCGGAGACCAGTTGCAAAAGAGCGGTTCAGACAGTGTCCCAGATTATTATAGAGCTAGGATGGATTCTGAACAGGGAAAAATCACGCTTGCTCCCGTCTCAGTCTCAGACGTTCCTGGGGCTTCTTCTGGACTCTGTCTCCCATTAGACTTTTTTGACAGGGGAAAAAATCCTAAATATTTTTCGGGTAGTCTCAGACCTCCAAAGGCTTCAGGAAGTCTCACTGAG
>ONZH01023634.1:0-55773 GCA_900303285.1 Rhinella marina | reverse complement strand
ATATAACTACTATAATACTGCCTCCTTGTACAAGATATATACTACTATAATACTGCCTCTAGTACAAGTAACTACTATAATACTGCTCCTATGACAAGAATATAGCTACTATAATACTGCTCCTATGTACAGAATATAACTACTATATACTGCCTCCTATTAGAAATACTAACTACATAAACTGCTCCTATGTACAAGATATAACTACTATAATACTGCTCCTATGTACAAGAATATAACTACTATAATACCGCCTCCTATGTACAAGAATATAGCTACTATAATACTGCTCCTATGGACAAGAATATAACTACTATAATACTGCCTCCTCTGTACAAGAATATGAGGTTTAACACTGACAAATGTAAAGTTATGCATATGGGAAGGAATAATGCAAGTCACAAGTACATACTAAATGGTAAAATATTGGGTAACTCTGACATAGAAAAGGACCTAGGAATTTTAGTGAACAGAAATCTAAGCTGCAGAAACCAGTGTCAGACAGCTGCTGCCAAGGCCAATAAGATAATGGGCTGCATCAAAAGAGGCATAGATGCCCGTGATGAGAACATAGTCCTGCCACTTTACAAATCACTAGTCAGACCACACATGGAGTACTGTGTACAGTTCTGGGCTCCTGTGAACAAGGCAGACATAGCAGAGCTGGAGAGGGTTCAGAGGAGGGCAACTAAAGTAATAACTGGAATGGGTGGACTACAGTACCCAGAAAGATTATCAAAATTAGGCTTATTCACTTTAGAAAAAAGACGACTGAGGGGAGATGTAATAACTATGTATAAATATATCAGAGGTCAGTACAGAGATCTCTCCCACGATCTATTTATCCCCAGGACTGTGACTGTGACGAGGGGACATCCTCTGCGTCTGGAGGAAAGAAGGTTTGTACACAAACATAGAAGAGGATTCTTTACGGTAAGAGCAGTGAGACTATGGAACTCTCTGCCTCAGGAGGTGGTGATGGTAAGTTCACTAAAAGAGTTCAAGAGGGGCCTGGATGTATTTTTGGAGGGTAATAATATTACAGGTTATAGTTACTAGATAGGGGTTGTTGATTTTTGCCTTCCTCTCGATCAACTTGTAGGAAAACAGGCCGAACTGGATGGACAGATGTCTTTTTTTCGGCCTTATAAACTATGTTACTATGTTACTACTATAATACTGTTCCTACAGTATGTACAAGAATATAACTACTATAATACTACCTCCTATGTACAAGAATATAACTACTATAATACTGCTCCTATGTACAAGAATATAACTACTATAATACTGCCTCCTATGTACAAGAATATAACTACTATAATACTGTTTCTATGTACAAGAATATAACTACTATAATACTGCCTCCTATGTACAAGAATATAACTACTATAATACTGCCTCCTATGTACAAGAATATAACTACTATAATACTGCCTCCTATGTACAAGAATATAACTACTATAATACTGTTTCTATGTACAAGAATATAGCTACTATAATACTGCTCGTATGTACAAGAATATAACTACTATAATACTGCTCCTATGTATAAGAATATACTACTGTTAAAGCAGTGATTAGGAAATTTGAGTAGTGTTGAGCGAGCATGCTCGGCCGAACACCGCATGTACTCGAGCACAATGCTCGAGTCTCCTCCCCGCATGCTAATTAGCCAATTAGCGTGCGGGGAGGTATTGCATTCAGTGTAATGCCAGTAGCCATGTTAGCTACTGGCATTACACTGATTGGCTGACAGGGAACGCGTAACTGGGTGCTATATAGCACCCGGTGACATGTGACCCGGCCAGTGTTAGACAGGGAGAGCTGCTGCAAGCAGGGACAGATAGTGTAGGGAGAGAAGATCGCTAGATAGGGATAGTATTTCTTTGAAAAAGACCCAAAAGCCATTTTAAGGGCTACTCTGATACTGGCCACAGTTTATTATTTTGTTTATTGCCACAAAATAAATTTGCGCTGGTGACTTCTGTAGGGACAGAATTGGCTAGGCAAGAATAGTTATTGCTGCAGAAAAGACCCAAAAGCCCTTTTAAGGGCTACTGTTATATCTGGCCACATTTTTTTATTTTCTTGTGTGTGCAAAAAAATTGGCGCAGGTGGCTTAACCTCACACCACCTGCGCAGCTTTGTGTTCCAGTACCCTATATTGCTGGCATCCGTTGTCCTATTGTTCATCCGTTAATCAAGCCGTAATTCCCAGCATGGTTTGTGAAATCCACCGTTACTGTATAATATATAGCTGACATCCGTTGTTCTATTGTTCATCTGTTAATCAAGCCGTAATTCCCAGCACGGTTTGTGAAATCCACCGTTACTGTATAATATATAGCTGACATCCATTGTCCTATTGTTCATCCGTTAATCAAGCCGTAATTCCCAGCATGGTTTGTGAAATCCACCGTTACTGTATAATATATAGCTGACATCCGTTGTCCTATTGTTCATCCGTTAATCAAGCCGTAATTCCCAGCATGGTTTGTGAAATCCACCGTTACTGTATAATATATAGCTGACATCCGTTGTCCTATTGTTCATCCGTTAATCAAGCCGTAATTCCCAGCACGGTTTGTGAAATCCACCGTTACTGTATAATATATAGCTGACATCCGTTGTCCTATTGTTCATCCGTTAATCAAGCCATAATTCCCAGCACGGTTTGTGAAATCCACCGTTACTGTATAATATATAGCTGACATCCGTTGTCCTATTGTTCATCCGTTAATCAAGCCGTAATTCCCAGCACGGTTTGTGAAATCCACCGTTACTGTATAATATATAGCTGACATCGTTGTCCTATTGTCATCCGTTAATCAAGCGTATTCCCAGCACGGTTTGTAATCCACCGTACTGTATAATATATAGCTGACATCCGTTGTCCTATTGTTCCGGTAATTCAAGCAGTAATTTCCAGCACGGTTTGTGAATCCACCGTTACTATTAATATATAGCGTATGTTCATCCGTTAATCATTCCCACGGTTTGTGAAATCCCGTAATATATAGCTGACATCCGTTGTCCTATTGTTCCAAGCCGTAATTCCCAGCAGGTTTGTGAATCCATAATATATATTGTGTCACGTTAATCAGCCGTAATCCAGCCGTTTGTGAAATCCAAATGCGTCTATTGTTCATTAATTACAGCACGGTTGTGAAATCCACCGTTACTGTATAATATATAGCTGACATCCGTTGTCCTATTGTTCATCCGTTAATCAAGCCGTAAAATTGCACCGTTTGGTGTATAGCTGACATACCGTTTAGCTGCATAGCGTGTCATTGTTCATTGTTTCTGCCGCTAATCAAGGAGACAGTACCTGCGCTGCGTCTACTGTTTAACGTTAGCGCATTCTGCACATTTGACATTCTGTGAAATTTTTCTGATCAGACACTTAATAAAAATCTGCACTACTGTAATTGTGAGAAAGCTGCACATATACTATTAAATATGCGCCAGGCGAGCAGTAAGGGACGGGGAAGTGGGCGTGCTGCTGATGGTGCAGGCAGAGGCCATGGCTCTGGGCGCGGTGATACTGTGCCTGCTGGCAGAGCACAAGAAACAAAGTCATCCATTATGGCTTTATGAGTGTAGGAGTCCCACGACAAGAACAATTGTACCACAATGTGAATGAGGCCCTCCTTTATACCTGTTGTATCAGAGTGCCTGTTCCGTGTAATTTTTGGCAGCACTTACGCTTTACGTACAAGTAAATATATGTTTCCTAACAATATTTCCTCTAAAATCGATGTTATCTTTGGTTTTGGGGGGTTTTATTGTCATTCCATAAAAGTGGCGTAATTCTCGTTCCCAGCAGCGACTTCGGTGTCCAATATGGATCCAGACATCCTCCCCATGCTGTTCCCAAACACTTTTAGTGGTGTTTCCACCATTTTCTCAACTTTCTCTATGAACCAGACACCCTCCCCTCCTCAGAGCAGGGGGTGCCTGGTTTAGTGCTTGGGTCATCCCATAGACTCCCATTATACTCGGGTGCTTGGCCGAGCACTCGAGCACCACCTAGTGCTCGGCCAGAGCACCCGAGCATCTGGGTGCTCGATCATCACTAAATTTGAGTTTTCATTATAATACACTACAGTTTCTTCTGTCAATATATTTTGAAGGGTTTGGGTCTTTCAAGTTCATGTTCCACCTGGAAACATCATTGACTACTGGAGTCTGGAGTTACAGAATGAAAAAAACAAATGAACAATACAAATGACACTGTATTGTTTCCACAGAGCACTTTCCCTTCATTAGGTGCTTAGCTGATGGCAGTGCCTGTATACAGTAAAGCACATGAGGAAATGACTTACTACAGGATATAACGTAGGCCGCATTGTAATTAATAAACCACAGACAATTAAATGACTCTAAAAATAATGTAATTTTCCTCCTAGAAGAAGCGGAGTGTTTGATGCTCTACATGTAGGACTGCTAAAAACTTCAGACTTCTGAACTCGATTTCGCAACTTGCAGCTGGAGACAGGAATTTTAATTGAAACATGAGATCATTGGTCCCTTTACACAATTACCTCACTTTGATTACATCCCAAGGTGAAAATCAACACCTCAGAAAAATCAACTGCTTAAACATTTAATGCTGATAGATAAAACATAGAAAGAAAAAAAACAATTTTCCCCAAATCATTTCATTCATCTCATGAATAGCTCGCTTTAGATAACAGAAGAAAAAAAAGTGAATTGCACATGGCAATTTAAAAAAAAAAAAAAAGGTTTACAGTTCTTTAATACAAAAAAAGTTTCAAAAAGTCCAGCTCCCGACAAAAACTGAAAATTCGTTTTTTAGATATGTTATGACTACTTACCCTCAACGTTCTGCAGATCCTTCCTTGTCTCCACCTTGGCCAAATCTGTATAACTTTAAGGGCCATCGGAGATTTTGTGAAGGAAAGCCTCCAAGTGTGACTACTGGTGACCAGGGGCGGATTGGCCATAGACCTTACAGGGAAATTTCCTGGTGGGCCGATGCCCAGGGGGCCGCCTGGTCCCTCCTCATGGCCGGCCAGTGGAAGTTTTTAGTGATGTATTTGTGCTGCTGCTGGCAGTATTTTGTGATGGACTGTGGTATTACCACTGATGGGGTGGTATAATGTGCCACAATATGGTATTACTGGCCCCGCCTTCCATCAATTTGGACCAGACTACAAAACGGGGCCACTTTTAATATTTTTTCCAGGGCCACTTTAAGTTCTCAGTCCGCCCCTGCTGGTGACCACAGATATTGTACTTAGAACATGTATTGACTGTGTGGTCACCGATACAGGAAGTCATTGACCACTGAAAAAAGGAGTCACTAGAACTTGACGAAAGGAGCCTCACATTATTACATTACAGACATTGGTGTGGTAGATTCACTCAGTCGTTCTCCAGTACGCTCTCTTCGTCCAGTCTGCTAAATGAGCCTCCTAGAGTGCTTGACAGCTTAGACAATGGGAATGAGAGGTGCCATATTGAAGGTGGTAATACTTTTTTCTCTCTAGTTTGCTTGTATCCTAAGTTAATGTTGCAGATTTCCCTGTCTACTCTCCTGTACTACTATGGTGCTACATACCTGACTCTACTTCACCACTAACTCCAAAATTTTGGTTCTTCCGACTACTCTCCTCTACTACCCCTATAGTTATTGACAGGAATTCGACACCCCATGCTGCATACCTGAATCTAACAACTCCCCGTTTCTAACTTCCGGAAAGCCTCACCATGTCTTTGAATTCTCCATTACTCCATTTGACCCTTCCTCCGTTTGGCCCTTCTTTTCTACTGTTTGGTCCATCCATTGCTCAATTCTTATCAAACTGATAGGACTATAGCCTAAATAAGTGTTTATGAGGTCAGGAGATCAGCGATAAGAGCTACACATGAGCCCTCAGCTGACGGAATTCATATTCTTATATGGCTTAAATAAGAATTTATGAGGTCAGGAGTAGGGATGAGCGGACTTGAGTTTCAAGTTCGGCGTACAATGTTCGGGTCATCTAAAAATTCCGTTATGGCTTCCACTACCATGGACCATAACTTATGGTCTGTTGTAGCGGAATCCATAACGTAATTCTTAGTTAACTCGAACCTTGTACGCCGAACTTGAAACAAAAGTTCGCTCATCCCTAGACAGGAGATCAGAGATAAGAGCTACACATGAGCCATCAGTTGACTGAATTCATATTCTTATATAACTTAATTGTTTATGAGGTCAGGAGCTCAGAGCTACACATGAGCCATTAGAGGACGGGATTCAAAGAAAACAAAGTCACGCCTTGCAAACAGACTGATTTTTAACTCTTGTATCTCAGAAATAGCTGAAAATTATTTTTTTAAATGCCTTCAAAGGTGTACCTAGTCTTTAAAGTATCAATCTATAACACATAATAAAAATGATTCCATTAAAATGATCAATTAATCATACAAAAACTATGCAGATAGTATATATTATAGTACAGTATTGACCTGTACCATATAATGATCATGTTAGTTATGTTAGATGCATATTGAATGTCTTTTAAAAAATGCACCCAAAAATGTCAATATTTGCTTTTTATCCTCTCCCCCCCAAAAAAAAAAAATTAAAGTGAACGATTAACCCCTTGGCAACCTCCACTGTACAAGTTGGCACTTTAAAGATGACGCCCGCTCGCTCGTGCAGCAGGCACCATAGCTGAAGATGCAAAAAAGGAAAATCGCAAGGTCCTCTAATGGTTAAGTATTGGTATAATTGTAACACGGCTCACAAAAAGCAAGCCCTGGTAAACATCATTTCAAAATAGGCTGGTTCTTAGGGGTTTAATTGGAGCCGGGCAACTAATCACCGGACTAGTCTGACAGTGGCCATGACTGCCTTTAAAATGAATGGCTGACTATGAAGTACATGGATAGGAAGTGTCCACCAGAACAAAAGCCACTCTTCTCTGTGGCTCTCCATTTGGTTGATATGAAGAAGTCCTACATGGGGGTGTCCCTTTATAAGAGGTATATGCCCACAATAACTCATAGGGAGAGGGGTTGTTGAGTGTTGAGTTGAAACAACTCCTGTCAAAATCCATTGATCATCCCGGGTCCCACATCTGGTACCACCAGCAACCAGCTGATTATACCAAAGGGAAACCGTGGATAACTAGGCATTTCCATTGCAGTAGCCACTGTATAGGAAATTAAGTATTACATGGACATCTGAATGACTGTCTTTGTAATACAAGGTGAGACTGAGTCCTCCAGAACGTGAACTGCTCCCATCGAAGCCATAAGGAGTGGTCTTGATTGGTAGTCTCCTCTATAATGTCCATACATGTCCATACAGGGCACATGACAAAGGTTGTGTTCTTGAGAAAACCTCTTTAAGGCGAGCTTCCATATGAATGTTATTCTTTCAGAGTAAACAGATTAGTAAAAATCTGGTCATAAATGGTACGTAAGATGCACGTGTGCTCACACACTTCTGAAACTAAATAAGGGTGACACCTCGTTCAGGATTGTAGGAAAAAATGAGACATCAAGCTAGAAACCAGCAGGTTTGAAGGCCTTTGGTTAAACAGCGATGACTGGCACGGTGCTTTGGTTGTCGACACATTTCACAAGAGCCAGGGAGTCGCACTCAGTTTACTTCTAATCTTTTCCATCCACAAATTCCTATGTTGAGAGGAGAACTTGTGGAGAACTTGTTCCCGGAGGCTGCCAGGCATCTGACATTCTTCTGCCAGAAAAGACACCCTAAATTGCCTTTGTGTAAGCAATAACATGGTTTATTGGATTAACGGGGCATATTTCTTCAGGATTTATAACCCAGGATGGCTGAAAGATCAGGAGAATCACCAAAAACACAATTTAAGCCTTTTGACCACATCATGTGCAATTCTAGAACATCTCCAGAAGGGGGCGCTCTCATGTTTGAATTACAATAGATCAATACCACATTTTGGTTCTTTCAATAGCTCTGTATATCTTGAATGACATAGTAAACCATCCTCATGTAAGCTTTGAGCTATGGAGGTGGGGGGTAAACGGGGGTTCGGGGAGTTTACATGTTCCTAAGGTGACCTTTGTTGCCCTTCATTACCAATTACAGTCCATATTTTACTCATGAGGCCACACGTGTCAAAAGGAAATGTCATAAAAACTATGACAACTTCTACATAACATCAACACTGCTAAAGGGAAAATTAGCCACAGGATACATACTGAAAGATTTTCTGCAAAAGAGCCACGTGATGAAATCTTCGCCCCAATGTGACTCAATAACCTCTGAAATTTAAGACAATTGAACAAGTAAAAACTTGATTTAACAATAAGCAATGGAAAAAAGTAAATTTAAAAAAAGATGGGTAATTTTTTGATCACGTGCAGTACCGCTTCTAACCACTAACGTTGGCAGATTCTTTGCATAGACACCAATGCAACAGCGCCCCCACCCCCTATGTATCTGTTGAAATCATATAAGTTAGATAAGATACAAGATCATTTTTAATTTGAAAACAGGTGCTACAAGCTTTTTAACGCAGGAAGGATGTCCTAGCAAAGTGGATGTTAGGAAAGGGAATACGGGTTTCTGATATTGTCTCATATAAATACCCCCCATTGTCTCTGTTCACAGGCGAAGCTCTTGGGTTACCTCACAAAACAGCAGGAATCTATCCCCTCTTAAAAGGGTTTGTCCACCTGTTGAGAGATGAGAGATAACAAAAGGATGGAGCCTAGAATACATTTTACAAGAGAGGGAACATGGCACAGCGGTAAACACCTATTTGTGAACTAGAGGATATTTTCGACATACTAAGATTAATCCTTGCTGCATGTATGACTATACATGGTGTATCTTCTTAATTACTCTTACTACTTAGATTATTTGACCTGATAGTACCCCTAATGGGTATAATACGAATTCGCTATACATGCTTGGTTCTGAATATTAGAAATAATAACAAATAATCTAAAATAATAATTATATTTATTTATATAGCACCACCATATTCCGCAGTGCTTTACAATTCAGAGGGTTCATGTACAAAACTAAAGGTGTCACAAAATTAAAGAGTAATAAACAACTAAAAGAATGTGAGGGCTCTGCTCATAAGAGCTTACAATCTATGAGGAAATGACAGTGACATAAAAGGTAGTGGATAGTGATATGTAGTAATTCAGCCATTTTGTACTGAAAGCAGTGGTGTAGGCCGATCTGCTTCTGGTGTGGGACTGTTAGATGATCGAGTTCAGGTCTAAGGAGTTGGAGGGTTACAGTCAGTTTAGGAAGCTCGATAAGCCTGATTGAAAAGATGTGTTTTTAAGGCACGATTGAAGGTAGGGGAGTGGGGAATTGACCTGATATTCCGGGGTAGAGTATTCCAGAGAGTAGGAGCAGCTTGAGAAAAGTCTTGAAGACGGGAGTGAGAGGTATGAATTATGGAGGATGTTAATCTTAGATCAGAACAGAGAGCACAAGTAGGGTGGTAGACAGAGATGAGGGAGGAGATGTATGGAGGGGCAGCACTGTGGAGAGCTTTGTGGGTGAGGGTGAGATGTTTGAACTGTATTCTGTGGTGGATGGGCAACCAGTGAAGTGACTGGCACAGGGTGGAGGCATCAGTATAGTGGGTGGATAGATGAGCCTGGCTGCAGCATTATGGACAGACTGAAGGGGGAAAAGTTAATGAGAGGGAGATCAATCTCTTATATATATAAAAATGAGTTTCTGTCTGTCTGTCTGTCTGTTCTCTATGCGCGACCAAACTACTGGACCGATTTTCACCAAATTCGGCACACAGGTACATCAGGTGTCCGGGAAGGTTTTAGACCAGGTCTCATCTCTCTAGGACGTACCGTTCCCGAGATATTCCCAAAATATGATCTCCATTAGCCAACATTACAACTGGAGCTTTGGTTTTAAACTCCAACTGCCATTCTCTGCAAAGCCACACAGGGAGGGCAGGTTTCCATAACAACCAGGTAATTATCAGCAGCTGAGGATCTCATCCATTTCTATTTACTGACACTGTTAAAGGTATTCCGGTTACCATAAATATAACTTATGTTTTTTTCTATTACTACAGTTCAGTAGTAATAAAAGATGTTTTCCTCCACTGCTGCCTATTGTGTGGGCTCATAAATAAGCATGGTATTGACCTTTAATTCAGGCCACCCTAAAAGAAGTACTTAAAACCCCCGCCCCAGGTCTCACTAAGCCACACCCCCAACTCTGTCAGGCCACACCCCCTTTCACTCCGCAGCCAACAGAGATTGAAAAAATAAAGGTAAAAATCAACTTCTGTCAGCTGCAGGGATGGGTGGGAGGTTGACTTTCTTTCTGCAACAACACACACAAACATTAAATGAAATAGATTAAATACACCCATGCGAAGCGTCTTGCTAATCCACGCCCCTGACTCTGTCAAGTCACGCCCCCTCCCACTCCGCAGCCAATGGGAATTTAAAAAATGAAGGTAAAAATAAACTTCTGTTTGCTGCAGGGGTGGGAAGGTGAATTTCTCTCTGCAACGACACACAAAAATTTTAGATGAAATAGACTGATTATAGACTACAACCGTTCGAAGCCTTTTGCTAAGCCACGCCCCGTCTCTGTCAGGCCACGCCCCCTCTCACTCCGCAGCCATTCTGCAATGACACACAGAAACATTAAATGAAATAGATTAAATGCACCTATGCGAAGCGCTTTGCTAAGCCACGCCCCGACTCTGTAAGGCCACGCCCCCTGCCACTCAGCAGCCAACAGGAATTGAAAAAATAAAGGTAAAAATCAACTTCTGTCAGCTGAAGGGATGGGTGGGAGGTTGACTTTCTTTCTGCAATGACACACAGAAACATTAAATGAAATAGATTAAATACACCCATGTGAAGCGTCTTGCTAATCCACGCCCCCGACTGTCAGGTCACGCCCCCTCCCACTCTGCAGCCAACGGGGATTGAAAAAATAAAGGTAAAAATAAACTTCTGTTTGCTGCAGGGGTGGGAGGATGACTTTCTCTCTGCAACGACACACAAAAATTTTAGATAAAATAGACTAATTATAGACTACAACTGTTCAAATCGTCTTGCTAAGTCACACCCCCAACTCTGTCAGACCACGCCCCCTCCCACTCTGCAGCCATTCTGCAACGACACACAGAAACATTAAATGAAATAGATTAAATCACCTATGCGAAGCGCTTTGCTAAGCTACACCCCCAACTCTGTCAGGTCATGCCCCCTCCCACTCCGCAGCCAACAGGGATTGAAAGAATGAAGGGAAAAATAAACTTCTGTCAGCTGCAGGGGTGGGAGGGTGAATTTCTCTCTGCAATGACACACAAAAATCGTAGATGAAATTGACTAATTTTAGACTACGACCATTCAGTACTAATAAAAGATGTTTTTTTCCACTGCTACCCATTGCGGGTCCCCATAAATTACCATGTCATCGACCTGTAATTCATGACACTCTGACCCCCGCCCCAGATCTCGGGAAACCACGCTCCGACTCTGTCAGGCCACGCCCCCTCCCACTCCGCAGCCAATGGAGATTGAACGATTGAAGGTAAAAATCAACTTCTGTCAGCTGCAGGGGTGGGAGGAAAGTTGGATTTCTTTCTGCAACAACATACAGAAACATTAAATGAAATAGATTAAATATACCCATGCAAAGCAATGTTTTCTTCCACTGTTACCCATGGCGTGTCCTCATAAATTACCATGGCATCGACCTGTAATTCTGGCCACCATCAAAAGAAGGACTTAAAACCCCGCCCCAGGTCTTGCAACGTCACGCCCCCGACTCAGTCAGGCCATGACCCCTCCCACTCCGCAGCCAATGGAGATTGAACAATTGAAGGTAAAAATCAACATCTGTCAGCTGCAGGGATGGGAGGGAGGATGACTTTCTCTCTGCAACGAAACACATAAACATTAAATGAAATAGATTAAATATACCCGCGCAAAGCAATGTTTTCTTCCACTGCTACCCATTGTGTTTCCTCAAATTACCATGGCATTAACCTATAATTCAGGTCACCCTGAAATGAAGGACTTAACCCCCCCCAGTGTCCCATTAAACCACGCCCCCTCCCACTCCGCAGCCAATAGGGATTGAAAAAATGAAGGTAAAAATCAATTTCTGTCAGCTGCATTGACTTTCTCTCTGCAACGACACACAGAAACATTAAATAAATAGATGAAATATACCCAGGCGAAGCCGGGTCTTTCTGCTAGTCTCTTATATATATAAAAATGAGTTTCTGTCTGTCTGTCTGTCCGTCTGTCTGTCTGTTCTCTATGCGTGACCAAACCACTTGACCGATTTTCACCAAATTCGGCACACGGGTACATCAGGCATCCAGGAAGGTTTTAGACCAGGTCTCAGCTCTCTAGGACGTACCATTCCCAAGACATTCCCAAAATATAATCTCCATTAGCCAATATTAGTCTGGGAGCTTTGGTTTTAAACTCCAACTGTCATTCTCTGCACAGACACACACAGGGAGGGCAGGTTTCCATAACAACACAGCGAGGTAATTAGCAGCCAGCTGGGGATCTCAGGTAACAATCCAGTCATTTCTATTCAATGCTTTAAAGGGGCAGAGCGCTGTGGATGATACTGTTAAAGGGGTATTCCGGTTACCATAAATATAACTTATGTTTTAGACTAATTTTACACTATGACCGTTCAGTAGTAAATCTTCCACTGCTACCCATTGCGTCTCCTCATAAATTACCATGGCACCGACCTGTGATTCACACCACTCTCAAAAGAAGGACTTACAACACCTGCTCCAGGTTTCACTAAGCCACACCCCAACTCTGTCAGGCCACGCCCCCTCCCCCCTCCGCAGCCAATTGGGATTGAAAAAATGAAGGTAAAAATAAACTTCTGTCAGCTGCAGGGGTGGGAGGGTGAGTTTCTCTCTGCAATAACACACAGAAACATTAGATAAAATAGACTAATATTAGACTACTACGGTTCAGTAGTAATAAAAGATGTTTTCTTCCACTAAAAGGACTTAAAAGCAACCCCCCCAAGGTCCCGCTAAACAACGCCCCCGGTCAGGCCACGCACTCTCCCACTCCGCAGCCAATGAGGTTTGAAAAAATGAAGGTAAAAATCAACTTCTGTCAGCTACAGAAATGGGTGGGAAGGAGATTTTCTCTCTGCAATGACACACACACACACATTAAATGAAATAGATTAAATATACCCATGCGAAGCAATGTTTTCTTCCACTGCTACCCACTGTGTTTCCTCAAATTACCATGGCATTGACCTATAATTCAGGCCACCCTGAAAAGAAGGACCTAAAAGCACCCCTTCCCCCCAAGGTCCTGGAAAACCACGCCCCCGACCCGGTCAGGTCATGCCCCCTCCCACTCCGCAGCCAATGGGAATTGAAAAAATGAAGGTAAAAATCAACTTCTGTCAGCTGCATTGACTTTATCTCTGCAACGACACACAGAAACATTAAATGAAATAGATTAAGTAGGGTCCTTCTGCTAGTTAGTAATAAATTACAGCAGTCAAGATGAGAATGGATCAAGGCAACAAGAGTTTTGGCCTTTTCCACTGTAAGGAAAGGCCGGATTCTGGAGATATTCTTGAGCTTCAGATGACAAGAGCGTGTAAGTGATTGAATATGGGGAACAAAGGAAAGATCAGAGTCAAACATGACCCCAAGACAGCGGACGTGCAGCCCAGAAGTTATGATAGTACCACAGACTGAAATTGAAATATCAAGTTTAGGTGGGTTAGAAGATGGGGGAAAGACAATAAATTAAATTTTTGAAAGATTCAGTTTTAAATACAGAAAGGACATGATATTAGAGACAGCAGACAATTACTGGTGTTTTGTAGAGGGGTGATGTCAGGGGATAAAGTGTATAGTTGGGTGCGTCAGCATAGAGAGGGTATTAAAAGCCAAATCTACTGATAGTCTGTCCGATGAGGTCTTTGTAGAGAGAGAAGAGTAGAGGACCTAGGTCAGGACTCTTAGAAATCCCTACATCAAGAGGAAGAGGAGAAGAATGATACACAAAAGAGCAGCCAGATATATAGGAAGAGAACCAGGAGAGAGCAGTGTCCTTCAGGCCAATTGAGTGAAGCATGGTAAGGAGGAGTTTGTGATCTACCATATCAAACACTGGAGAGAGATCCAAAAGAATCAGTAGAGAATAGTTGCCATTCTTTATTGCTGTCAGGAGATCGTTAGACACTTTAGTAAGGGCAGTTTCTGTAGAGTGGAGAGAGACCAAAAGGCAGATTACATGGGGTCAAGAAGATAGTTTGCAGACAGATAGCTTATTAAGCGAGAGTAGACGAGACATTCCAAAAGTTTACAGATGAAGGGGAGGTTATATTTCAGGTTATTTGATCCTCCTAAAAGTATTGTCCACTTTGGAACACCAACCACAAAATGACAATTGGGTGTCCCACTACTAGGAACCAGAGTAATCAGATTTAATCTATAGGTATACCAGCAAGTATTCAATTATCTTGTAGTGGGCCCGCAGGAGATATTAGGTATTACACAGATCCCATGTAAATCAATGAACTGTCTGCGTGATACACATATGTATTGAAGGCTCTAGAGTGAGAGACACTCTTTGGAGTAAATCTAAGCTTCGGCTAATATAGAAGAGTCTGGTACAATGAACCCTCCTCTATTAAATCAGAAATCAGCTAACAGAGGTCAAGCACAAGTCATGTCAGACAGTGAACGGACAGTATCCAGGAAAAGGGCAGAAAGTCAGCACACCGGCAGACAAATGAATACAGCACATCTTTGCAGGGAACTAGCCAGTCAGAAAAGCTATTGCTCAGGCACCCTTGCATAGGGTACCCATAGGCTACCAGCTATTGGCTGGTGTGAACTAGGGTGCACATGTGCTGGCCCTTTAAGTTACGGAGGGAGTGCACCCAAAGAGCTAATAAGGAGAGAGGCCTGCAAGGGGGGCAGACACGGGGGACTCTGGTGGCTGGACCCGCTGCTGGGAAGCAGAAGAAGACTGGTGAGTTCGGACTGCCGGAGTAACAGAAGGGTGACTGGGACAACATCCGTGCCCGCCTCGGAGGGAGGGACTGTGGTGGTCATGTGCCGCCGGTATAGCAAGATGTTACCTAAGATGGACATAGCCTTTAAATTGTCACAGGAGTCACTACTATGATGGTCATATGACTTATAATTTCCACAATGTCATGTAAGCATCTTTACACGCCAAGAGTGTATCTGCACTTTTTTTTGGCTACAAATCTAAGCCCAAAGACTAAGCAGAACCAGAGACATTGGTTCTTCAGTCAATTTGCCTTGTGACCTGCGAGTCTGTGTTTTTCAAGAAAATAAAGAATTGGCTTGTAAGCCAAAAGAATAAACCCATGTTATGATTCCTTGGCAAAAATGACCAGACATTATACATATTGCTTCTCGTCATAACGGGTTAAACAGAAAGTTCTGGAAGATTCCTTTAAGAAGACATTAGGTTGGTGCTTCCTACATTTCAAGAAGCAGTGGGAACAGAAGGATCTGCTTCTATGGTCAAAACAAAAATACTCTGTGGCACCGAACTTTCCATAAGGTAGACAACGGGGGGTTATGCTTCCTAAATTTCAAGGAGCTGGTGGAACGGGGAAGCATCTGGTGCTTGTTAAGAACGTTTGTAGGACAGCCAATGAACACTAGTGAGTGTCTCACCTTTCATTCCACCACATTACGGTGGTAAAGTGTACAGAATGAATGCTTGTCAGACTGATTCAACATGAAGAATCAGATCATTGCCCAAAATACCTCCCCACGGCCCTACATCTTCTACAAAGTCAAACATGAATTTTATAGAGGAAAAAGCTCACTTTTGATTACACCTCAACACAATGACAGGAAATTAGATCATGTTAAGCAGTTTAGATGTAGCGTGAACCAGAAACTTATTCATATGTCTTAAAAAAAATTATAAAACCAACAACTGTCAATCGTGAAGAGGAAACAGGGGAACCTGTCAGCTTGATGGAGGTCACCTTTATCTGCTGTCAGCTTGCATTGATTGTTTTTAGAAGAAAGCTGTTTTGGGATGTTTTGAACAAAAATTATCCTACTATTTCAAGTGTGTTTGGTGTGTGTCTGGGGGGGGGGCGGTTTAGTTTGTATTTGGAATCTAGGGTTTGTATTACTTTAGGAGGTCTAGGATCTATATATTTTGGAAGGTCTGATCTGGGGTCTTTATACTGAAGTCTGTATGACTTTACAGGATTTGGTCTGTATTTATTTAGAGGTTCTGGGATCTGCATTACTTTGAGATATTACTTTGAGGGCCCTATTCTCTCAAGGAAAATCGCCTCCCAGGTGTAGAAATGCTGAGTGGTGTAATTATGGCCTAAAATGTCTCTTGTGGTGTCACAGTGCTCCTACCTGGATACAGCTGGACCCTAGGCTTTGTCTCCGGTTGGAATAAATAGGGGGAATAATTGAGGGATTTAGAGGAATAAATGAGTCCAGACCTTGAGATGATATCCAACGCAGCTTTACTTGGGTAGACTTGCATTCAAACAATAATTTTGTGGCTTTGTCTTGGTCTCTGCAGGTTTTAGCAGGCAAACACTTCTGCTCTATCACGGTTGCTCAATGTTGTACTGACTTTCTATAAACTTGGATTTCTCCTGGATGCTGCAGTTCTCTCCTTGGTCGGACTTGTATTGGGCCAGGGAACTACCCCCTGGCTTCTGAGGCTTTAGGTTTCTGCCTCTATGGCCAGTAGAGCTGAAGGAGCTCTAGCTGGCATGGCACGTCCAGCAGAGATGTGCCCCTGCACACCTTCCCCTAGCAGAGGGTACTGCAAAACTGGATCTAACTGGATCCCCACCCATCCTACAGGAAGTGGGACTCACCCACTCCTCCCCTGGGGGGGGGGGGGTCGGTCAGAATGGAATGGAAAGGTCCATTCTGAGTAACTACAGCTCTGCCTTGTTCGATCTGGAGTGTTACATTTAACTTTAGGGGGTCTCATTTGGGAGGTCTCATTTGGGATCTGTATTTCTTTAGAGCAGTGATGGCGAACCTTTTACAGAGTGCCCAAACTACAACCCAAAACCCACATTTATCGCAAAGTGCCAACACAGCAATTTAACCTGAATAGTACAGTCCAGTGTAGAATATCTTCCATGTACTTTTTTGTACATTTAGCTATAATTACTAGTGTTGAGCGAGCATGCTCGGCCGAACTCGCTGTTCGGCCAAGCATGCCTACGCTCAGGTCCGCTCGGTGTTCGGTCGAACACCGAGTGTACTCAAGCACAATGCTCAAGTCTCTTCCCCGCACTGTAATATTGATTTGTACGCTAATGCGTACGAATTTGTATGCTAATGCGTACGAATTTGTACGCTAATGCGTACAAATTCAGTTATTTTGCATACTTTTATGAGTGAAAGGAGTAAAAGAGGAGAAGTCGCGATTCTGAGCTTTTTCTATTAACCAGACACCCTCCCCTCTTCCGAGCGGGGGGTGCCTGGTTTAGTCCCATTTACGAACATTATGCTTGGGGGCTCGGCCGAGCACTTGAGCAACCCCTAGTGCTCAGTCAGAGCACCCGAGCATACGAGCACAGAGGTGCTCGCTCAACACTAATAATTACCTGCCTACATTCAGTGTAGTGCCTGTGCTGTTCATAGTGCGCCCTGTGCTGATGAATGGCAGGCAAAGTCTAAGGCATATTGGTACACCATAGACTCTTTCCAGGGTGTGGGTGCCCACAGAGAGGGCTCTGAGTGCCGCCTCTGGCACTAGTGCCATAGGTTTGCCACCACTGCTTTAGAGGATCTGGTCTGGGGTCAATTTTACTTTAGTTGTCTAGTCCTGAGTTAGTATTAAAGAAGAACTCCCGCTAAACTTTTTATTCTCTGACCTGTTAGAAAGGTGCATGATATAATCTGTAGTGATTGTCATTCTCTTATCAGAGGCTGTTTCTGTGAGTAAAAACCTCTCTTCTTATTGTAGCTGGGTCATGTGACCAACTCCCTGACCTCCAACTGACCCAGGACAGAAAGCCAGTAACTGCTCTATTCATTCCTATGGGAGCCTCACTTTCAGTCTCATAGGAATACATAGAGAATTAGACTTCCTGTCCACACATAAGTCTATGTGTGAGTTGGTGGGTCTAATTGCTGGTCACATGACACAGATAAGAAACTTCAGGATGATAGAAGTCAAAAATTCAGCTACTGGTAAGAAAATGACATTCACTACAGATTACATCATGTACATTTCTAGCAGGACATGGAATAAAATTTTTGTTGGGAGTTCTTCTTTAATTGATGAAGGCTTTTCTGGGGTCAGTATTATTTGAAGGGGTCTGATCTGGGGTCTCTATAGAGGATCTGGTCTGTATTACTTTAGGCGGCCTTGGGTCTCTCACTTTAGGGGGTCTGGTCTGTGGTCTGCATTATTTAGGGTGTTTAGTCTGAGGTCATTTAAACTTTGAGGAATCTGGTCTGGGGTCTTTATTAGGGGGTCTATTTTGTGGACTGTATTAAAAGGATCTGTATTTATTATAGGAACTGTATAATTTCAGAGGGTCTCATCTGGGGTCTGTATTTCTTTACAGGATCTGGTCTGCAGTCAGTTTTACTTTAGGTGTCTGGTTCAGAAATAGTATTAATGGGGGGGGGGCTTTCTGGGGTCTGATCTGGGGTCTGCAGTTAGAGTATTTGGTCTATGGTCTGTATTACTTTAGGGTTTCTGGAATCTATTACTTTAGGGGGCCTGGTCTGTATTACTTTAGAGGGTCTAATTTGGGGTCTACATATATTTGTTTTGGGTAGTCTGGTCTGGAGTCTGTATTTATTAAAGAGGTCTGGTAGCTGTATTTGTTTATGGGGTCTGTATTTCTTCAAGTGGCTTTGTCTGGGGTCTGTATTACCTTAATTGGTCTGGTCTGGGGTCTGTATTTATTTTTGGGGTTTTCTCTGGGGTTTATGATCTGTGGCAAACTCAGGACAGTAGAAGAACTGAGGTGCACCAAGAGGCTAGGACCCGCTCCTCAGTGCACTGAAGCACTAATACGCACATAGATTAAAACTATTGTATATTCTGAATGGCACAACATATTTCTGTCGTACAGGTATCATTTTAATCAGCAGGATCATCCTTAGAAGGCATTATGCCTGGTGTCAGGGGCATAGCTATAGGGGGTGCAGAGGTGAGAGTCGCTACTGGTCCCAGGAGCCTGAGGAGCTCCAAAGACCCTTGTGCCGCATAGGAAGACACCTGTATTATAAAAAGTGCTGCTCAAGTTATACCTGTGGTTGGAGGGAGGGGGTTAGGTCAAAAATGTGGCGTGGGTGGGGTGGGGGTTGCTGTTTCAATTTTTTCTTCAGGCAGCATAAAGGCTATGTGCTTCCCTGCCCCTGACCACAAAGCACTGAGGGAAGGGGGGCCCAAGCTGAACTCTTGCACCAGGGCCCATGAGCATTTATGTACGCCCCTGCCTGGTGTAGAAGGGTTGATCCTGCAGACAAGTCCTTGTTAACTACATTTATACTGGGGATTTGGAGCTCTGTATAAGAAAAAAGCTCAGACCGCTCTAAAGCTATATTAATCAACACAACATATATCCATCAACACAAAATTGTGGACCAAGATGGTCATTTGCTTTAAGCCTTATGTACACACGACTGAAGAACTCCTTTATGAATACTGAGGCAGTGAGGTTAAGTTTGAGCTATAATATGCTTGCATAAAGCCTTATTCACACATCCTTGTCCGCTTTCCATGGGTCTCATGAGTGTCATATGATCCAAGGAGCTGTAATATGTCAATCAAGCACAGAAGTCGCCTTCTGCATCCTTCCCTTACCTGAGCTGGGAGGCAAGATTCAAGTACTGAGCTCACGGATCATATCCTATAGTGATATTATACTGAAAACGTGAGGAGATTTCCAGTTCTGGATATCTAGCTGGACGTTTATAACATATTACGGCAAGTCATGGACAATATTTATTCAGGGAAAACCACAGGGATAAAACCAGTTTGTTTTCTTTTTAGGAAACCAGTATAGTACATCATCTCATTTTTTTTTTTTTGGGCTGTCCAGCAGCTGAAGCGACTCGCTCTGGTACTGGAGGGGCGAGAGCCGCAGGTCTCTGGGGTGTCCTGTCCTACACATGTACAGGAAATTGAATGCAGAAATGATTGCATATAAGGCTGTTAAGGAAGTGACAAGGCTATAAAGCAGATCTTTCATTGCCACCATTAGAAACATTCCTATTGCAGCGGGTCACAATTTAATAGTGACTTCATGTCGCAATTATATGCAGAGCATTTCCTTTTGGCTAGTTGAAAACAAGATTTTTATTTTTTTTTTAAAGGAGGGGGATGGAGGCTCCAAGTGTAGAATACGCCAAGTTCAGAGCTCTTTTGTAAGGATCATTAAAGAATTAATAGAGGGACCCTCATCCATTTGCCAGAGTGTAGAGCACCTATCAAGAATGTCTCTTTTTTTGGAGGACCCAACATAGCATTACATGGAAGTCCCATTAATTTCTGAAGGCATAATTTAATACTTTATTTCTCCTGTGGTGGCGCTGCACGAAAAATGTAATACTCCAACAGATTATAGCAGGTCACTAGGGTTTTAAAAAAGAGAAGCACTGATCATTGGAAGAACCTACTAAGTAGAAAGCAGAAAATCCTTGAACATTCAAGCATCTCCTGTGTAGCATCCGTTCCTTCTAGATGTTTCTCATATCCATTTCTGGGAAATCTGGGTTGCCACCGTATAAGGGTTGGAGACGGTGTTAGACCACACATGAAGGTCTTACAAGAAGAGGTCGCAAGCCAGGATCAAAAGGAAGGGAGTATGTCAGAAGAATCAGACTACACAGGGTTTTGTTTGTAGTCTGTAACCATGGAAACAATTAGAAGGTTGATAAGGTTGAAAAAAGTCCATCAAAAATAACCTATAATTCTGCAGCGTTGTGGGGTGGGATGTCTGCCTGGTTTGTCCAGCTGAGGATGTTTCTGGTATCACCAGTGTATAAAGCATTAGGTTTATTGTTGGTTTTGTTATGAAAACTATGTTTTAATTTTTAAATTAGTGTAAAAGAGAAGAGTGGTGGTACTCATTCCTAGGTCAACATGGTGATGGTTGAAGACACCATGGTGAGGCGTTGGAGCATCCATGCCACATGGGAACACAAAGGCATAAGTGGATACAATCCCCATTTTGGTACAGCTTGGTGTAGCAGAGGTTGATTTAGCTGGCCTTGTTGGTATTGAGCCCTGGTAACTGTGCCAGTTGAGCTAAGGTGGCGTTAATATTACCGCTAATGATTTCCCTTGAAAATATAGGAAGTGCCATATCTGGCACATAACTGAACCTAATGGCACCAGATGGACCCCACTGACTATAATGGGATACTTTAAGTTTCTGTTACAGACTACGTCAATATTTTTGCCCCTAATAGAGCCTCCAACACAGATGTAAAAAGCCCTAAGCAGAGTGGAGACTTTTGAAATTAGACAGCCAGGTGCCATGGATTATTTCTCCACAAGAGATGCAGTACTTGGTTGCCAGTGTCAGTAAAGAGCTACATTAATTTTTGGCCCGAGTCTCCATATTTTTGCCCCTGGTCTGAACTTATTGCACCTCAGAAAAAAAAAAAACTTTCACCCCTTGTCCAGCCGTGACTTCAGCCCATCACCTTAATTTCCTTGGTGACTCTCCTCGGCACCCACTCTAGTTCACCCACACAAGTGCCCAAAATTGTACTCAATACTGTGTGTGTGATTATACTAGTAGTTTGTATATTGGCAAAGCTAGGTTCTTGTCATGAGAATCTATGTATATATACCTCTTCATGCATCCCTTGATTATATTCTTCTTGGCAGCAGCTGCCTGGCATTGGTCACTAAAGTTAAGTTTACTGTCTACCAATATCCCGAAGTCCTTTTCATTGGAATTTTTTTTATTTTTGTAAAATTTGTTTTCTTGGCCGAAGTATCTACATTGATCCACATTTTACTTTATTTGCCATTTTTCTACCCAATTCTCCAGCTTATCCAAATTCATTTGTAATAATAAATATACGTAAGTCTGCACAAATGGTATGAGATTTTAAATCAAGACGAAAAGGTTTTTTATTTTGTTTATTTTTTATTTTAGATGCACAAGAGCAAGAAAACATATGCTCAATTGTATACACCCTTTGCATTATTACATCTTTTTTGCCAGCTACCACTAGGTGGAGCTTGGGAACTTATATATTGATCTGAATAATACACAGTATGCAGTAAGCTCTTAAGCTCCCACTAGTGGTGACAGTAAATGACTAATTTTATCATTTAACTCTTTATATCATTCACGGTTCACCTGAGGGCAGCCGTCCCACTCTCCTCTGCAACCCCCAGCTGGGGTGCCTCCATGACTAGCATCCTGGGCCTTCTCCTCTCCTGGCCTCTGATCTCAGCTTTCTCCTTTCCGCAGCAGTTCTCCTAAGTCATTTGCTGGTTGTCACATTCAAGTGCTGACTCTCTACAGTCATGGCCAAAAGTTTTGAGAATGACACAAATATTATATTTTCACATGATCTGCTGCCCTCTGGTTTTTATGTGTGTTTGTCAGATGTTTTTATCACATACAGAAATATAATTGCAATCATATTATGAGTAACAAAAGCTTATATTGACAGTTAGAATGAGTTAATGCAGCAAGTCAATATTTGCAGTGTTGACCCTTCTTCTTCAGGACCTCTGCAATTCTCCCTGGCATGCTCTCAATCAACTTCTGGACCAAATCCTGACTGATAGCAGTCCATTCTTGCACAATCAATGCTTGCATTTTGTCAGAATTTGTAGGTTTTTGTTTGTCCACCCGTCTCTTGATGATTGACCACAAGTTCTCAATGGGATTAAGATCTGGGGAGTTTCCAGGCCATGGACCCAAAATCTCTATGTTTTGTTCCCTGAGCCATTTAGTTATCACCTTTGCTTTATGGCAAGGTGCTCCATCATGCTGGAAAAGGCATTGTTGATCGCCAAACTGCTCTTGGACGGTTGGGAGAAGTTGCTCTCGGAGGACATTCTGGTACCATTCTTTATTCATGGCTGTGTTTTTAGGCAAGACTGTGAGAGAGACGATTCCCTTGGCTGAGAATCAACCCCACACATGAATGGTTTCAGGATGCTTTACAGTTGGCATGAGACAAGACTGGTGGTAGCGCTCACCTCGTCTTCTCCGAATAAGCTGTTTTCCAGATGTCCCAAACAATCGAAAAGGGGATTCATCAGAGAAAATGACTTTACCCCAGTCCTCAGCAGTCCACTCCCTGTACCTTTTTCAGAATATCAATCTGTCCCTGATGTTTTTTCTGGAGAGAAGTGGCTTCTTTGCTGCCCTCCTTGAGACCAGGCCTTGCTCCAAGAGTCTCCGCCTCACAGTGCGTGCAGATGCACTCACACCTGCCTGCTGCCATTCCTGAGCAAGCTCTGCACTTCTGGTAGCCCGATCCCGCAGCTGAAACACTTTTAAGAGACGGTCCTGGCGCTTGCTGGTCTTTCTTGGGCGCCCTGGAGCCTTTTTGGCAACAATGGAACCTCTCTCCTTGAAGTTCTTGATGATGCGATAGATTGTTGACTGAGGTGCAATCTTTCTAGCTGCGATACTCTTCCCTGTTAGGCCATTTTTGTGCAGTGCAATGATGACTGCACGTGTTTCTTTAGAGATAACCATGGTTAACAGAAGAGAAACAATGATGCCAAGCACCAGCCTCCTTTTAAAGTGTCCAGTGGTGTCATTCTTACTTAATCATGACAGATTGATCTCCAGCCCTGTCCTCATCAACACCCACACCTGTGTTAATGGAGCAATCACTGAAACGATGTTAGCTGGTCCTTTTAAGGCAGGGCTGCAATGATGTTGAAATGTGTTTTGGGGGATAAAGTTCATTTTCTAGGCAAATATTGACTTTGCAAGTAATTGCTGTTAAGCTGATCACTCTTTATAACATTCTGGAGTATATGCAAATTGCCATTATAAAAATTGAAGCAGTAAACTTTGTAAAAATTTATATTTGTATCATTCTCAAAACTTTTGACCATGACTGTACTCTTAAAGGGCCAGCATGCATCTGCTCTCCAAAACAAAACCCAGCTGACATAGTCTTTTAAAGATTCTTTCTGTGACTGAGCAATAAGGTCCTTTTGGTGCCACAAGATGAAACAGTGTACTGACTACCTGACTACCTCTATGCCAGAATGTTACCGGCTCTGACACTTCCTAACTTCTACTTCTGCATGTTGATTCTGTACTACATCTTGCTGTTATGTGTACTATTCTCGTCAGCTGTTGCTAAAACAGGATACTCTCAGGGTTAACAATCTTGAGATTCACTACAGCAAAGTCTTAATGTATAGTGTAAAAGGGTGAGTATGTGCAGTACCCCTGTATAGTACTTGCAAATTGTTTCTGGATATTTAAATGTTATGCAATGTTACTGTATTTAATGTATTGTGAAACCCAGCATAGTTTTGTATGGAAATGTTAGGATTAACGATACCTGATTCTGCCCTGAAATTGACTTAGCTCTGCCCCAAGCTTAGTTCCTCAGAGAACCACTATCTCTGAGAAATTTACAGAGAGAAAACCATCTCTACTTCATAGAAATAGAGATAGAGAAAGAAATAACTAGAAGGTCCAGAATCTGCATCGTCGAGCACTGAAGTCAGTCAGTAAAGTATTTGCTGTTTAAGGCTGATAGAGACTTTACTGCAGTGAGAGGGACATTAAAATACCCTTCACACTTAGACATGCCAAATCTTAATCCTGTACCTCTCAGCTGGTAATTACAGCCAGCCTTAGATTCTGCAGAGAAAGGCTATAGAGAGGGAAGGAGTACTACAATCCCCATCCTGGCCTATATCCATACATTACTATCTGGGAAGATTAGCACTGTCAATTGTTTGGAGCTCTGTTGTACTTCAAGTCTCATTCTGCACTTTAGAAAAGAGAGACTTGCTTATTTTCTACAACTGGCCTTGTTACTACCCCAGTACCCCTCAGCACCATTCCACTGCACCTACATCTCCTGCCTTGCACTCGCATCAAACCCACAACACCAAGGGCACTCCAACATCAGGCAGAAGTCCCAACATCAGAGGGAAGAAATGGTGGCCCTAGGGAGCATCATGTAAGGATTGGCACTGTGAATAACAGTTGTAGCCAGAGCCACGAGGACTCCCACCCTCCACTCCACTCCTCAGGTGTTTGTGGTACATGTTCTCCAGGAAAACCCTTGGGGTCCTCACCATCTCCAGCCTGTGTGTGTGTGTGTGATACTGACTATGCAGGGAATTTGGAAATCTGTAAAAAGACTACCTAAAAAAAAAACAGTTTATTTTCACAATAGACATTCACAAAGCAATATTTCGAGAAACTACAGTAATGAGATTATAGAGCTACTACAAAAGCTTTTCTTAATGGTATCACCTACTTTTGTCCATTAGACTTATATCCATGAAGTTAAAAGTGAAACAATACTAGAACAATTATTGCTCAAGTTAAGTGTCTTGTAATCTTAAAGGATCCTGAGGATTATACCTCAAAACGAAAGGAGTGGTTTATTGATTTGATGGTCTTCACACAGTTCAGACAATGGAAGTTGCGTTGTGTCTCAGCCACCTGACCTGACGTGTCTATAGAGCCATTGTTCTTTTGATTTGTGGCGGAGAACACTCCTTGGTCAGTTCTTTAATATTTCCAGCTCTTACTATATAACTAGTTGGGAACCAGATTTTATTAAAATACTTCAAAGCCTCCAAAACCCGAGGAACATTTCATGAACTTGGTTGTATAGATGTTCTCACAGATTGTTATTTTGCTTTTAAAAAATAAAATCTCGGTCACGGGATCCTGATTTTACACCAATTGTCTGGCACACAAAGGAACTTTCCGAGGTGGAGTAACATTTTTTTTTTACATCAAGTTTGTGTAAATTTTATTAGTAGTGTGAGGATCCTACTGAACCTTCTCTAGGTTCTCAAGGTCTAGTTGGTCAACACAACATACAAAACAACTAAAGGGGTTTGGTCATCTTAGACTAGGATATGCCATCAATATCAGATAGATGCAGGTCCCACCTCTGGGACTTGCTCCTATATCCAGAAGAGACCCCCCAAAGTGAAGAACAGCACACAGATCCCCATCACTATAAGGCCCCATTCACACGACCGTATGTACATTTCCGCATCTTATCCGCATTTTTGCGGATAAGATGCAGAACCATACGGACCCATTCATTTTTGCATAGGAGAAAAAAAATGCGGAATGCACACGAAAGTTCCCCCGCAAAAAAATGAGACATGTCCTATACTTGGCCGCAAAATCACGTCCGTAGCCCCATTAAAGTCAACGGGTCTGCAAAATTGCAGAAGACTTTCCGTATGTCTTCCGTTCCGTTTTTATAAGGATCATGGAATACATACGTTCGTGTGAATGGGGCCTTACTGCGGGTGTTCCGCAGAGCTCAGAACACACGCTGGGCGGCCCCATTGAAAATGCCTATACTTCTCCGTGCACATGGACAAGTATAGGACATGCTTCAAAAGAGCCACGGCACGGAGCTAGCTCCCTGCCGAGGCTCCCTGCCCCATAGAGGTGAATGGGGCCGCATCTATTCCCGCATTTTTGCGGATAGATACGGCCCCATTCACACGGTCGTGTAAACGGGGCCTAAGAGTTCTGAAAACTGTCAAGCAAGAGTAGTCGACTATTTTTGGAAGTCTATAGTGGTGAATGGAGAGCACACTGTGTAAGCACCTCCACCGCTCTGTTTACCCCTATGGAACTGGTGAACGTAACCGAGCCAGAGAAATAGTTGAGCCATTCTGGAGATAGGAGCGAGTCACAGAGGTGGGACCTGCAACTATCTGACATTGATCGCTTATCCTAGCAATACGCTATCAATGTCTAAGATAATTCAGGCTCTTCAAAAGTCAAAAACAAGAAACTAAAGCCTGGCCCTCTGGACCACCTAGGAACACCCTTAGAAACAGGAACGTTTGGCGCAGGCTCCAGTTTCTCGGATTGTTTTGACAAAATCAGAACTGTCGGCAAGTATGAACACAAGTGACAAATAGGTGACATCCACCCATACTACATTAACTTGAAATTTTAAAACCCTTGTATGATGCAAAGATGGCATGGCCACAGAGTGATTGTCTGTGAGATAAGATCTTGACCGCTTAAATGGGTTGTCTGCTTTCGGAAATCTCTATTTATTACGAGTATCCCATTCCAATAAGCAGATCAAAAAGTTTCCTCCCCATCCCGACCAACCTCTGGGAACCCCAGTGATCACCTGTAATCTGTAGGAAAACTTGGCAATAAGTGTTCAACTTCCCCACAGCGCCACCACAGGAGAAACTAAGCATTACACAATGGCCAATCAAATCAATTGGTTGTCTATATAATGAAGGACAGTAGAGATCCTCCAGACGAGGAAATGATGGGAGACCGATGAAACATGGTTATCCTTACTGTGAACTTCTTATAATGGTAAACACCCAACTTAACACCCTACTAAATATACATATAAAATGAGAATAAAAAATTGCTGCTATAAGTGATGGTTCTTTTCTGAGGGTTACATATTCACTTTTTTTGGATTTAATGCCTTGATGCTGATAAACTAGAATTCACCTTTTGGTAAGAAAATGTCTGGTAAATGAGGTAACTGGCTATGTAATTTCTACATTAGGGATGGGCCATATAGTTATTTCAGCAGGGAGCCTAGAAATGTTTGGTGTGCACCATAACAGACTACACATCCAGACTGCTGTTATCGGGGGCGCTCCAGACTACACAACCAGACTGCTGTTATAGGGGGCGCTCCAGACTACACATCCAGACTGCTGTTATAGGGGGTGCTCCAAGACTACACATCCAGACTGCTGTTATAGGGAGCGCTCCAGACTACACATCCAGCCTGCTGTTATCGGGGCGCTCCCAGACTACACAACCAGACTGCTGTTATAGGGGGCGCTCCAGACTATACATCCAGACTGCTGTTATAGGGGGCACTCCAGACTACACATCCAGACTGCTCTTATAGGGGGCTCCAGACTCCACATCCAGACGGCTGTTATAGGGGACGCTCCAGACTACACATCCAGACTGCTGTTATAGGGGGCGCTCTGGACTACACATCCAGACTGCTGTTATAGGCGGGCTCCAGACTACAAATCCAGACTGCTGTTAGAGAGGGCACTTCAGACCAGAAAGCCAGACTGCTGTTATAGGGAGCTCCAGACTACACAACCAGACTGCTGTTATAGGGGGCTCCAGACTACACAGCCAGACTGCTGTTATAGGGGGCGCTCCAGACTACACATCCAGACTGCTGTATAGGGGGCACTCCAGACTATACATCCAGACTGCTGTTATAGGGGGCGCTCCAGACTACACATCCAGACTGCTGTTATAGGGGGGCGCTCCAAACTACACATCCAGACTGCTGTTATAGAGAGCGCTCCAGACTACACATGCATACTGCTGTTTTAGGGGGCGATCCAGACTATATATCCAGACTGCTGTTATAGGGGGCGCTCCAGACTACACATTCAGACTGCTGTTATAGGGGCACTCCAAACTACACATCCAGACTGCAGTGATAGGGGGCTCTCCAGACCAGAAAGCCAGACTGCTGTTATAGGGGGCACTCTAGACTGCACATCCAGACAGCTGTTATAGGGGGCACTCCAGACTACACATCCAGATTGCTGTTATAGAGAGAGCTCCAGACTACAGATCCAGACTGCAGCGATAGGGAGCTCTCCAGACCAGAAAGCCAGTCTGATGTTATAGGGGACGCTCCAGACTACAAATCTAGACTGCTGTTATAGGGGGAGCTCCAGACTGTACAACCAGACTGCTGTTATAGGGGGGCTCCAGACTACAAATCCAGACTGCTGTTATAGGGGGCGCTCCAGACTACACATCCAGACTGCTGTTATAGGGGGCTCCAGACTACACAACCAGACTGCTGTTATAGGGGGCTCCATACTACACAACCAGACTGCTGTTATAGGGGGCGCTCCAGACTACACATCCAGACTGCTGTTATAGGGGGCACTTCAGACCAGAACATCCAGACTGCTGTTATAGGGGAGCTCCAGACTACACATCCAGACTGCTGTTATAGGGGGCGCTCCAGACTACACATCCAGACTGCTGTTATAGGGGGCGCTTCCAGACTACACATCCAGACTGCTGTTATAGGGGGCGCTCCAGACTACACATCCAGACTGCTGTTATAGGGGCGCTCCAGACTACACATCCAGACTGCTGTTATAGGGGCGCTCCAGACTACACATCCAGACTGCTGTGTTATAGGGGCGCTCCAGACTACACATCCAGACCATTGTATGGGGGGCTCCAGACTACACATCCAGACTGCTGTTATAATGGGCGCTCCAGTCTACACCTCCAGACTGCTGTTATAGGGGCGCTCCAGACTACACATCCAGACCATTGTTATAGGGGGGTGCTCCAGACTACACATCCAGACTGCTGTTATAGGGGGGCGCTCCAGACTAACATCAGACTGCTGTAATAGGGGACCCTCCAGACTACACATCCAGATTGCTGTTATAGAGGGCGCTCCAGACTACACATCCAGACTGCTGTTATAGGGGCGCTCCAGACTACACATCCAGACTGCTGTTATAGGGGGCGCTCCAGACTACACATCCAGACTGCTGTTATAGGGGTGCTCCAGACTACAAATCTAGACTGCTGTCATAGGGGGCGCTCCAGACTACACATCCAGACTGCATTATAGAGGGCGCTCCAGACTACACCTCCAGACTGCTGTTATAGGGGGCGCTCCAGACTACACATCCAGACTGCTGTTATAGGGGGCGCTCCAGACTACACATCCAGACTGCTGTTATAGGGGGCGCTCCAGACTACACATCCAGACTGCTGTTATAGGGGGCGCTCCAGACTACACATCCAGACTGCTGTTATAGGGGGCGCTCCAGACTACACATCCAGACTGCTGTTATAGGGGGCACTCCAAACTACACATCCAGACTGCAGTGATAGGGAGCTCTCCAGACCAGAAAGCCAGTCTGATGTTATAGGGGACGCTCCAGACTACACATCCAGACTGCTGTTATAGGGGGAGCTCCAGACTACACATCCAGACTGCTGTTATAGGGGGGCTCCAGACTACACATCCAGACTGCTGTTATAGGGGGCGCTCCAGACTACACATCCAGACTGCTGTTTATAGGGGCGCTCCAGACTACACATCCAGACTGCTGTTATAGGGGCGCTCCAGACTACACATCCAGACTGCTGTTATAGGGGGCGCTCCAGACTACACATCCAGACTGCTGTTATAGGGGGCGCTCCAGACTACACATCCAGACTGCTGTTTATAGGGGGCGCTCCAGACTACACAAACCAGACTGCTGTTATAGGGGCGCTCCAGACTACACATCCAGACTGCTGTTATAGGGGCGCTCCAGACTACACATCCAGACTGCTGTTATAGGGGGCGCTCCAGACTACACATCCAGACTGCTGTTATAGGGGCGCTCCAGACTACACATCCAGACTGCTGTTATAGGGGGGGCGCTCCAGACTACACATCCAGACTGCTGTTATAGGGGGCGCTCCAGACTACACATCCAGACTGCTGTTATAGGGGGCGCTCCAGACTACACATCCAGACTGCTGTTATAGGGGGCGCTCCAGACTACACATCCAGACTGCTGTTATAGGGGGCGCTCCAGACTACACATCCAGACTGCTGTTATAGGGGGCGCTCCAGACTACACATCCAGACTGCTGTTATAGGGGGCGCTCCAGACTACACATCCAGACTGCTGTTTATAGGGGGCGCTCCAGACTACACATCCAGACTGCTGTTATAGGGGGCGCTCCAGACTACACATCCAGACTGCTGTTTATAGGGGGCGCTCCAGACTACACATCCAGACTGCTGTTATAGGGGGCGCTCCAGACTACACATCCAGACTGCTGTTATAGGGGCGCTCCAGACTACACATCCAGACTGCTGTTATAGGGGGCGCTCCAGACTACACATCCAGACTGCTGTTATAAGGGGCGCTCCAGACTACACAATCCAGACTGCTGTTATAGGGGGCGCTCCAGACTACACATCCAGACTGCTGTTATAGGGGGCGCTCCAGACTACACATCCAGACTGCTGTTATAGGGGCGCTCCAGACTACACATC
The DNA here is from genome assembly GCA_900303285.1 of Rhinella marina. NCBI lineage: Eukaryota > Metazoa > Chordata > Amphibia > Anura > Bufonidae > Rhinella > Rhinella marina. The sequence continues at coordinate 24,523 of ONZH01023634.1, read as the reverse complement.
CAGACTGCTGTTATAGGGGGCGCTCCAGACTACACATCCAGACTGCTGTTATAGGGGGCGCTCCAGACTACACATCCAGACTGCTGTTATAGGGGGCGCTCCAGACTACACATCCAGACTGCTGTTATAGGGGCGCTCCAGACTACACATCCAGACTGCTGTTATAGGGGGCGCTCCAGACTACACATCCAGACTGCTGTTATATAGGGGGCGCTCCAGACTACACACATCCAGACTGCTGTTATAGGGGGCGCTCCAGACTACACATCCAGACTGCTGTTATAGGGGGGTGCTCCAGACTACACATCCAGACTGCTGTTATAGGGGGCGCTCCAGACTACACATCCAGACTGCTGTTATAGGGGGCGCTCCAGACTACACATCCAGACTGCTGTTATAGGGGCGCTCCAGACTACACATCCAGACTGCTGTTATAGGGGGGCGCTCCAGACTACACATCCAGACTGCTGTTATAGGGGGCGCTCCAGACTACACATCCAGACTGCTGTTATAGGGGGCGCTCCAGACTACACATCCAGACTGCTGTTATAGGGGGCGCTCCAGACTACACATCCAGACTGCTGTTATAGGGGGCGCTCCAGACTACACATCCAGACTGCTGTTATAGGGGGCGCTCCAGACTACACATCCAGACTGCTGTTATAGGGGCGCTCCAGACCAAATCCAGCTATGTTATAGGGGCGCTCCAGACTACACATCCAGACTGCTGTTATAGGGGCGCTCCAGACTACACATCCAGACTGCTGTTATAGGGGGCTCCAGACTACACATCCAGACTGCTGTTATAGGGGCGCTCCAGACTACACATCCAGACTGCTGTTATAGGGGCGCTCCAGACTACACAATCCAGACTGCTGTTATAGGGGGCGCTCCAGACTACACATCCAGACTGCTGTTATAGGGGGCGCTCCAGACTACACATCCAGACTGCTGTTATAGGGGGCGCTCCAGACTACACATCCAGACTGCTGTTATAGGGGCGCTCCAGACTACACATCCAGACTGCTGTTATAGGGGCGCTCCAGACTACACATCCAGACTGCTGTTATAGGGGGCGCTCCAGACTACACATCCAGACTGCTGTTATAGGGGGCGCTCCAGACTACACATCCAGACTGCTGTTATAGGGGCGCTCCAGACTACACATCCAGACTGCTGTTATAGGGGGCGCTCCAGACTACACATCCAGACTGCTGTTATAGGGGGCGCTCCAGACTACACATCCAGACTGCTGTTATATAGGGGCGCTCCAGACTACACATCCAGACTGCTGTTATAGGGGGCGCTCCAGACTACACATCCAGACTGCTGTTATAGGGGGCGCTCCAGACTACACATCCAGACTGCTGTTATAGGGGACGCTCCAGACTACACATCCAGACTGCTGTTATAGGGGCGCTCCAGACTACACATCCAGACTGCTGTTATAGGGGCGCTCCAGACTACACATCCAGACTGCTGTTATAGGGGGCGCTCCAGACTACACATCCAGACTGCTGTTATAGGGGGCGCTCCAGACTACACATCCAGACTGCTGTTATAGGGGGCGCTCCAGACTACACATCCAGACTGCTGTTATAAGGGGCGCTCCAGACTACACATCCAGACTGCTGTTATAGGGGGCGCTCCAGACTACACATCCAGACTGCTGTTATAGGGGGCGCTCCAGACTACACATCCAGACTGCTGTTATAGGGGGCGCTCCAGACTACACATCCAGACTGCTGTTATAGGGGGCGCTCCAGACTACACATCCAGACTGCTGTTATAGGGGGCGCTCCAGACTACACATCCAGACTGCTGTTATAGGGGGCGCTCCAGACTACACATCCAGACTGCTGTATAGGGGGCTAGGGGGGCCAGACTGCTGTTATAGGGGCGCTCCAGACTACACATCCAGACTGCTGTTATAGGGGGCGCTCCAGACTACACATCCAGACTGCTGTTATAGGGGGCGCTCCAGACTACACATCCAGACTGCTGTTATAGGGGGCGCTCCAGACTACACATCCAGACTGCTGTTATAGGGGGCGCTCCAGACTACACATCCAGACTGCTGTTATAGGGGGCGCTCCAGACTACACATCCAGACTGCTGTTATAGGGGGCGCTCCAGACTACACATCCAGACTGCTGTTATAGGGGGCGCTCCAGACCAGAAAGCCAGACTGCTGTTATAGGGGGCGCTCCAGACTACACATCCAGACTGCTGTTATAGGGGGCATTCGCTCCAGACTACACATCCAGACTGCTGTTATAGAGGCGCTCCAGACTACATATCCAGACTGCTGTTATAGGGGAGCTCCAGACTACATATCCAGACTGCTGTTATAGGGGGCGCTCCAGACTACACAGCCAGACCTCATGTAGCCTAGACCCCCGAAGACGACTGCAGCATTATTTGCAAGAGCGCATTAGTAAGAAAAAGGACATCTCAGCACATGAAAAGACATCGTTTTATTCGTTTATGGAGAAAAGGATTTTAATAATGAAGAAGCTATTTTATCTTATGCTCAGAGAGGGAGAAAATAACATGTAGCCTTCTCTGCATTATGGAGTCCAGATATCTGTCTCATCAGAACTGCAGGATCCTCAGTCCTTGAATGGTCTCCTCTTGCTTAATGTCAAATGCCTTAGAAAGACAGCTGAAGCATACAGGCCACCGACTTTGATCTCTGTGTGCACTGAGCTCCGGCTTTTGAAGAAGAGATGAGACATTTAGAAGCCTCTTTTAAGCCGCAGCAATTATCTCTTAGGTAAAAAAAATTAATTAAAATACACTCTGTACAGTGTCATTTTTTTTATATTTAATATGATGTCTAATATCAATTTTCTCTGTTGTAATAAACTATTAAATATGTATTACTGCCCCCCCGTAGGCTGTGGAGTGGGGCTCTATATATATTAATCTTTTAAATTATATTATATATTTTTTCTGCTTGGTCTTTAATTTGTTATGTTAGATAGTTTCAAAATAATAGTTAAGAAATTGTTTTATAATGAGAAATAGCATTTTGGAGATTCAATGTATTTTTAAATGAATTATGTATTTTAATTGTTTAGTATTTTTAGTAATTTACATATGGAATTAAGGAGGTTTTAGGAAGGTTTTTAAGGTTTAATATATTCATATTTTTATTAGTATTATAATTGTTTTAAAGTTTATTTATAATATATAATGTGTAATTGTTAATAAATAAACAATTATATTGTATATACTTCGGAATTATATATTATTCCTACATTAATTTTATGAATTTTTTTGAATTATGAATTTTATGAAAGTTTTCTTTTTTAGTATTTATGTGTGTAATATATATATATATATATATGTATATCTTGTTCTATATATATATATATATATATATACACAGTATATATGTATATATATGTATATATGTATATATATATATATAAATTTATTGATTTTCTGCATTTGTTTTAGCATTTATTACATATTAATGATTTTTTATTTCTATATAGATATAATTTTTTTTATGACAATATTTATAATACAGAATTTATTTTTAGTTTTTTACACGGCAGTAGCGCAGGCTCATGAAACTAGTATTATTTAACCTGTTCCCAATCTAATTCATAACATTCCAGTTCTTAGAGGGAATTCAAGGTTTTGTTCCAGGAGACAATCTTGTGGTTAGTCATACGTACAATTTAAACATCCACCAGATGTTCTTTTCCGCTTTAGACAGTGGTTAAAAAAAAAAAAAAAACAATCCTCCTGTTCTGGACAGTCAGTGATTGCTTTTAGAACACTTCCAGAAAAAGGATTAATAAGCAGTACAATAAAGTATCTCACGGAGTAAAAAACTCCCAACAAAAATCTGACCAACGTGGTTTGGCGACAGGGACTTTTATGATTGAATTACACTTTAATAGCTTGTTCTGCCTTCATAAATGTTATTTATTGGAGCGGAATCATAAGTTGTCTAGATTTATGTTAGAATGTGGCATTTATTCGAAGAAAAAAAAAACAACTCCCATGGGAAAGTTTCATAAAGTCCAGCAAACACTGTATTATTCAAAATTTTTAAAAAATGTAAAATATATTGGGGAAAAATACAAAACTGAAAATGTACTACTTGGTAGCATATATACTAGATGCTAAAAAAATGAAGTTGTTAATATCATAAGTGCTATCGATAGAAAGCCATGGTGTATTTAACCCCTTCCAGCACCTTGATGAAGTAGTACGTCAACGGTCTTTCACAAATAAGGCGCCTTGATGTTCCACATCATGGTGATTCTGGGGGACCATTGTGTCTGTGTGACCGCTGGTTGGAAGATTGTTTTGGAGAAAACGGCGATCAAGAAACTGAATGAATAAAAGTAACTAATCATGTAAAAAAATATTACAAAACATTTCATTTTTATAAAACATTTGTATAATCCCCACATGTTTAGCATCTCCAGAACTGTCACAATATGTATCATATGTGTCACAATAAATATATGAGCTTGTACTTCAGGTCACCAACATAAAAATTGAATTAAAATAGAGTAGAATGATGGTTGTTTTTTGCTTGGCAGTAAGTGTTCAATTTCCCTGCAGTGCCACCTATCTATATATATATATATTTATTTACCTATCTATATCTATCATCTATCTATTTTATCTTCTATTCATCTAATATGTATCTATCTGTCTATCTATCTATCTATCTATCTATCTATCTATCGGGCAGCTAATGTATGATCTATGTTTTATCTATGCATCTAAGCCTCCACAGAGATCAGGTGTAATTGAAAGATCTGCAACTGTTCTGTGTTTGTGAACCGCACCTGGTTGTGGCTCAATAACCGACCAAATAACTGAAGTGTGAACTGGACCTTCTATCTACCTATCTATCTATCTATCTATCTATCTATCTATCTATCTATATATCTACTATCTTATATCTATCTATCACATATCTGTCTATCTATCTATCTATCTCATATCTATAATCTATCTATCTATCTATCTATCTTATATCTATCTAATATCTATCTATCACATATCTATCTATCTATCTATCTATCTATCTATCTATCTATCTATCTATCTTCCTATCTATCTTATATCTATCTAATATCTATCTATCTATCTATCTATCTATCTATCTATCTATCTATCTATCACATATCTATCTATCTATCTATCTATCACATATCTGTCTATCTATCTATCTATCTATCTATCTATCACATATCTATCTATCTATCTATCTATCTATCTATCTATCTATCTATCTATCTATCTGTCTATTATCTATCTATCTGTCTATCTGGTGGGCAGCTAATGTATGATCTATGTTTTATAATCTGCATAATCTGTGAATAGTATAATGACGATACGCACAATAACCCACACGATTCTGCAGCTTTAGTATAATCCCAGATTTGTCTATTTTTATTACAGATGTTGGAAATGAAGTTTTCCTAGCTTTATAGACTGTCGTGACTTAGTTGAGGAACACCCTGTGATAATAGGAGTAATATTATAGCATAACACTATAGCAGAGTAAACTGTAGAAGCAGTGGATCAATTAATTGTGAGCAGTGAAAAAACCCACAATATTTTAAATCTATGTCCAGGACTAACATCAGGACAGTATAAGCTCCTGCCCAGAACTCAGGTAATAAAGGGTCCAAATCCACCTGTGGGCTGACGCCAGCTCAGAGAAATGCATAGAGCCCAATTATTATTAACGTTATTGATGTCTGTGATTTCAAAATCATTAGGAAAGTGTCATTGAGAAGAAACATCACAGCTTACTTTACTTGCTAGATAGATAGATAGATAGATAGATAGATAGATAGATAGATAGATAGATAGATAATTAGATGGGTAAATTAGATAGATAGATAGATAGATAGATAGATAGATAATTAGATGGGTAATATAGATAGATAGATAGATAGATAGATAGATAGATAGATAGATAAACCAGATAGATAGATAGATAGATATGAGATAGTTAAATGGATAGACAGACAGATAGATATTACATTGATAAAACATAGATCCTACAACATTAGCTGCCCACCAGATATATAGACAGACGGATAGAGACAGATATTACATGTATAGAAAAAACATAGATGGATATGTATATATATATCTTAATATTATAAAAATGAGTTTCTATCTGTCTGTCTGTCTGTCTGTCTGTCTGTTCTCTATGCGCGACCAAACTACTGGACCGATTTTCACCAAATTCGGCACACAGGTACATCAGGTGTCCGGGAAGGTTTTAGACCAGGTCTCATCTCTCTAGGACGTACCGTTCCTGAGATATTCCCAAAATATGATCTCCATTAGCCAACATTACAACTGGGAACTTTGGTTTTAAACTCCAACTGCCATTCGCTGCAAAGCCACACAGGGAGGGCAGGTTTCCATAACAACACAGCCAGCTGAGGAGCTCAGCTCAGCACAGCCATTTCTATTCACTGACACTGTTAAAGGTATTCCGGTTACCATAAATATAACTTATGTTTTAGACTAATTTTAGACTAAGACAGTTCAGTGGCCTCATAATGAAGCATGGTATCGACCTTTAATTCAGGCCACCCTAAAAGAAGTACCTAAAACCCCCGCCCCAGGTCTCGCTAAGCCACACCCCCGACTCAATCAGGCCACACCCCCACCCACTCCGCAGCCAACAGGGATTGAAAAAATAAAGGTAAAAATCAACATCTGTCAGCTGCAGAGATGGGTCTGAGGTTAACTTTCTTTCTGCAACGACACACAGAAACATTAAATGAAATAGATTAAATACACCCATGTGAAGCGTCTTGATAAGCCACGCCCCCTCCCACTCCGCAGCCGGGGATTGAAAAAATTAAGGTAAAAATAAACTTTTGTTAGCTGCAGGGGTGGGAGGGTGAATTTCTCTCTGCAACGACAAATAAAAATTTTAGATGAAATAGATTAATTTTAGACTACAACCGTTCAGTAGTAATAAAAGATGTTTTTTTCCACTGCTACCCATTGCGTGTCCTCATAAATTACCATGGCATAGACCTTTAATTCAGGCCACCCTCAAAAGAAGGACTTAAAAGCAACCCCTCCCTCCCAAGGTCTGGCTAAACCACGCCCCCGCTCAGGTCACGCCCCCTCCCACTCCCCAGCCAATGGAGATTGAAAAAATTAAGGTAAAAATCAACTTCTGATAGAGATAGATAGATAGATAGATAGATAGATAGATAGATAGATAGATGGATAGATAGATAGATAGATAGATAGATAGATAGATAGATAGATAGATATACACACAAACTAAGAGGGCGGAATGCTATGAGTTTTCTTTGTATATATTACAAATCCTAAATGTAACATAATCATTCTACAATATGATTTATAGTTTATTCTATTAGAGTTAATAATAATTACAATATTATGGTATAATACAGATAATTACCATATTAAATAAATGACATCATCGGATTATTTTACAATAGCCCAGATAAGTGTGCTAATACTTTGGATGCCATGAAATCCACAGTAACAGGAGTCTACGGGATGAACATTTACAACACCACAAACTGTGAATACTTGATATTTGTATGTCAGGGCTACTCATGCCCTTGGGTAATATTTGACAAATATCCTGATACCTTTCACTGTGTGATATATGTGGCATCATCGTAATGTGAATCGTGGTAATGGGATATGTGACCTGTTTAGGGGTCCTGTGATAAGCACATGGATATTCTATTTTGCGGTTAGCAGCTGTCAGTTTTCATATTGTAACATATCGACTTGCTTGGCACAGGTATGCCTGGTCAAGGAGCCTACTGCAGGACCAGCACGAAGGTCTTAATTGGTCATTCAGCGAAAGGCAATGTGCATATAATGGATAGCAATTATTAATGATTATAATCAATAAAGAGAAGCTCTAATGAATGCAGCAAAAGATAATTTCTAACCCCCAAATAAGCTCATATTATAGCAGAGCTCTTATGTTTACCACATACACCTCAATATCACAGAGGACATGCCACCAGATCACATTTAGCATAGGCTATACAGTGGTCCCTCAAGTTACAATATTAATTGGTTCCGGGACGACCATTGTATGTTGAAACCATTGTAAGTTGAGTAATTGGTTTCATCCAAGATAAGAGAAAATGAAGATTTAAGAAACATAAGCAGATAACTAAGACAGATAAAACAAATCCTTACATATAACAGTCATGACTAGCTGCTAACTAGCACCTAATACAGATATTTTACCAGAGAAGTGGCCTTGATTGGTTGGATCTGAACCTGACACATTGTATGTAGAGTCTGGTTTTAACTTACGATGGGTCAGAAAAGACCATTGTATGTTGAAAATATTGTATACTGAGGCCATTGTATCTTGAGGGATCACTGTAGTTTTATATGTAAAACTTTCTCCTTTCAAATTGTGACCAGGATACAGGAGAATAAGAGATGCAAGTCTAAGGCCCAGGAGAGGCTGCAAACTGTGTCTGCACAGCAGCATGCATGTTACAGGCGATTGCAAACTCTGCCGCCCACTGCAGGGAAGGACAGAGATCACCGGTTGTCCCAAGCCTTACATTAGCTAGGTTAACCAAGGATATACCTATGTAGCTGCTAGGGATCTGTGGAGAGAAGGGGGTCCATCCATGAATGGTCCTATCTTGTTGTTTGGTGGCAAGAACATCTGCAAGACTCTCTCTACAGAGGAACTATGAAGCTGGCCAAAGGGTAATGAGGAGGTTCTGGATGAAAAACCAGGCCATCCTTTCTTAAAGATAATGGAATGATAGACCATTATAGGTTAATGGAGTCTATTGGGAAGGGTTTAAAATGGAATTTGGATTGCAAGTGTGAACACAGAGGGAGCCCTTATTTTCACCCTGAGGTAGTTATAGTCTTTGCTGCACTTTATAGGTCATGGTACCTTGGATGGTTTCTGATGTTATGTAACTGCACTATTGGCACCAGCAGAGGACGGCAAGACCAAAGAAAGGCCAGAGGTCAGGAGGTCGCAATAATGGAGTAAGCAAGAGAAGAAGCCAAGAGCCATGAAGGTCATTGGAAAGATGAGTGGGTTGATCTGGTGGGAAGCAATGATCTGTCTACTCATGAGATGTTACATATCGGACCTTAGAGTAAACTCAGTGTATTGTAAGGTCCATGAAACCAGCCTGAAGTTATTTATAACAAGACTCTGGGCAGGGTAACCTACTGGTTGTGACCATTAGAAGACAGGTAGAATATGGTCATAGATGTTAGTACATTGTAAGTTACAATACTCTGGTCAGCTGAGGGATCAACACAATACTTAAAGGGGTTATCCCATGAATAATGTAAAAATTGAAAATCAGGCATCATATGGTCCATGGCAATACCTTTCTAACAAAGCTAGAACCAGCCCTGCACCTCACATGTATCTCCACATTCAATGCTTTGCTAGATTTATATCAAGCTGGCAGCTGAAGGGGAGTGTCTTTTCTGCTGGAGCTCAGGGGGCGTGTCTCATCTCTACCTATCACAGCTCAGGAGGCGTGTCTCATCTCTACCTATCACAGCTCAGGAGGCATGTCTCATCTCTACCTATCACAGCTCAGGAGGCGTGTCTCAGCTCTACCTATCACAGCTCAGGAGGCGTGTCTCATCTCTCCCTATCACAGCTCAGGAGGCAGTTGAAGGATGAAACTGAGCATGTGCGGCCTTCTCAGTGAGCAAGTCAAAGAAATAAGAAATTAAGTGGCACTATACAGATACATTTTATTGAATAACTCAGTAGCAATACAACATTTTCAATTACATGCAATTATAAAAGTATTCAGATCCAGGTGCTGATTTGAAAACTGTAGAATATTTTTTGTGGGACAAGCCCTTTAATTTGTAGGTTTTGCCAAGTTTTAACTTTACCAATTGCATAGTGCTACCTACAATTGTCAGGCCAGGCAATGCTTTTCCAAGCCAAAGTGGCTCTAAGCCCATTGTTACCTGAAAGGGGTTCCATTTCTGTTTTTACAAATGGGCAGAATAGGTTAAAATAAGAGAAAAAGAATTACTCGAATATGGTTAGTAGATCCAAGTTGGTCTCCTCTTCCTGGTTCTGGTTTGACCCAGGAAATGGCTGGAGATACCTAAGCAGCTAATCACTGGGCTCAGTGGTGACCCACCTCAGCCAATGATTGGCTGAGTAGACATCTCATGGCATTTCCTGGGTGTCGGAAGTAATCCAGCTGGATAACACCTTTAACTCACTCTGCAGAGTCCTCTCCAGGTGTATACATCTGCGAGGGAGGTTGGAATTTTTTACCACATTTCCATACTAGATGTTTTTGTTACCATAACAGATCCTGCCCAGCAAATGTGGTACACATATTTCATAATATATTTAGAGAGGGCGAGTACTAAACTAGAAACGTTTAGGTTTCTTTTCCCTTCTGGTCAAGAATGGTCAAATCTCTCAGAAGAGATTACAACTATGTAGGTCATACCTCATCAAAGCCATGAATTCTTGGAACAAATGACTTTCCATTCTCCCATTCCTATCTGTCCCCGAGGTCTCAACGTCATGGAACAACAGTTCCGATAAGTCTGACCGATCACCGGCAGGTGGGAATACATTAGATTTTTAAAGAACGTGATGTGTGTTCTGTGAACTTTTATTTACGTGTTTACCTTGCTTCTTTCATGTAGCCATGACACTGGAGCCCCCGGATTATTGACATTATTATGTCTTTAGTAATTACTGGATACAGGGCGTGTCGATCTCCAACAAGGTCATCGCATGACAAGCGGACTAAAATATCATTAATCCATGAATGCCTCTGCAGATGCCAGTGAGGATCAGCCTCTTCATTTGCAAATACATTTAGTGATTGAGAACAAGAAGTTACAAACTCAATCTTTTGGGTCTTTGTGACAATAGGGTTGACGTCTTGGGGTTGACGTCTTGGTCAAGGAAGTCTTCTAGAGAAGTTCCCTTGACAGGCTACCTATGTAACTTTCCCAAATGAATAATGCAGGTCAGACATTTCTTCTTAAAGGGGTTGCCTAGTTTATAAAATTTAAGAAGTTGTTTAGGTTCCTCATCACTTGACCAGACTGGAATGAGGCTACAAAGAACATCTCTTCCTTTGGAGGACCTGTCCTGTCTTGCATTACGCAGATAGCCCATTGATTTGAATGGGTGCTGTACAATATCTAATTTCTCCTGTGGTGGCACTGCAGGGAAATTGAACACTTATTGCTAGGTTTTCCCACAGATTCGCTAGGGATCCTAGCTGGAGGACATTTTGTGATCTGCATATGGTCAAAGGACCATTCTAATAAGCTGTAAAGTCAGCTTTGAGCACAACAGACCAGAAGGAAAACCAACAGACAGAAACATTAGATGTAGAGTAAACATTATAACAGTCATACAGAGTTCTGTGACAACCCATCAGACAACAGTTCACTTACCAGATCTATTGAGAAGGCTCTTCATTTTTTCGGAGTACAACTTGGCGGGGCCAATAATGCTGGTATTTCTCATAGAAGTTCTCATCTCCTACTTCTCCTACCACAACCACTCTCTCCTTTACTTTATCTACAGACTTTATCTGCACCAGGACAGTCAACCACTTTAGCAGATGCCTCATTATGGGAGATCTCTGCCCTTTTTGACCTGCCTCAACCCACGTGGGCAATGCCTTTGTACTGCAGGGTCACTATGCTGACTATTAGTACAAATGTCATAATAATGGTACCTGGGACCTCTGTTAGAAGGTGCCCTGGCCTTCATTGGCAACAGTCCTGTCCCATAAAGTCCCACCCATAGACCAATCCACTCTGAATGTCAAATACCTGCCTTGATACTCCACAGGACACTGTACTGCCACTTCAGCCCCTCCTGACCTAGTCTACACCAGCTATATCTGAAGCCATCCCACATTTTCATAGTATAATGTAACAGTAAACATAGCACAAAATACAATAAAATATCGCACATTAAGCCCTTAAGTCACCACAATGTAGTTTGAAATAAGCCTCATGATGTATGATGGATGAACAAAAAACAAAAACACAAAAAATAAACACAGGATTGCTTTTTTCCCATGATTCCACATCAAAAATAACAATAAATCAGTAAGTCCTATGTACTGCTAACCGGTACCAGTGAAAACTAGATCTCACCCCTCAGAATCCCTCATATGGCTCTGGAATGCGGTGACATAAAAAACTTTTTTCTTCATGAGATAGGCTATCATGGTGCAAAAATAGTAAAATATAAAATGAAAAAGATGACATTTTTAATCTATGATGTTTCTGGTCCACATGTAAGACATTATCAGCATTAGAGACTATGCCTTTCAGTAAAAGTCCTCTACAGGCACCCAAAAATGTGAAATGGCTGCATCCAATCAGACTATTTTTGGAAAGAATGAACATTTTTAGATATTGTAGCCTAAAAATCAGATTTTTACATATGCTCATGGAAGTTTCTCCCTTTGCTAATTTGGTGTAAGACAAAATTTTATAGTATTCTCCAACATGGACATTTATGGCTATAAACATCTGGTAGATGCAGGTCTCACCCCTCGGACCAAAACCTATGTGGAGAATGGCTGCTCAGTTGTTTTTCTACAGAGTTTGGCCACTTCACCATTCATCATCCACCTGGATGTTGCGACCACTTCACCAGGTGGATCAGGGGACCTCCCTTCTCTACATAGGTATGAGTCCCAGAAATAGGACATGCATCTATAAGACAAATCCTTGGCGTCACACTATACCTACTTTCTCTAGTTTGGGGGTGTTCGGAGTTGACAGATTCCCTTTAATGGATAGAATAATCCACGCTGTGGTCTTCTATCACTAGAGATCAAAGTTCAAACAAGTGCAACAACTACATTGAATTTTCTATGGTGTTCTTCTACAAGAGCAGTGCGCCCAGGCTCTGACACAATGATAGGTCCCGAAAGTCCAGCAGAAGACAACATTATTTGGTGCCACCTTTATTTTACCATTATAATGGCCACTGATTATTGAATTGTACTTTTAGTTTCAGGTTACATGACAGATCACATTGTTCATAGACTGATATTTATTGGACACTTGCGAAAAATGTCGTAACCAATATTCAGTTGTTATTGGCTATTTTGGCCAACATTTATCAGATATATTTTTTCTAAAAAGGAGAGAAAGTACATCATCTTCACATCCAAATTTTACAGTAATATCCTCCGGCTAAGCAAAACTCAGGAACAAAGAGCGTAAAGAACTGTTTGTGTCAAACTGTCTAATCTCATTGGTGTTGGGAAAGTGTCCCATGGTCTACACCAGGGATGCTCAACCTGTGACCCTCCAGCTGTTGCAAATCTACAGCTCCCAACATGCCTGTAACTGTAGGCTGTCCAAGCATGCTGGGAGTTGTAGTTTTGCAACAGCTGGAGGGCCACAGGTTGAGCATCCCTGGTCTACACTGATAGAGCCATATAGGTAAATCAAAATAAATGCCAGAGAATGGTGGTCCCAGTTCTACACCTGGAGGACAGGACTTGTGATCCTCCTATTGCATTAGAAGCTGGGCACTCCACTTCAATTATGGAAGTGCCCCTTGATAGGTGAAGATCCCAAAGATGGGTGAAACCCAGATGCTAAACTTGAGAGGACCCAAAGATAAGAAGTCACCAGTCGCATTAATGGTACACAGGGACTTGTTACAATTTTTATATTGTGGCCCAGGAGCTTAATTTTAACCCTTCGGCTTGTCAGATATAATGTTATGTATGTTGGACACTAAACATGTTGTATGTTAATGACAAATGTGCCTTCAAAACATTAGGCATCATGACGATGGAAGTGAAATATTAGGACTGGTACTGCATGTGTGCACAATCCAACTGCACTCACAGTGCGCCCTCTATCAGCCTAAAAATGAACTACATCGAATTTACTTTACAAGGACGTCTGAGACCATTGAAAATCATTTTATTTACCGTAATTTCTTAAATCTTTGATTTTATTTATTGCCTCAAGTTTAATACGAATAAATGCCATACATGAGATCTAACTTCCAGGGGTGGACTGGGAACTTAAAGTGGCCTTGGAAGAAAAACTTAAAATCGGCCCCAATGTTGTAGGTGGATCCATATTGATAGAAGGTGGTGTAATACAAGAAGATGGTGCCAATACAAGTTGGCAGGGTAAGTAATACCACAGTGCAGCACAAAATACCTCCCCAGAAGCTGTGCCTCTGTGGTGGCCATCCATATCTGCTGCATTGTGTCCTTCTCCTCCAATTGTCTCTAATATGGATATGGAGCAGGGAGCTTAGGAGGTGAGATGTGGGCAAGAACTCCAAACCAGCCCAACCTTTAGCATGCTGCCTGGACTTCTTCTGATAGTAATCCCTATAGTTTCCATAGTAACTGACCGGCGGCAGTGAGGTGGGCACGGGTGGCCCTGTGGGTATTCGCCCACCAGGAAAATTCCCTGTAGGGTCTATGAGCAGAGCAATTGTAGAAATGAATGTGGAGATCTCTGGATCCATGTGAGGTACAGGGCTGGTTCTAGCTTTGTTTGAAAGGTGTTGTCATGTACTATATGTCTGATTTTCATTTTTTAGATCAACCATAGCACAACTCCTTTAAAGAGGCTCTGTCACCCACATCAAGCCTAACATACCAGGCATATAGCCTGGTAGGGCTGATGACGCAGATAAAAAACATACCTTTTTTTCTCATGTAGTAAGTCTGGTGTGGCAGACAAAGCAACTTTTAAAAATATGCAAATGAGGAATCAGAGAACTCGGAGGCGGGCTTATTCCTTCTGCGACGCCTCTGGTCCTTGCTAATCACCTAATCATGCCCCCATGTCCTTTGATTGACAGTGCCAGACGCACTGGTCTAGCGCTAAGATCCTGCGCCTGTGCACATGATGGCACGTGCACATTGGACATACACAAAAGCTGGGAAGGAAATATTCCAGTGCGCATGCGCCAGCATGGAGACAAGTGCGCAGGTGCAGTGGCATGGATTTGACCGAATGGACCGGCACATGTGCAGTGAAACCTCCTGTGCCTCTGCCCATAATGGGCACAGCAGTGCGCAGGAGCAGGTCAAGTGTGGAGCGGCATAGGCGCGAGATTTGTGAAGGAGAGGAGGAGATAATTATAGGAAACAAGGGTGGGCTAGAAGGGTGAAAGAGGAGTGGTTTTGTGTGCAAAGCGCCCGAGGGGCCTGGGCACCGGCCATAGTAACAGCGCCCCGGGGCACTTGCAGAATGTAATTAGCATATGTTATAAAAGTGTTTTTACGAAGATCTCGGCGAGGGACAGCTCTAGTAAAGGTACAATTGTAATATGGGGAAAGGAGTCTATGGCCTGATCTGAGCGATCTATAAGGCTCAGAGTAGGTGAAAGACTCCCTTTAATTACACTCTATTCCCAAAAAAACCCTTTTAATTTTGATATTTTATTTTAAAAAAATGATTGTTTAAAAAAATTAGTTATAGAAGAAGGCTCTAAAACGTGTTATTTGCATATGTATTCAATCCCCACTTTGTGGTAGATTGAAGTTTGTACAGGTGCAAAACAATTTGCTAAAAGGGACGGGATTTCCTGGCAATTAGGCAATTAGGACACATTTTCTGGATGAAATCCCCTCAGTTAATGCAGGGAGGAAATCTGGGCCATTGTAAAAGAGTCAATCATTCAGCAGAAGGAACATTCCTAAAAAGTTGGAGATAAAGTGATAGTAAGACATATTGTAAATGAGTTCTAAACAGTATCCAAAGCTTCACCTGGCACTGTAGCACCATCTTAAGGAGGTGGAAGTCAACTATTAAGACCTTGCTTAAAAAAAAATGCCAAACCATCTAAACTCTAAGTAAACGTGCCACATCACTCTCTTGGAGCTTCAGATCTCAGAATCTGGTGCCTAAGGCTTAAAAGTAATCCATCGCCAGGACCTTGGACTATTACTGCTAGTAATAGTCCAGAATTGTGTTGACAGATTCCCTGTAAAGGTTCTTCAGTTGCACCATATAAGGGGCGTTCTTATCATATGGCAGCGTCGTAAGCAAGAAAGAATCTTTCAAAAGCTTCAGGACATTAAAAAACGCTGACATGACCTAGTCGACCATTAGAGATGAGCGAATCATTCAAAAAATGATTCACCGTACATTCACCGAACTTTTCCTAAGAGTCGTATATTTGACGAATAGATTAGTTTAATTTGCATACAAAATATACGTTATTATGTGGCTATTAGCGAACATTCGCGCTCTAATAACGAACGTTCAGTTAAAAAAGGTACACAACCTCTTTGAACACGTACGCACGAGCGTACAAGTTGCGTACGAATCCTTAGCGTACTGTTGTCTAGCGATTACGTAATACGCAGGCACGCATAAGTTGAGAGGCCGCGGCGTGCACTCCTCAGAGGCAGAGCAAAGTTTTGAAAATGGCATCCAGGCGATCCTCATCATTTAGCTCTGCAGAGCTGAAATACATGATCCAGCTGATGGACCGGCTGGATTACGATGGCACACACCGCTACCCGAACCAGCATAAAAAGGAGGTGATCCAGTAGGTATATTTTGCGCCTTGGTGGGTTAGCCTGGTGGAACAACTGCCAAGTATGGCGAATACTACAAGTAGAAGCTCCAGCTACAGGTCCTTTGGCACTTCTGCCCTGTGCCGCCTTCTCCTTTTTTTTAGAGCTCGAGGTCTGGCTGGAACTAGACCCCTTTTGCTTATCCATTCCAGACATTTGTCACTTTACTCTGTGGTCCTGCAGCTGGTCTTTGTATTTGTCCTTGTATCTCTCTGTCTCTCCCTATCTCTCCCGGTCTCTCTCTCCCTGC
Source organism: Rhinella marina (assembly GCA_900303285.1). NCBI lineage: Eukaryota > Metazoa > Chordata > Amphibia > Anura > Bufonidae > Rhinella > Rhinella marina. Next base: position 7,678 of record ONZH01023634.1, on the reverse strand, counting down.
CTGATTAATTACTAGCCCTGCACTTGCCCTGCACTTGCCCTGCACTTGCCCTGCACTTGCCCTGCACTTGCCCTGCAGTATCCCTGCAGTATCCCTGATATGTGTAATATGGATTCCCTGAACAATTACACCCCAATTTTAACAAAACAGGTCTCAGAGTCTCAGAACTTCACACACAGTGCTTCTGCTCGTCTCAGCAGTCGCAGCAGAAGCGATGCGTCACTGGCTTACCAAGCCTGAGCCAATCAGAGCAATCCCTGCCACTAGGTCAGGTGACCGCTTTCTTCCCGGGCTTTTGCACCCGATAAACGAATGAACAGTAAAAGTTTGCTAATGAATTGAATTTGTACGCAACAGCATATAGAGTAACTTATACGTAGCAATAGCGTATAATTTATAGGACAAACTACGTAGCAAATACTTTAGTTCCAATTTGCTCATCAGATTCTGCTATATATCATGCTGTTGGTCTCAATCCTTGCCTGAGCAATAAGGTTCCTAACTTACTATTTCTTTGCCAAGGTGTTTGTTCCTGTTATCTGCCCATGTATCGACCTCTGCCCGTTTACTAGATTCTGACCCTTTGCTGCCTGACTCCACCTGTGCCTATTTACCATAGTGACCTTCTGCTTTCAGTCCTGACCTCAGACCTGTTTCACAAATCTTCAAAAATTCTGCTGCCCTGACCTAGGCCTGTTACCGACTATGATGTGCTTTGCCTTACTCCTGGATGCTCTGTACAAGTGTCTGTGACTCCCATGGGTCAGCTGTCAACCACACTGGGACTACTCCAAGAGGTAGCGTCCTGATGAGTCCTGTACAGCAAAGTATTAAAGGGTGAATACCAAGGGTCTGCCAGGGTAACGCCCTTAGGTTTTGACCAAAGTCACACCAGTTGGTTGATATAGTGGTTTCAAATCTACTGATAATACCATTGTGCTTACCCTCTCTAGAGACTAGCCTCACCAAGTTACTTTTTCTGGGGTTGTCTCTCCTGTGATCTGACCTGTCCATGTTTTCCAGCAGTGCTGTGGCAACCTCAGTGTGGTAACTTCTCATCTCGTGTTTCTGGTTCCCTTCTTTGGCTGCTCTGGCAATCTGGTTACAGTATGGCTACAGACTTTGTCTCTGCACAAATATGCACATACTGGACTGGACTTTTTGTCTAGGCTGAAATTCCAATTCCCTCTGTGTACTGACAATTTGGTGCCCAGTGCTAGAGTTAGATGTTACAGTAGCGTCTCTATGTGTTAGTAAAGATTTAAGACTTTCGACTGGAGGAGAATTTTCTAAACACAGTCCACATTAACAATTGACTGAAGAACAACAAAATTTCATACAATGACCCATTTAGCCTTAACCCATTTGAAGAATGAGTCAAAATCACTCTCATCACATGGTATTGTAAATTATGGATATCTGACTAAATGTTTGAAATTTTAGGATAGGTTTTAGTGGAGATGTTGTCCCGACTTGATAACCCATTGCCATGTACCCTATAAAGACATATAGATCTTATGGAGGTGGGTCCTCACTTGGGACCTCTCTTGATTAACCACGGTGTAGCGCAAAGAATGGCTCCTCTCTGGACAGCTCATGAAATTCTTGGTCACTGGTCATTGATGTTTAGAGACAAAGTCCTGCGGTGATCATTTTATCGTCAAATAGACTTCAGTCTGATAAAGGGTTGTGTAGCTGGTAGAACCTACTTTAAATTTCTCTTAACAGTGAAGATGTAGTCCCATTTGGGCAACCTTTCTTCATATGTTCTGCAGGTAGATCCAACACTTGGGACTCCCCTCCTCTCTTAAATGGGTCACAGTAGAGAGCTACTGCAAAGAATAACTCTTACTCTGGACAGCTCATCATAGTCTTGAATGACATGGTCACTTCCTTCAGTTCATTGGGTTTAGAGAATAGAACCTACTGTATTTTTCGCTCTATAAGACGCACCTAGGTTTTAGAGGAGGAAAGTAACATTTGTCACTAGACCTCAGATCAGATCCCAAATGTTAATCAAACCTCAGCTTACATCCCCAATCAAACCTCTAATGTTAATAAGACCTCTAATGAGACCTCAGATCAGACCGCCAATATTAATAAGACCTCCAATGAGACCTCAGATCAGACCCCCAATATTAATAAGACCTCCAATGAGACCTCAGATCAGACCCCCAATATTAATAAGACCCCCAATCAGACCTTAGATCAGACCCCCAATGTGAATGACCCCCATGCTCCGAGCAGGCAAAAAAAAAATCAACTTACCTCTCCTGCTTCAGCCGCCGCCGCTCCTAACATCCAGCACTCTCACTGCCACACTGTGCTGTGACCCGGCGTCTAACAGAGTGAGGTCACAGAGCGCAATGATGTCCTCACTGTGCGCAGGTCACAGCACAGCGTGAGGAGCCTGCAGGAGAAGACCAGGGAGCGGTGAGTACAGCGCCAGCACAGGGAGCGCTATATTTACCGCTTCCCAGTCCTCCTGTACTAATGAGCGCTTCCATAATAGAAGCGCTCATTAGTATTCACCTTATAAGACACGCTGGCATTTTCACTCCACTTTAGGGGGTGCAAATGTAGTGTCCCACTAAAGTGTGTACAAGGGGACACTCCAAAAGGGTTAAATAGCCATGTCATATCTTATATATTATGCCATTTTATTGTTATGTATTTGTGAATTAATGTGAAACCTCTGTGGCTGAGTACTGCAATATTATTTCCCACCACTAGATGGTGGCATTCTGCCTTCTATATAAGGCCCAGTAACAGGAAGTTAGAGAAGGAGAAGCAGAGGAGAAGGATCAGTTGGAGTGTAAGGAGAAAGGAGGAGGTGTAAGGAGTTAGTTAAGAGGAACCAAGTATTGTGCAGGAGGAAGAAAAGTGGAGATCCTTTCCTACAGGAAAAGGCTGTCATTACCCCTGACACTGGCCATGTCAGGACAACATGTGACAAGTAACAGCTAAATTACTAGAACCCTGAATATTTCTTGGACTGTCAAGCCAGACAAAGGTAATCGACCATCCCCGGTCTTCATGGACTCTGCCAGCACCCATGTGGTCAAGAGAAGCCTCCGGCATCTGACTACAGTATCAACAACCAGGTACAAGTTGTTTATTGGCCTACATTTTGGATCCCTCCGGGAGGTGCAGCCATCTTTATATATAATTCAGGAACCTGCTGGTGCAGACGTGTCATTCCTGCCCCACAGAGTATCCTTCTAAAAGAAAGGTCTTATGAAAGTGACCTTAATTTACTATTGTCCAGAACCAGGGCTAGTTATAGAAAATCCCACTAGGAGTGAAAGTAACAGGATTTAAAGAGACAGTGCCTAACTAACTACCTATTATAACCACCTACCAGCCAAAGAGGACATCTTATCTATAACCAACTGTAACATCATTTATTGTGACTATATGAACTCAAGGCAAAAGTAAAGATACCTCTTGTTTGATTAACAACTGCCTCCTCATCATTGCAAAGGGTGTGTCTACCTTTAAAAAGACACTGGCGTCACAAAATACCAGGGCCCAGCCGTCCGACACGGTCAAACTCAACATCCAGGGCACCTCACCTGACCAACCTGGAGCCCTGCGTACGGAGCGTGCCCCGAGGGAAGTCGTGTCCACCCTCCTCACAACTTCAACCAACCGTGAGTAGAACCACCGGCTACACCGTGTACACTGTGACAACCTATCTACCCTATCACTCACATATCCCTGCGGCTGGTGGCTGCATATATTATAGGGCGAAGAATACGGTAGATTGTTCAGCTGATAGTCGAGATGATTTCAATCTGAGATGGGGCTGTCCTTGTGTTTTGTAGTAAAATAGTTAATGAAATGTTGTTAGTCTAGATGGGTATAACTAGGCAGAATGGTCTGCTTCAAAACAATACAGTCAACAGAATGATGTTCATCAGAAAAAAAATAACATCTGCTCAGGGAGGACATAACCTGAGAGCCCAAATCTTTCCACACGTCCTCAGTGCCGGAGGCTACATACACACATCATAAATTCCTGTCCGACAGGTAAGCCATCAACTATGATCGGGAATAAAGTGCAAAACCGCACTGAGAATTTTCTGGATGGATAACGGTCTATTGTTATGTAGCCGGTTGTATATTATCCCATCACAGCTTCCAAGATGTGAAGACAGTCTCCAGCCACCCTTAGACATGATCCAGTCCTATCCTGAACACGCCTATATTCCCCCTTCTTCATGCAAAATTAAGTCATTATACGGCCAGGCCTGCTTCATGCTTCAACATTATAATTACTTACAAACCCACGTCGTGTAGAAGGAGTACTTACAGATGATGGCTGGGCGAAGCTGAGAAGAAAGCACAGATAGGACGTGTTTACTAACAAGGTAAATTAGTGAACTTAACACTGTAGAGCAGTTTTTAATTGGGTGCATGAATTGTCCTTCCTGATCCATTGTATTTCTCAGGTCACTGCCTCCCACAAGACCAACACACTCATCTCCAGCTGCTCTATTAATTCTACTTGTATTGTAATCCACGTTCAGTATGGCTTCTACATTGTAGCAGCTCTTATCTTGAGAACTATTTTCTTTCCTCTCCACAAAATGTGTCAGACGTCTTAAGAAGGCATTAACCCAGTACAACTATCGTATATGTACTCCATTAGGGTATGTGGATATCATAAATGGGGTTGACCCTTATAAAAGGCAGCTGACATTGAAGGGACTCAAGTGACATGTATTGCATGGTTACTCATGAACTTCTGCCTAGTATTCACTCTAGCAGTGGGGATGGTTTAAGGTGTGTAACACAGGTGCAGGTAAAGTACTTGATGGGGTGTATATCTCATACAGTGTCGGGTAAAGTACTGGACGGGGTGTATATCTCATACAGTGTCGGGTAAAGTACTGGACGGGGTGTATATCTCATACAGTGTCGGGTAAAGTACTGGAGGGGTGATATCTCATACAGTGTCGGGTAAGTACTGGACGGGGTGTATATCTCATACAAGTGTCGGGTAAAGTATGGACGGGTGTATATCTCATACAGTGTCGGATAAAGTACTGGACGGGGTGTATATCTCACCCAGACTGCTCACATGGGTGATGTAAAAGAATCTAGGAAAGTTGGGGTGGTTTCAGCAACATGTAGTTTGCTGAGGCATTTTTGGTATAAAGTATTTCATGGGCCTAGATTTGTATGGAATGATGGGTAGATTGGTAGAGGTATCTGCCATTCCTTCCCCCGCTCCAGTAAGGCATTTTCCCCTAGCCTGAGATGAATCTAGGTGTAGCTGTTTGGCTCATAGCCATGGGAATAAAGACAGGGCTGGGAGCCTCGTTCAGAGTCAGTGCCTGGAAGCTGCATAACCTATTGTGGCTCTGCAAAGCCTGATCCTACCTACAGTCATGGCCAAAAGTTTTGAGAATGATACAAATATTAATTCAGTTCTTAGTTCAGTTTTTATAATGGCAATTTGCATATACTCCAGAATGTTATAAAGAGTGATCAGCTTAACAGCAATTACTTGCAAAGTCAATATTTGCCTAGAAAATGAACTTTATCCCCCAAAACACATTTCAACATCATTGCAGCCCTGCCTTAAAAAGGACCAGCTAACATCGTTTCAGTGATTGCTCCATTAACACAGGTGTGGGTGTTGATGAGGACAGGGCTGGAGATCAATCTGTCATGATTAAGTAAGAATGACACCACTGGACACTTTAAAAGGAGGCTGGTGCTTGGCATCATTGTTTCTCTTCTGTTAACCATGGTTATCTCTAAAGAAACACGTGCAGTCATCATTGCACTGCACAAAATGGCCTAACAGGAAGAGTATCGCAGCTAGAAAGATTGCACCTCAGTCAACAATCTATCGCATCATCAAGGAACTTCAAGCAGAGAGGTTCCATTGTTGCCAAAAAGGCTCCAGGGCGCCAAGAAGACAGCAAGCGCCAGGACCATCTCTTAAAAGTGTTTCAGCTGCGGGATCGGGCTACCAGCAGTGCAGAGCTTGTTCAGGAATGGCAGCAGGCAGGTGTGAGTTGCATCTGCACGCACTGTGAGGTGGAGACTCTTGGAGCAAGGCCTGGTCTCAAGGAGGGCAGCAAAGAAGCCACTTCTCTCCAGAAAAAACATCAGGGACAGACTGATATTCTGCAAAAGGTACAGGGAGTGGACTGCTGAGGACTGGGGTAAAGTCATTTCTCTGATGAATCCCTTTCGATTGTTTGGGACATCTGGAAAACAGCTTATTCGGAGAAGATGAGGTGAGCGCTACCACCAGTCTTGTCTCATGCCAACTATAAAGCATCCTGAAACCATTCATGCGTGGGGTTGATTCTCAGCCAAGGGAATCGTCTCTCTCACAGTCTTGCCTAAAAACACAGCCATGAATAAAGAATGGTACCAGAATGTCCTCCGAGAGCAACTTCTCCCAACCGTCCAAGAGCAGTTTGGCGATCAACAATGCCTTTTCCAGCATGATGGAGCACCTTGCCATAAAGCAAAGGTGATAACTAAATGGCTCAGGGAACAAAACATAGAGATTTTGGGTCCATGGCCTGGAAACTCCCCAGATCTTAATCCCATTGAGAACTTGTGGTCAATCATCAAGAGACGGGTGGACAAACAAAAACCTACAAATTCTGACAAAATGCAAGCATTGATTGTGCAAGAATGGACTGCTATCAGTCAGGATTTGGTCCAGAAGTTGATTGAGAGCATGCCAGGGAGAATTGCAGAGGTCCTGAAGAAGAAGGGTCAACACTGCAAATATTGACTTGCTGCATTAACTCATTCTAACTGTCAATATAAGCTTTTGTTACTCATAATATGATTGCAATTATATTTCTGTCATGTGATAAAAAACATCTGACAAACACACATAAAAACCAGAGGGCAGCAGATCATGTGAAAATAGAATATTTGTGTCATTCTCAAAACTTTTGGCCATGACTGTAGAGGTGTCCCATGAAAAAAAAAAGTTTACAGTTTTCAAACCAGCTCCTGGATCTAAATACTTTTGTAACATAGTAACATAGTTTATAAGGCCGAAAAAAAGCCCTCTGTCCATCCAGTTTGGCCTGTTATCCTGCAAGTTGATCCAGAGGAAGGCAAAAAAACCCTGTGAGTAGAAGCCAATTTTCCTCACTTTAGGGGAAAAAATTCCTTCCCGACTCCAATCAGACATCAGAATAACTCCCTGGATCAACGACCATCTCTAGTAACTATAACCTGTAATATTATTACCACTCCAAAATACATCCAGGCCTCTCTTGAACCTTTTAGTGAACTTACCATCACCACCTCCTCAGGCAGAGAGTTCCATAGTCTCACTGCTCTTACCGTAAAGAATCCTCTTCTATGTTTATGTTAGAAAACTTCTTTCCTCCAGACGCAGAGGATGGCCCCTCGTCACAGTCACAGTCCTGGGATAAATAGATGATGGGAGAGATCTCTGTACTGACCTCTGATATATTTATACATAGTTATTAGATCTCTCCTCAGTCGTCTTTTTCTAAAGTGAATAACCCTAATTTTGATAATCTTTCTGGGTACTGTAGTCCACCATTCCAGTTATACTTTAGTTGCCCTCCTCTGAACCCTCTCCAGCTCTGCTATGTCTGCCTGTTCACAGGAGCCCAGAACTGTACACAGTCCTCATGTTGGTCTGACTAGTGATTTGTAA
>ONZH01023633.1:0-89468 GCA_900303285.1 Rhinella marina | reverse complement strand
TACTAACCCTGCCTATAAGTCCCTCCTTGCGCAAATGTTATACAGCAAGACGCAAAAGAAGTACTGCGGGCATAACAGCAGAAATTATAGCAAAGTATGTCAGGTATATAGTATACAGAGAGTATCCTACCGCATGCAGCAGCAGCACATGTGGCATTAATGGCAGGCCACCTAGTGCTATTTTCACCACCTTTAAACACCCCAAAAATAATAAAATATGGCTTTGTGCCAGATATAATAGCCCTTAAAAAGGCTTTTGGGTCTTTGTTGAGCGATTTCTATCCCTGCCTAGCGTGCTTCTCTCCCTACACTGTCTGTCCCTGTTTGCAGCAGCTGTCCCTGGCTCGGTATGCGCCGGTCACATGTCACCGGGTGCTTTATAGCACCCGATGACGCGTTCCCGGCCATCCAATCAGTGTAATGCCAGTAGCCAACATGTCTACAGGCATTACATTAAATGCTAGTACTTCCCCGCACGCTAATTGGCTAATTAGCATGCGGGGAGGTGATTCGAGCATGGCGCTTGAGCACACGCGGTATTCGGCCGAGTGGTCCCGAGCTCCGCCATGTTCGACCGAATAGTGTATTCGGCCAAACATGTTCGCTCAACACTAATGGTGATATCTCCTCAATGGTAGCAGCTAGAAACATGCAACTGGTCTTGTTTGAAAGAAGATAGCTAAAGTCCAAGCAACAGAGAAGAAATTACTGTTAGAAATCAAGTCGGGAATAATCGAGAGTAAAACCTCTATATACTTTCACTTTCAGCTGCATTAACAGCATCCCGATTTCTATCAGTGATATCTTCCTCTGTCCTGAACATATTGCTGTCATTGTGGTATTGCTGTCATTGTGGTATTGTCTGAAAGCTTGGAATGTCTGCTTTCAAACAAGACCAGTTGCATGTTTCTAGCTGCTACCATTCAGGAGGTAGCAGCATCTAACACAGACCACTCTCCGGTTAGCTACTTTTCCCACTGCTGTAGCTGGACTCAAAACAGTTAGGGGGTTAAATAAAGCGATGAGTCCAGGGGCGGATTGGCCATAGACCGTACAGGGAAATTTCCCAGTGTGCTGATGCCCAGAGGGCCACCTTAGCCCTCCTCATGACTGGACAGTGGAAGTTTTTGGGGATGTATTTTGTGATGCACTGTGGTTTTTGGCTTTCTTGGGGTGGTATAATGTGCCACAGTATGGTATTACTGGCCCCGCCTTCCAAACGAAGCCACTTTTCGTATTTTTTCCAGGGCCACTTTAAGTTCCCAGTCCCTGGATCAGAACCTGATAGGTCTATGACTTGGCGCTGTTGAGAATTACATGATATTAAGTGAAGCCATTACAATATGGCGCTGGCACCTAGATGTTTACATAGTTTGCATACCAAAGTTTGTAAAATAATGCACACTGCGCAGATGCCAAGTGTTATCTCTTTTCTTGTTTTTGTATTTTAGCCAATGAAAAAATGCCACGAGCTTCAGGGGGATGCCCCCTCTGATGTACATATAAAAACCACAGTGTGCCTTATAAAGCAAGTTATTGCGCTCCTACTCTTACTGAGAGAGGATTTTATACCCGAGTCTTGTATTCTGGTTTATTTCTTCCTGCATGCACGCAGTACATCAATTAGGACAGAGGTGGACAAAGGGTTGAGGTCGCGTTAGATCTCCCCCAACAGTGCTCCATTAGTCAGAAACATTAGCACACAGTAATAGAGCAGCTGAGCAATCAGCCCACTGCTAATCTCCCCCAACACACGCCTGCTCCACAGGGCTGTGGAGTCGGTAAGCCAACTCCGACTCCGACTCCTCAATTTCCCCTCACCCCGACTCCGACTCCGACTCCCGACTCCGACTCCGACTCCCTCATACATGGAGCATGTTTAAGTGATAACTTTAAACAAATTTGCATAAAATCAATAGTACAGATAAGTCATGACAAAAACAGTTTGTAATCTATCAGTCTTCTCTGGGTACAGCTCACTTAGGGCCTAATGAGAGGCATAGCTAGAGGTTCAGCGCATGGGGGGGCGAAACATACTTGAGTGGGCCCCCCACTTATTGGCTTCCCAAACGCACGTTTCCAACTTCAAAGGCACATACTACTAGTTGTGGTTATAATACTGTATTAGCAAGATGACTATATAAACTGCTAGATCATCTATGCTGTTAAGTACAGTACAATAGACTTTCTACATACCCTACTCTAAATACTCTACCACATAATGCAGTAAAATATAGGATTAATAGGAGTAAAAAAGGGGACTCCTATGTTAAAGGAAATCTGTCCCCAGCTTTTACATCACTAAACTAACAATCCCTTGCCCCCATCAGACCTCAGATCGGCTTAATGTGCCCCCATCAGACCTCCGATCAGCGTATTGTGCCCCATCAGACCTCAGATCAGCGTATTGTACCCCCATCAGACCTCAGATCAGCGTATTGTACCCCCATCAGACCTCAGATCAGCAGAATGTGCCCCCATCAGACCTCAGATCAGCGTCTTGTGCCCCATCAGACCTCAGATCAGCAGAATGTGCCCCCATCAGACCTCAGATCAATAGAATGTGCCCCCATCAGACCTCAGATCAGCAGAATGTGCCCCCATCAGACATCAGATCGGCTTAATCTGCCCCCATCAGACCTCAGATCAATAGAATGTGCCCCCATCAGACCTCAGATCAGCAGAATGTTCCCCCATCAGACCTCAGATCAGCAGAATGTGCCCCCATCAGACCTCAGATAGGCTTAATGTGCCCCCATCAGACCTCAGATAGGCTTAATGTGCCCCCATCAGACCTCAGGTCAGCAGAATGTTCCCCCATCAGACCTCAGATCAGCAGAATGTACCCCAATCAGACCTCAGATCAGCAGAATGTGCCCCCATCAGACCTCAGATCAGCAGAATGTGCCCCCATCAGACCTCAGATCATCAGAATGTGCCCCCATCAGACCTCAGATCGGCTTAATGTGCCCCCATCAGACTCCATAATGGAAGCGCTCACTTGTATTCGCCTGATTGTACTAAGGCCATCCCTGCTGGGCCCCCCCAGAGGTATTGGGCCCAGAGCATCACCTCCCCTGCCCCCCCTCTCCCCCCAGTAGCTACGCCTCTGGGCCTGATGTATGAAAACTGTCTAGGTCTAAGACTTTTTTTGTTGCCCATAGCAACCAATCAGAGCTCCCCTTTCATTTCTCCAGAGCACTATATGAAATGAAAGGGGAGCTCTGATTGGTTGCTATGGGCAACAAAGAAACTTCTACACCTAGACAGTTTTCATACATAAGGCCCTAGGTGTTTTACATCAGCAGATAGAAGCCATGAGAGCAGCTAACCTCTCCAAACATGAGCTCAGAGGAAACATAAAGCATACAGAGAGAACATGCACTGGACATAAAGGGCAGCACACAGTCATCTCAACTAAAAGCCTAAATCCTTAGATCAGGAATAGAACAGACATTTATAGGACATTTCATCATTTTCACAAATTCTTATAAAAATATATTCAGCACTGAACTAAATGTACTAATTCATTATATATTTTAGGAGTCGGAGTCGGTCCATTTTATACCGACTCCGACTCCACCAAAATGGTGACCGACTCCACAGCCCTGCTGCTGCAGGTAGAAACAACCACAGGAAAACATATGTGTTTGAATAATACAACCGTCTGCATCTGTTTAGAATGGATCCAGTTGTATTATGTTGAAAATGAGCATACGGGATCAATACCATTGTAAGTCAATGGGCATCAGAGCTATTTTTTTGTGTCCGTAAAAAACGGATCTGACACCATTGGTTTTTAATTCTGGATCTGGCATGTTTAGTTTCCCATGACACACGCAAAAATGCTGGGATGGGAACGCAAGAAAATGGAATGCATTCTGGTGCACTCAGTTTCAGTTTGTTCCGTTTTGTTACCATTGACAATGAATGGGGACAAAACTAAAGCGTTTTCCACTGGTTTTGAGATCCTCTGCCAGATGTCAAAACCGGAAAGGAAAACGCAGATGTTAAAGTAGCCTAGGACACATATAGATATAGGACACTTAAAGCATACCTGAGTTTTCAGAAAAAGTTTACATGGCTGTCCTTCTTAGTACAATCATAACTATGAAAGAAGAGTTATGTTTGGGCTTCCGTAATGTTTTTTTCAGCCATATTATTCCCTGTTTTAGCTGCACAGCTAGATGCATTCACTCAGAAGCAGAGGTTGTACACTTTTGATTCAGGTATAATTTATTTGTACCTGAATCAAATCTGGTAACCGATTTGTTAGAATCGGACCCAAATTGAATGTCAGGAAATTTGCTCTTCTCTACTTTTGACCCTTTAAAAAGAACTTCACAAATTATAGCCTGAAACATTGCCTATTGTACATATACTGAATCAGTAAAAATGTGATCCTTTCTTTCAATAAAACATAATATTTGGACTATCAATACTATGACTATTAGATATGGGATATCGATTAATATTGGTGTATATCTAATGGGAACCTGTCAGCAGATTCATATTGCTCTAAACAAGGGCAGCTGGAAATAGTATCAGGTTCCCAGATAACAGTGAAATACATTTTACTCATAAACAGAGAAAACATAGGAGAAATTTACCAAGCCCTGCACCCCTGAACAAGGTTTTGGAAAAGTCTAATAAAAATTAAGGCTTTTCAACTTTTGGGATTACCTTACTTAAAAAGTTTGCAACATTTTGCATTTTACAATAGTTTCGAAAAATGGGCGAGAAAGTAGACATGGTAAGCCGAAGCAGCTGAATCGAGCCAAATCGCTCATCTCTAACTGTGTATATTCTCTTCTTAATGATATCATTCACTTGTTAGATACCTGAGCAGATAACTAAAAGCCAGGTCACATGATACTTGTGAGGGTCACATGGTGGCTCACATGACACCATGTTTGGTCATATCCAGCTCCCCTATGGATACATTTTACAGGACTACAATGGGACATGCCATTTGTTTTTCTTTAGGGAGAGGCTACTGTGTTGATATAATAAAAGTCTGCAAGCAAAATTTTAATAGATGTATATTAGAAAATTGTTCAACATCCTATTCTCAAAATACATGTAATCACCTCTTTAAACCTACGATTTGATAAATTTGGTGATAGTTACAGCAAAACAGACTCCTGCAAGGCTGACTCCTGATAAAGGGGAATTAAAAATTGCTATAAGAGAAAAGAAACTGGAAGAAAGCTGTCAATCCAGCTTAGCCATGCTTGAAGAAGGCCCCTTCTCCAAATGGCAACATACTACCCAACTAAACAGCATGTATAATATCTTATTCATAGAATAGTAAGGAGTAGGGTCCAAATCTGCAAACTCATTACTGTTATCCATATGTGCACACATCTACAGTATTTTCATAGTAGAAACAAGAAATAAAAAAAAACAATTGGAACATTTGTAACCCACATGTCATTTGTTCCTTTTCACTTTTCTGTTCATGGGTATAAATAAACAGGATAACAAAACAAAACAAAAAAAAAAAACATAAAAAAAACACTTATGGCACCAACAGCCAAGTTCTCAGCTAATTTAGGATAAGAGTACTTAGTGATAATTTTGGACAGTGAACAAGGCGAATGGAATGAGGAGTGGAAAGTGACTGAAGACCGAAATAATCAAAAAGCTTTTCATATTCTGAACACTCCTGTCATTTTCTTCTAGTAAGTTTTCAGCTCACGCAGCAGTTTTCTTGCTGGTTTTGACTCCCATTCAATACAGTGCCTTGCGAAAGTATTCGGCCCCCTGGAACTTTTCAACCCTTTGCCACATTTCAGGCTTCAAACAAAAAGATATAACATTTTAAATTTTTGGTGAAGAATCAACAAGTGGGTCACAATTGTGAAGTGGAGCAAATTTTATTGGATCGTTTAAACTTTTTCTGTAATAATAAAACTGAAAAGTTGGGCGTGCAAAATTATTCGTCCCATTTACTTTCAAATCAGAAAACTCACTCCAGAAGTCCAGAAGGATCTCTGAATGATCCAGTGTTGTCTTAAATGACTGATGAAGATAAATAGAATCCACCTGTGTGTAATCAAGTCTCCGTATAAATGCACCTGCTCTGTGATAGTCTCAGGATTCTGCATCATGAAGACCAAGGAACACACCAGGCAGGTCCGTGATACTGTTGTGGAGAAGTTTAAAGCCGGATTTGGATACCAAAAGATTTCCCAAGCTTTAAACATCCCAAGGAGCACTGTGCAAGCGATCATATTGAAATGGAAGGAGTATCAGACCACTGCAAATCTACCAAGACCCGGCCGTCCCTCTAAACTTTCATCTCAAACAAGGAGATTGATCAGAGATGCAGCCAAGAGGTCCATGATCACTCTGGATGAACTGCAGAGATCTACAGCTGAGGTGGGAGAGTCTGTCCATAGGACAACAATCAGTCGAACACTTCACAAATCTGGCCTTTATGGAAGAGTGGCAAGAAGAAAGCCATTTCTCAAAGATATCCATAAAAAGTCTTGTTTACAGTTTGCCACAAGCCACCTGGGAGACACACCAAACATGTGGAAGAAGGTGCTCTGGTCAGATGAAACCAAAATTGACCTTTTTGGAAACAATGCAAAACGATATGTTTGGCTTAAAAGCAACACAGCTCATCACCCTGAACACACCATCCCCACTCTCAAACATGGTGGTGGCAGCATCATGGTTTGGGTCTGCTTTTCATCAGCAGGGACAGGGAAGATGGTTAAAATTGATGGGAAGATGGATGGAGCCAAATACAGGACCATTCTGGATGAAAACCTGTTGGAGTCTGCAAAAGACCTGAGACTAGGACGGAGATTTATCTTCCAACAAGACAATGATCCCAAACATAAAGCAAAATCTACAATGGAATAGTTCAAAAATAAACGTAACCAGGTCTTAGAATGGCCAAGTCAAAGTCCAGACCTGAATCCAATTGAGAATATGTGGAAAGAGCTGAAAACTGCTGTTCACAAATGCTCTCCATCCAACCTCAAAGAGCTCGAGCTGTTTTGCAAGGAAAAATGGGCAAGAATTTCAGTCTCTAGATTTGCAAAACTGATGGAGACATACCCCAAGCGACTTGCAGCTGTAATCGCAGCAAAAGGTGGCGCAACAAAGTATTAATGCAAGGGGGCCGAATAATTTTGCACGCCCAACTTTTCAGTTTTATTATTACAAAAAAGTTTAAATGATCCAATAAATTTCATTCCACTTCACAATTGTGACCCACTTGTTGATTCTTCACCAAAAATTTAAAATGTTATATCTTTTTGTTTGAAGACTGAAATGTGGCAAAAGGTTGAAAAGTTCCAGGGGGCCGAATACTTTCGCAAGGCACTGTGTCTCTTTGATGTTTTACTTTATTCACAACAGCTATTCAAAGGAAAATAAAATGTAAAAGAAAAGGCAGATTGAAATATAAACTCCCCATTAAGTGCATCACTGCCTTAAAAGTCAATAAATCATTGGGTCCAGATGGCATACACCCAAGGGCGTAGCTAGAACTGACTGGGCCACCCACACACACTTCTTCGCAAACCCTACTCATGTGACAATTTTGTGATTTTTTTAAAATTTATTTTATTGTCATTTGTAGCATGATTTTATTGTTTTTAATAGTTACAGCTGATGGCGGAGTTTACATTTAACTTAACGCCTTTAAACCTGCTCTGTAATTGTAATAGACATGTCTGTTTTACCTCTATATACCCACAAGTATTTTAGCCTCTGTACCTTTCATACTGCAGCCACAGATGCCCTATACAGTTTTGTCATGGACACACTCATACATGCAGTCACCACATACATGAACACACTCATACACGCACTTACCACATACATAGATGCATTTGTACATGCACTCTCCACATACGTATACACACTCATGCACACAGTCACCACATACATGGATGCACTCATACACACAGTCACCACATACATGGATGCACTCATACACACAGTGACCAGATACTTATACACACAGTCACCACATACATGGAGGCATTTATACACGCAGTCACCACATACATGGACGCACTCATACACACAGTCACCACATACATGGACACACTAATAAACACAGTCACCACCTGCATGGACACACTAATACACACAGTCACCACATACATGGAGGCACTCATACACGCAGTCACCAGATACATGGAGGCACTCACACACACAGTCACCACATACATGGAGGCACTCATACACGCAGTCACCACATACATGGATGCACTCATACACACAGTCATCACATACATGGATGCACTCATTCATGCATTCACCAGATACATGGACGGAATCATCATACATGCAATCACCACATAGTTGCACTCATACACACAGACATCACATACATGAACACACTCATACACACGCTCACCACATACATAGATGCACTCATGCATTCACTCACCACATACGTGGACGCACTCATACACACAGTCACCACATACATGAACCCACTCATACACACAAACACCACATACATGAACACACTCACACACACAAACACCACATACATGGATGCACTCATACCTGCAGTCACCACATACGTGGACACGCTCATACATTCAGTCACCACATACATGACATAGTGATTAGTGTTGAGCGAGCATGCTCGCCTGAGCACTATATTCGCTCGAGCATCGGTATGCTCGGCACATTGCAGTGTTTGGCCGAACACCGCATGTGCTCGAGTGCGATGCTCGAGTCTCCTCCCCGCACGTTTGTTCGCTGCTACGCAACGAATAAACGTGCGGGAGAGTACTGGCATTCACTGTAATGCCGTAGCCATGTTGATTTGTACACTAATGCTATGCATTGTTTGCTAATGTGTACGATTTTGTATGCTAATGCTATGCATTGTACGCTAATGCATACGAATTTGTATGCTAATGCTACGCTTTATACGCTAATGCGTACGAATTTGTATGCTAATGCTACGCATTGTACACTAATGCATACAAATTTTTATGCGAATGCTACGCATTGTACGCTAATGCGTATGAATTTGTATGCTAATGCTACGTATTGTGCGCTAATGCGTACGAATTCTGTTAATTAGCGTACTTTTACGAGTGAAAGGATTGAAAGAGGAGAAGTCGCTATTCTGACCTTTTCCTATGAACCAGACACCCTCCCCATGCTGATCCCTAACCATTTCTGTGGTGTTTCCACCATTTTCTCACGTTTCCCTATCAACCAGACACCGTCCCCTCTGCAGAGCAGGGGGTGCCTGGTCTTCTCCCATTGACTTCCATTATACTCGGGTGTTCGGCCGAGCACTCGAGCACCACCTAGTGTTCGGCCAGAGCACCCGAACATCGGGGTGCTCGATCATCACTAATAGTGATACACACAGTCACCACATGCATGGGCGCACTCATATGCAATACACACATCTAGACACTCAGCTTTCTTGCTGACTTATACGGCACATGAGTGACACCCCCACTGCCGAAACTCTCATACCTCTGCACTTGTGCCATGCAGGATAGCAGGGAAGCTGGATGACATTATATCAATCCCAGTTCCATGCCACTCATATCACTGTCAGGGTTGTGGCAATCCAAATGAAGTTCAGCATGCAGGACATCGTAAGTAAAAGGGGTATTCCCATCTCACAAATGTAGTTTGTATAGTTAGATATAGCAATACCAATATTATTACTAATAGAAAGTATTTTTATAAAATGTACCGTTTAGAAAATTTGCCTATTTGTATATCCATTGTCTCACATACATCAGTCAGGCCGTTGCCCCTAGTTACGGCCACTGCAGCCATGTAGTAGTGGTGGTCAGCTTGCTCCTTTTCAAACCTGCTCTGAGGTAACTGCTGTATTGTGAACGCACGTTGCATGAGCATGCGCAGACACATCATAGGGCACTTTCACATCCGCCTTTTGGACGCTACCAATCCAAAACGCAATGGTCAGGATCAGTCCAAAAAGCAGACTTTATAAACGGATCCTGCTACATAGAGATGAATTAATCTTGGAACAGGATCTGTTTCTCTGCGTTTGGGAAGCGCAGACAAAAATGCAGTTGTTACCTCAGAGCGGGTTTGAACAGGAGTAAGCCAGCCACCACTACTACATGGCCACAGTGGCCATAACTAGGGGCAACGGCCTGACTGATGTGTGTGGGACAATGCCTATACAAATAGGCAAATCTTCTAAACGGTACATTTTATATAAATACATTCTATTAGTAATAATATTGGTATGGCTATATCTAATTATACAAACTACATTTGTGAGATGGGAATACCCCTTTAAGGCTGAAGGAAGGGTGGGAATGAATAAGGGGCGGAGATATGTTGCTCCACCCATATCGGATTGTCCTGATGCTGGTCACTGTCCATCATCAGAAATGAGGAGAGGGAGAGGCAGAGCAATGTCAGGTCAAAGACAAATTGCAGGTGGCAGGGCCCTGTAATCTATGAGGTAATGCAGGACTCTGGACCTGACCTTCAGTTCAGAAAAGGCTGCCACTCTGACAGGGGTCCAGCATGATAAAGTACAGTGACTGCACCAGGCCCCTGCACCAATGCATTACTGCCAGTACTGCCCTGATGAAGGCCCTGCTGCTCCCAGGCGCCTCCTGAGCTCAGGCCCGAAGCAGCCACCTCCCCTGCTTCTCTGATTGCTATGCCACTGCATACACCCCCATAAACTAAGGGAATTATGCAGTAGACAGCGCCTGTCTGGTATTTAACTAATGTGATGCCAGTATTCAAAAAGGGGTAAAAAACTGAGCCTGGAAACTACTGCCTATAACGCTTACCCTCTATTGTGAATAAATTGAAGGTTTTCTAGGAAAATAAATTTAGTGCTGAGGGCAACGTGAAACTTCAGAGCAACACGTGCCATTGATATGAGAGGTGAACGTCAGCTATGAAGGTGTGCGAGGATGGACCGATGCCCCACATTGGAGCAGCTCACCTTCAAAATGAACCATGGGGAAACTATACCGGTGTCTAAGGCCTCATACACATTAACGTTGTTTGAGTCCGTATCCGAGCCATTTTTTAGCGGCTCAGATGCGGACTCATTCACTTCAATGGGGCTGCAAAAGATGTGAACAGCACTCCGTGTGCTGTCTGCATCCATACCTCCTTTCCGCGCCCCCGCAAAAAAAAAAATATCGAACATGAACCCTACTGTGTATGGGGCTCTGAAGCAGACGGATGGTCCCTGCACCTCTGCTAACGAAGTTGCATTGGCAGAAAATGCTTCAATTATAGTATCAGAATTGGGCCTCTGCTGATTGGCAAAGGGTTGCCTTCTCCAATGAGTTACGTTTTTTGCTTCATTGAACAGATGGACATTGGTATGTCAGGTGAGAAACATCAGAGAACCAACAACCTGTAACCATTGCTGGAAGAACAAAAGCTGTTTGTGGCAGAATTATGGTCTGGAGAAAGTTTTTGTGGCTTTCTCTGGGCCCACTCATCCATGTAGAAGGGAATCTCCATCCTTGGAGATCACGTACAACCATACATGCTGATTGTCTTTCCTGGGGCAGATGAGATGTTGAAGCAAGACAATGCGGCATGTCATACGACAAGAAATGTCCAACATTGGTTGGAAGAGCATGACCAAGACTGCCTGGTGCTAACCTTGACCCCTAATTGGAGTCAGGAAGGATTTTTTTCCTCTAAAATTAGAAAAACTGGCTTCTACCTCAAATGTTTTTTTTGCCTTTCTCTGGATCAACCTGCAGAGTAACAGGCTGAACTGGATGGAGAAATGTCTTTTTCAGCCTTACAAACTATGTTACTATGTTACTACATTACCTTTCTATGTCTGTATACACTGATTGAATAATGGTCAAATGTTGATTTCTCCAAGCCAAGGCACAAACTCAAAATCAGAGACCAATATGAGATCAATGTTGATATGTATAAGGCACAAAGTCAAAGAGTCTGTAGCATTATCTGTGAATGCTTCTAAGTTTATTAGGTCACTTCTGTTTTGCTGCCATGGCCATGTCAGCCTTCAGTGCTAGTAGAGGACAGTGAAGATCGCCAGAATTGTTCTTTTATGGTAAATTACACTTTAGTCTAAAGGAGCTAAAAATGTCAGTTTTTGTCTGAGTTACATGTTAACCAGGCATTAGAGAGGAGCAAAGTTCTAAAAAATTCGATTTGGCTTCTTCTCCGAATTTTACAAAAAAAAATTGCTTGCTGTGAAAAATTACTTTGTCACAAAGCGCATTTCTTTGTAAGTAGCTGGTGCAATGACGGGGAACGGTGATTGCACAGCCCCCTCAGATTCCATGTTCAACACTGATCGCGGCACCTGAGATTAATATTAAAGCCTTTCAGGGGTTAATCATTAAAAAAAAAATTTAATTGTACTTACCTTATCGATTTTAGCATGAAAAGACCGTTGTGGCCATCTTGCTTGAAGATCCAGCGTGAAATCTCGCGCAGTGCGTGTGACGTCATATGTCACCACACACAAGATTTTGTGTGGGATCTTCAAGCAAGATGGCCATGGTGGCCTCTTTGCACTCATGATGAGTATGATTTTTTTTAACACCATTTCATGGAAAATTGACTCGTTACCATGAAGTACGCGGAAATACGGCTTTGATCAAATCTAATTCTCCTTGAAATTCGGATCAAAGTCCAATTTGGATACTTCGATTCATTCCACACTACCAGGCATGTCACAAATCACAGCTGAAAACAGGCACCTTCTACAACTCTTCTCCTGTGTGTACCCTCTTTATAATCCATGTACAGTATTAAATACTGCCATTATTACATCACTTTGTAAATAAGAGTTGCCAAGAGTTATCTGCATTAGGCTCCATTCACACGTCTGTTTATCTTTCCTGATTCGATCCAGATTTTTTGAGGACCCATTGAAATGAATGGATCCAGATCAGGATCAGGATCGAATCAGGAAAGAAAAACAGGACGTGTGAATGGAGCCTTAGGGCCCGTTCACACGACCGTGTGAACGGGTCCGCACCTATTCCGCAAATTTGCGGAATAGGGGCGTGCCCTTTCACCTCTATGGGCGGCACGCTATCTTGCTTAGCCGCGGCTCCGTGCCGCGGCTCAGCAAGAAAAGATAGAACACTCACGGACAAGTATAGGCATTTTCAATGGGGCCGCCCGGCGTGTGTTCCGAGCGCTGTGGAACACACGCCGGGCAGCCCCCGTATTTTTGCGGGTCCGCACTAATGCGGACCCGCAAAAATACGGCCGTCTGAACGGGGCCTTATACTATGTAATTATACGTGCTGAAAAGGGATACCACCTAGAAAATCAATGGCCTTAGAAGTAGTAATATAAATAATACTGTATAACATGTCCATATTGAAAAAGGATTTCATTGACCTGAAAAGTAGACACGAAAGTAGACTCTGCTATGAAAAAAATGGGAATCTGCCTGTTTTTCAAAAGGGAAAATATGAAAATAACTGAAAACGGATGGTATACTTTAAATGTGGCTATGATATGAGTCATGTAGTATGTTAGGAGAATGTACCGTATTCACCACAAGAGGTTTATGAATGGTGAATAGAGTGTATCATATATAACAAACAGGAACATCTAAAAGACCGTACACATTTTTGGTGAGCATTGTAATTATTATGCTGCACGAGCAATGATTTTTTCTACTGACCCAACCCTAAAAAAAACTGATGTTAGGAGAAGTAGTGCCTCCTGGTGGCAGTTTGTAGAAACTGGAAACCCTATTCTGTATACAATAGTCAATGGTCAGTGTGAAATCAGCAGTGCTTTGTAGCAGCCATATCCAATCAGTCCCACTGGGACTTGTGTTAGATTGCCATGGGAACTGTGAGCTACTGTAGGCGCTGGAGGTGTTGCGAGGAATAATAAGTACATCATCAAGTATGGGAGCTTGCAAGCAGTTACAGTTTTTGGATTCAGTGTACAAAAGAAATCACTAAAGAGTCACTAAATGAATAATAATTTATCTATTTATACTGATGTCAAGACCCCTAAATTTGACACTGTTACAGTAGATGCGGAAACAAGAATAAAACAGAGATACATTTTCAGTTTATTAAAAGTAATGTAGAATGAGTCTGGGATTATTTTATTATATGATAATTATAGTTTTTAATTTTTTGTACTAATTAAATCTGGACCTAAAACCACATTAACTACGGCACAGTGGTCAGAGGTGCAACTTGTAATTCTTGGGACCTAACAGGAACACTTATCAAATCTTCTCGGGTCAAAGTGGTTGAGGTTAAAATTATCCGCCTCCCCAAGTTATTGCTTTCTATGATGAAAAGCCAGCTCTCTGTGTGGCATGGAAAAGCATTCTGGGAACTAATCACTATTCTTCTGGTATTTAATCTTTTATTAAAGAGGTTTTCCAAGCTTTTAATATTGATTACATATCCTCAGGACAGATCATCAATATCAGATCAGCGCGGGGTCCAACACCCGGCAGCCCCGCCAATCAGCTGTATGAGAAGGCACGTGCACATCTCCTGTCTCTCTTCCTGCTTGCCATAGACAAAGAGGCAGCAAGCAGGAATAGACACAGGAGACGGCACGTGTGTATTGCGCATGCCTTCTCATACAGCTGATCGGCGGGGGTGCCGGGTGTTGGTGGGTGACCCCACCGATCTGATATGGAGGATTGCTCATCAATATTAAAAGCCTTGAAAACCCCTTTAAGGTACCCGTACATGTTCAATATTTTGCCCGATTCCTCAATAGACATTCATATTCGGTTCAGCTGTGTGTGCATATGTCTTATGGCTCATGCACACGAACATGTGCTGGCCAGGCCCATACTGCGGGCTGCAAATTATCGTCCACAATGCATGGGCACCGACCGTAGGACCGCTGCATCAGACGCAGCCCCATTCACTTGAATGGGGTCAGTGATCTGCATCCGACAGTCCGCACTGCAAAAAAGTAATGCGTGCTTCCATGGGGTTTCTGTCTGTGCCTCCGCACCTGCTGTATTGTGCACCCATTCAAGTGAATGAGTCCGCATCTGTTATGCAGTGGAAAAACGGCCGGGGGCCCCATTTTGCGGACCCGCTGTTTGCGGACCACAATACAGGCCTGGTCGGGCACACGGTTGTATGCATGAGCCTTGACAATGAGAAGAGAGAAGAAAGACATCGCCAGACACCAAACCTGCTGCACAATCCTTCTTTCTCCCAACATCATTTATTGGGGGAGAGTCAGAAGCTTGTCATACACATTGGATTGTCCGCCAAACCTGCAGTTCTCATTACAATACCTATAGAAGCCTATCAGCCATTAGTTGGACCTTTACAGTTATTATAACCAAAAAGAAGAAAAAAACAAGTCCAAAATACTAATAGAATCTCCACTTTATTAAATAGACATAAAATAAATCGAAAATCAGATTTAAAAAAAAAAAACTAAAAAAACATGAAAGTAGCATCATGAGGCAATAAGCCCTTCCTATACAGAAACATACCTGGCTGTGCACAATAGTTACATGTAAAGACTCAATAATAGTACAATTGACTGTATAATACCAGTTATAATATATCAAGTCAATAAACTCTACTGCACTGTATACCATACCATCAACAGGTCATATAAATAACTGCAATCATAATAATAACCCCAATAATAGATAATGGTAGACACACATAATATCATAATAATATTAACCATCAATGATATTTCCCTGTTACAATAACAGGATGTCGCAAGGCAAGGGGCACCTGACATCAATACCTGGCATGGTACCGTTGCTTGGAGACATGTGTTTCATGGATGGTGTGAGTATCATAAAGGATGCATGCTGATTTGGTTGCTTCAGGTGAATTGTGTTTCATTTTATGTGGTTCCTATGACTCTATAACTACTCCATACTTTTAATGGAGAATCACCTTGGCCGGATAGTACTACATTATGTCCGGAGGTATAAAACTGTTCAATTTGCATTGACTTGGGAATTTGACTTGTATTTACATTGTTTGGACCCCTTGGAGTGCTGTTCTGTAACAAGGGGAATATCATAGATGCTTTTTATTATTATAATATCATGTGTTCCTTCCTACCATTATCTCTATTATAGGAGTTATTGGTCCATTGAAGGTATGGTATACAGAGTTGCCAACCATGTCCCACAGAATGGGTTTATTGACTTGATATGTGATAACTGGTATCATCTAGTCAATAGTACTATTTTTCATTTCATTTGGGATTTTCATTTCAATTGGAAGGCTCGTTCCCATACACTTGTATGGGAACAAGCCTTCCCATTGAAATGAATGGGGCAGTTAGGTGTAATTACACCTGCTCACCGCTACGTATGTTACGGCGAGCAGGTAAACAATGAAGAGGAGGCAGCGCTGGCACGGTGCGCGCCTCCTCTTCAAACAGCTGATCTCTCCCATACCCCCTGCTGGCTCTCCATACCTTTGGTCTGGGCGGGGGCGGGGACGGCCGACAGTCAGCCATTTCCAAAGTTGGGAGGTATGCTATTGTGCACGGCCAAATGTGTGTTTGGTATAGGTGGGGCTTATTGCCTCATGCTGCTTTTTTCATGTTTTTTTAAATCCGATTTAGGATTTGTCTAATGACTATTTAATAAAGTGGAGATTCTATTTGTATTCTGGACCTATTTTCCCTTTTTTTTCTTCAAGCCTGCCTTTCTTGGCAGGTTTGGCTAGTAAAATACTAATGTGTATGGGGCTTCAAGGCTGATTCTAGCCTTTCTGCTGTTTGAGGCAAGAATTGAAATGGTGCCAGCCACCCCCATGTTCAAATTCTCATTCCAATCCCTCCCCCAGCCCCACTGGTAATGTGGTTGAACATTACATAAAGCACTATCACACATACAGGAGAATACAGCATTCTTACATCCAGTGATGTCTCCTCTGATGTAGACAGGGACGTAACTACCATAGCGGCAGACCATGCGACTGCTATGGGGCCCAGAACAAGAGGGGGCCCAGTCTTAGTTGGGATCATCTCCTCTTCTTCTGGAGGTGAAAACTTGGTCAGGACTCTACCCTCTAAAGGAACAATTTTTAGCAAATGAGGCAGCGGAAAAATAGCCCAAGGGTCATTGAAAAGGGTTTAGGCAGAAACCCTTCTGTCCTGTGTGGGGGGCCTGGTTTGATCCTTGCTATGGGGCCCTTACTTCTCTGTGTATGCCACTAGATGTAGATGTTCTCTTTTCTCATACTTTCCATTGGAAGCAGACTGCTATGACATATTTCAGCCGTGTCTCACAGACATCTTAGTTTCCTCACTTTTCCATCATCTTCCTGGTGCACCAACATTGTCAGCCTGTTGCTACCCCCAATTCCGTGCCTACTGTGCTCCCCAATGCCCACAAACACTACTGCAGAAATAATAGTGCCATACAGATAGTCCCTCACCATAGTAATATGCTCCCAGACTGCCCTCAATAGTAATAGTGCCCCCTACAGTACCCACAATAGCAACCGCATTAGTAGTAATGCCCTCCATATTGTCACCAATAATAATAACACTAATAATAATAATGCTTCCACAATACCCCCAATATTAATAATGGCCCCATAAGGTCCCTAGTATAAATAAGCCCCCATAGTGCCCAAACACAAGGCTCTTCTATATGGTACTCCTTTACAGCCCCCAGTTGTAATAACACCAACCTATAAGGCACCCCTATAGAGCCCACAGTAGTAGTAAAGCCCCCATTGTGTTCCCAGTAGTTACAAGGCCCCTATAGCAGCCCCATTATTTATAATGCCCCATGTAGTAGCCACAGTATTTATAAAGTCCAGATGCTGTGCCCATCTAGTTATAATGACCACTGTAGTGCAACCTGTATAATAATGCCCACTGTAATGACATACAGTACAGACCAAAAGTTTGGACACACCTTCTCATTCAAAGAGTTTTCTGTATTTTCATGACTATGAAAATTGTAGACTCACACTGAAGGCATCAAAACTATGAATTAACACATGTGGAATTATATACTTAACAAAAAAGTGTGAAACAACTGAAAATATGTCTTATATTCTAGGTTCTTCAAAGTAGCCACCTTTTGCGTGGATTACTGCTTTGCACACTCTTGGCATTCTCTTGATGAGCTTCAAGAGGTAGTCACCTGAAATGGTTTTCACTTCACAGGTGTGCCCTGTCAGGTTTAATACGTGGGATTTCTTGCCTTATAAATGGGGTTGGGATCATGAGTTGTGTTGGGCAGAAGTCAGGTGGATACACAGCTGATAGTCCTACTGAATAGACTGTTAGAATTTGTATTATGGCAAGAAAAAAGCATCTAAGTAAAGAAAAACGAGTGGCCATCATTACTTTAAGAAATGAAGGTCAGTCAGTCTGAAAAATTGGGAAAACTTTGAAAGTGTCCCCAAGTGCAGTCGCAAAAACCAAGCGCTACAAAGAAACTGGCTCACATGAGGACCGCCCCAGGAAAGGAAGACCAAGAGTCACCTCTGCTGCGGAGGATAAGTTCATCCGAGTCACCAGGCTCAGAAATTGCGGGTTAACAGCAGCTCAGATTAGAGACCAGGTCAATGCCACACAGAGTTCTAGCAGCAGACACATCTCTACAACAACTGTTAAGAGGAGACTGTGTGCAGTAGGCCTTCATGGTAAAATAGCTGCTAGGAAACCACTACTAAGGACAGGCAACAAGCAGAAGAGACTTGTTTGGGCTAAAGAACACAAGGAATGGACATTAGACCAGTTGAAATCTGTGCTTTGGTCTGATGAGTCCAAATTTGAGATCTTTGTTTCCAACCGTGTCTTTGTGCGACGCAGAAAAGGTGAATGGATGGACTCTACATGCCTGGTTCCCACCGTGAAGCATGGAGAATGAGGTGTGATGGTGTGGGGGTGCTTTGCTGGTTGACACTGTTGGGGATTTATTCAAAATTGAAGGCATACTGAACCAGCATGGCTACCACAGCATCTTGCAGCGGCATGCTATTCCATCCGGTTTGCGTTTAGTTGGACCATCATTTATTTATTAACAGGACAATGACCCCAAACACACCTCCAGGCTGTGTAAGGGCTATTTGACCAAGAAGGAGAGTGATGGGGTGCTACGCCAGATGACCTGGCCTCCACAGTCACCAGACCTGAACCCAATCGAGATGGTTTGGAGTGAGCTGGACTGCAGAGTGAAGGCAAAAGGGCCAACAAGTGCTAAGCATCTCTGGGAACTCCTTCAAGACTGTTGGAATACCATTTCAGGTGACTACCTCTTGAAGCTCATCAAGAGAATGCCAAGAGTGTGCAAAGCAGTAATCAAAGCAAAAGGTGGCTACTTTGAAGAACCTAGAATATAAGACATATTTTCAGTTGTTTCACACTTTTTTATTAAAGTATATAATTCCACATGTGTTAATTCATAGTTTTGATGCCTTCAGTGTGAATCTACAATTTTCATAGTCATGAAAATACAGAAAACTCTTTGAATGAGAAGGTGTGTCCAAACTTTTGGTCTGTACTGTACATATAATGTATCCCCTGTAGTGCCCATATGTATTATGCCCCCATATTATAGCAACCGTTGAAGCACGTGGTGACTGGATGCCATTCGGAGGGCTATATTTATAATTGGGGAATTCTCAAGAAAGATAGAAATTTAAATAAGTATACTAAAGAAAAACCACTGATAACATTTAGAAGAAGTCAGACCCTCAGGGAAAGGTTAGTGAGAAATCGATATGTGGAGGAAAGATCTAATACCTGGTTGAAGAATATGATACCCATAGGTATTCGCAGATGCTGTAACTGCGTTTTGTAAGTACAATCCCCAGTGGAAATATCTTATCTTTGGAGGAATACATCACAAGGTTACTAGTCTTATAACTTGTAAGAGTAGTTATGTAGTATATTTGATAATATGCCATTGTGGCCGCTTTTATGTAGGCAAAACAATTAAGAACCTATGTGAAAGATTCAGGGAACATGTGAATTCCATTAGTTCAGGTGAGTGGTGTCCCCATTTGATAGAGCATGTGAGAGAGGCCCATGGAGGAAATACTAGAGTACTGAGTTTTTCAGTTATAGAATTAGTCCTGCATCCCCAAAAGGGGGTGATAGGCACCGTATCCTCTTACGAAAAGAAGCCAGGTGGATTATCCGATTGGGAGCTATGGGCCCATTGGACCTAAATGATAAAAATGATTTGAGTGTGTTTTTATGAAGCAGCTGTTATGATATCTAAATGTAGTTTGGGGATGTTTTTAAGATTAGTCATACCTGAGAGCATCAAGAGTTGCCATGACGATCCTGGGTAGTGACGCATAAAATGGAGACGCAAATGCGTGATGACATCAGTGGCCTGAGGAAGCACAAGTGCGCAAAACGGCTGTCGTATATGGGAAGAAAATAAAGTGAAGATGTGTTTGACTACATCGGTGAGTGCCGCTTCATGTAAGGTGCCCAGAGGGGCATCATTCTTGCAGGAAGGAGTCCAGGCACGCCTCCTGCTAGTGCCCAAGTCCACCCTCATGGCCTTATGGCTTGAACGTGATGTAGGAGGGGTGGGTGGGCTCCTTCCTGCAATAATCACGCCCCTCTGGGCACCTTACTGGCTCATTTGCATACCAAATAAACTAGATTTTCAGAAGATAGAAAACATCTATTGCTGAAACATAGGTACATCTGGAAATAAGGTACTAAATGCTATTGAGCCATGGCTTTACTTCAATAGCGATTATCCTGGTGACAGATTTCCTTTAAGGCATACACATTATTGTCAGTCAATGCTGAAAAGTCTAACATACATGGGCAGCACCCTACTCTCCCCTGTCAGATGAAGGATCAGACAATCTGAATTTTATCAACCAAAAGATAAGCCACTGCTAGAGGTGTCTGGTGGCAACTTTCTTCTGTATACCCATTGTAAGACACATATACGCTTGGCCAAACAAAAGAATATATGTGTGTGGAGTCTGTGGATAGAGAATGAAGGTGTATGGGTACCTTAAATGGGTTGTATGGGAATGATTTAAAATGGCAACAAGCAAGCTGTTCTAGAATGTGAGCAGGACTAGTTGCCTCCACTTTTACAGCTACCTGTATGTGGGTTTGAAGGGGTGGGGTCTCACTACACCCTGGCACTTGCATATACTACACATTGGTGAGCGTTCCTGTCAGGCTGCTCAGCCATGATGGTATATTGTAGGCAGGATCACATCTATTGTAGAGCGGTGTACTGTATAGTGAGGGCCGTCCCCTCAGCCCCTTAGGGAGCTCTGCAAGTGGAGCCTTCTGACATTCTAGGACAAGTGGCTTGCCATTTTAAATCTTTCCTGGAGAACCCCTTTAATAAAAGTACCAGAAGGATAGTGGTTGGTTTCCTATGATACTGTCCTGTGCCACACAGAGAGCCAGCTTTTCATCATAGAAAGCAATAACTTGGGGAGCTGGATAATTCTAAAATATAATTTAAACCACTTTGGACCAAGAAGATTTCGGAAGTGTTCAAGTTAGGTCCCATGAGTTACAAGTTGCACCTCTGACCACTGTCCTCTAATTAATAGGGCTTTTCAGTCCAGCTTTAATTAGTACTGCACAAATAATAAAAATAAAAAGACGATAATTATATTATTTTAGTTACTCCAGACTCATTATGCATTACTATTCATTAACTGAAAATGCATCTCTTTTTTTAAATCATGTCTTTTTTATCACCTGGGAGAACAGAAAGGGATAAGTTGCCACCTGAGGTGTCTGAGGCTTTCTCCTCTCTCCCCATTTAATACACATACACATTTGGTGAACCGAACTGTATGTGTATGTGTGAGTTGGGAGAGTTAGCTATCAGCCAAAAAATTGTTCAGCTGACTGCTATTGAATTGTATGGTGGTCATTACTGTCTTGGCAATCAAATGGCTGCTGACATTCCGTATGCTGACTGAAAACATTTGTCTATAATCTGATTTGGCCCTAAAAAGATGAGAAACTAATGAAAGCATATTGACCGCTATATTGGAATGTACAATAGTTTCAATTATCAACTGAAGCTTTTATCACTGACAGACCCCATTATAGCCAATGGGGCTGGTGGACAATGTGGTAACAGAGCTTGTGGTAACAGGCCTGTTTTTTGCTGGATCAGCCTGCTGGAGAGCTTCCCACAAATCTAAAAGAAGCCTGTATCTGTCATTTTAATTTTTTTTTTTAACTCTACTGCACACTTCCCAGTTGAAATGGTGATGCTTACCATAGTATTTTCCTGATTTTTTGGCATTCACAAGGTGTTGTACTTGTTCAGTAACACAGACTCTTAAAATAATGCTTTAACAGGATCATGATTCTGGAGAGGCTCATGCAATTAAGGCTCATTCATATGCCATAACATGGATCTGTTTGATACATCTGATATCTGATACATGCCGTACATCTCCCATAGACCTACGGGTTGATAGAGGTACCTTGATAAAGTCCATCACATGAAAAGATGTACTGCTATGATGCACATAGAGTGGCCACAGATCTGAAATGTAGTCTTAATGACATGTTTGCAAACATACAGACTCCTTAACTTTAGGTGCATTAGGAGCTGGGTTCATACATTTGAGGTATCATTGAACAATGTATGAAACTTATCTTAGAGTCTGAAAGAGTGGGCATTATTAAGCATTGGCTTTCTAAATTGCGTATGTACAACATCTCTTCCTAAAGCAAAAGGAAAAGGCTCCTCACATTAGCCCTCCCTGCAATAAGAACTATGTATGCATCATTCACAGGTATACATTGCGTGTCTCCAGCACAGTATATGGAGTATACAGCAGGCTCTGAGATTTTAGGAATAAGGCACTGCAAATTGCCATGTCAAACTTAAGCTAAGCTGGTCATACACTTTAGGGTTGCTGTATGTCGAAGTACAGATGTGGCCTGCAGGGCTGGCTCGACAAGGCTAATTTCCTGTGTGGTACCTTCCAATGGCACTCCCTATATGATGCATTTTCATACAGTATACAAAAAAACAGCCAAAGATATGTAATAACAGAAATGCATAGCAATCTCTAAATAGTATGCTGCAAAATAATATGATTCCTGGAGGTACAAGCCCCATAGCAAGGCTATCTGTGGCATACCTTGAGCAGGGGTAGTTGATGTCTATTGCTAAGGCCAATCCCGGGGGGCCGGAAGGAAGGAAACAATTTTTGTGCCCATTATGGCTCACGTTTTAGTCATGTAAAAGATTCATATAATACTTTAGTTAAAAATCTGATAGCATAAATCATTGCTGGCAATAAGAAGGTTTAGTACAAATAAGCACATAAATCATAAAAAGACAGGATATATAAATGCTGTCAGAGGTGTATGGTATAAAACAAAACTGTACAGTTTAATATGCAGGACAAACCATTTCAGTCATCTCCTTAATAACAGGAAGTACACTTGTATAGGCTACAGAACGTATCCTACTATATACACCAGTTATAGAATTCCATACATTCTTTTTTTTCACAAATACAATATGTGGACTCGCCAGCAGTGGAGACACCGTGGTACCAGTTCTGTGAGCATCAACTGGATGCTTTTATGTATTGGAGAGCTTCCAGGGATGATAAAGATGTATATTCATTAGAAAATTCAACTAATGTCCCGTAACTGTAATATCAGTGCTTTACAAATGAAACGTCCAGCTTCACTGAAGTTTTCCTGTAGCATATCATATCACAAGCTTGCAATATGGACCCTGAGGTCCATTAACTAGACGTTAGCATTCTACACTTCATGCTTTTATCTTCGAGACCTCTTCCTCTGTGAGTACACCGGCATGCTTAATTCACCTTGATTCTTAAGTGGACTTCACTTTCATTGGAAGAGGCATGAGTGCAACAAAAAAGTGCATGAATGCTATATGTACAGCTTGTACAAGAATGAACTTCCACAAAATTCAGGTCCATTTTAAAACCGTGTTCCCGACTTTATGGAGGACACAAGAACAGCATTCTAATAAATTCTAGGGAATTGGAAATCTCACTAAACAATGTTGTATTGCACAAAGCATGAAGTCTTTTGGGGCTGTGTCCCCTAATACTGGGCTGGCTGAGCTTTCCAATCCTCTTTTCTGGTAGATTTTGGTTTTACATAGTTATTTGTAAAAACGGTGGTTGTCTGTACACATTTTATTTTACAAAATATTAAAAAAAAGGATCCAAGGTTTGACTACTCTGAAAGGTGCGTGAGACACGGTTGTTGTGGATGTTCCCGCCAAATAAACTGTATATAAGCTAGTTTCTCGGTTGCATTTCAGTTCATTGTTTCATATAATAAACCCTATTATACAAAGTATAAAATATTTACGTTCCCTAAGTGTGAAGAAAATGGTATTTCTTGAAGAATAGTGATGTCTCTTAGGATTTTTAACTCTAGGAATAGTCAAAGTTTCTGAGCGCAGTTTAAATGAATGGCAATTTACAACTGATAACATGTATTGCTATATGTATTAAGCATTGGCTTTCTAAATTGCGTATGTACAACATCTCTTCCTAAAGCAAAAGGAAAAAGCTCCTCACATTAGCTCTCCCTGCAATCAGAACTATGTATGCATTCACAGGTATACATTGCGTGTCTCCAGCACAGTATATGGAGTATACAGTAGGCTCTGAGATTTTAGGCATAAGGCACTGCAAATTGCCATGTCAAACTTAAGCTAAGCTGGTCATACACTTTAGGGTTGCTGTATGTCGAAGTACAGATGTGTCGACTTACCTTTGCTAGAATTTGATTAAGTAGTCCAATTTCAATATAATATTATTACATGCTAGCAAAACCCTTGAAAGATTGAAATTCAGAACATAATCACTAGATGGTTACACATAGAATAGACATCTCATGACATAATACTGTATTGAGACATCTTGATTTTTTTTTAAAGGTTGATCATCTCATGCCACACATCTTGGATATGTCGAGGAAAGGTAAGGAAAGACACATCTGTAGCTAAAAGCTCTCTATTCAAATTTACAAATAAACATGCACACTTAGATTTGGAAAGAATGCATGTTTATTGCAATAGGGAATGATGGCTAAGTATCTACCGAACACCTCTGGTGCTGCTTATCCTGGGACACAAAGACATGTTAAAATTCAACTCGCCTGATCCTTGTGTACCATTAAAGCAGATGTCAAGGGACACATGTGCTGTCCCCATTAAATTATCAGTGTGGTTCCCTAGAATTAACTAATGTTTATGACCAGCTTTACTCAAAAGTCAAGTTCCAAATATCAGGTTATATCTTCTTTCATACAGGACCACAAGGCAGTATGTACAGTATCTACTGCATGATAATACAGGTATATCATCACAAATGCATAGTTGGTAAAGATCATTTCCATTGGTATACAGTTTGACTAATCTGTGTTTGCCAGTTATATCACTATGCCTAAGCCTTCAATACAACCTAATATAGATTGCCCATACAGTGCTGATAGGTACACGCCTTTGTTCCGTATGCTCAACATGCTGGAAGAACAGTGGATGCCCAGCAAGTCTTCAGTGTTAGACTCGTAAATCCTATTCACCCACCAGACTTTAGTTACATTTTAGTTGTCACTATTCCTGAGTTGAGACGAATAGCATCCCTGTATTAAGTAAACCAGACTGTAATCAATGAATATTTTATTGTAAGTGACCTGGACGGGATGGGGATACGTCTCCAGCTTTGTCCATTTGCAG
This sequence comes from Rhinella marina, assembly GCA_900303285.1. Classification (NCBI taxonomy): domain Eukaryota; kingdom Metazoa; phylum Chordata; class Amphibia; order Anura; family Bufonidae; genus Rhinella; species Rhinella marina. The sequence goes on along the minus strand of ONZH01023633.1, from coordinate 63,805 downwards.
CTTATTTGTTCCTAATTCTTTCATTGGATATATGGTGTTACATTAATAGTGTTCCCCTGCACAGCAGGGAGTAGATTGTTTCTCATTAGCTTTGGTTCTATGCCCAAGACACGTTCTTCTATTGACCTGTTGATCCTCTTCAGGACATATGTTCTATTTTAGAATAAGCGCTTACATTTCCACTGAGTGCAGCATGTATATTGTGACCTCAGACTGGCAACACTCCAACAAAACATAGCAGATAAGGGACAATGGCTTCGAATCCCAAGGCCTTGTGCCACTGCAGTACCAGTGTAAACAACGTTCTCCTTTCTGCAAATATGGAAGCGTTGATCTTTTTGCAAGGGCTCATCCATATTTCCTAGAACTCTGAAACCAAGGCAGAGAATGAGATATATTATTATATGATGCAAATAGACTGTATTGTATGTTCACTGAATTATATGTGAGCTAATACCCATATAATTCATCTGGTGTCAGAATATGTGGCTCTTTACCTTTAAAGGAGAAGGGCTTAAAGAGGTTATCAAGGTTTTTAAGAGTAGGGGTAGTAGAAATAGATGGTAGTCTGTCAGCCGTTGTGAGTGCTACATCCTCTTCAATGTTTACATCGACCTGTATTGCACATTTCTATACTTTTTGTGGTGGCTGTGCTTAGAATTGCTAATTTGTCCCATTCAAATGACTAGTACCGAGCTGTAGTAATGCTAGGACATCCTTTGTTCTTAAGAAACGAATGCAGGGAACCAAGAGCCACATGAGGCTCCCGAGCCACTGATTGGGGAATACTAAGCTAGCCATGCCAAAATGGAAGATTAACAGTTTTTGTTTAGTTCTACTTTATTTACATCAATGTTAGCAATTTTAAGTGAATGAGTGTTAGGAAAGACAAAGAATAGCTCTTACCTGATCAAGAGGTAATATTAATGTCAAGGCCAAAGAATGAAGGCGAGAGAAAAGAACAAGAATAGAAAAAGGAACTGCAGAGGAAAAGGGCAGTTTTTAGAAAATTGGCAAAAATGTGACATAAAAATAAGAATAATTTTAACACATAAGAGAGATGTAACAGACTATTATTCACAATGTGCTAACTACTTCATTGCAGCAGATCAATTGGTTCACTTTGCTAACGTTGTCCAGCATTGAGATCTAACATATAACAGTCACAAATAGATGCTAAATAGCAACTAGTACAGATATTTACCAGAGTAGAGACCTGGATTGGTTGGATCTGAGTCTGAGACATTGTATGTTGAGTCTGATTTCAACTTATGATGGGTCAGAAAAGACCATTGTATGTTGAAAATATTGTATCCTGAGGCCATTGTATCTTGAGGGCAGGGGCGTAGCTATCGGGGAAGCAGGGGAAGCCACTGCTTCAGGGCCCGGGAGCAGTGGCAGCATACAGCATACAGAGGCCTGCCGATATCTTTCTTACAAGCTCCTGTGGAGCTTCAGACACGCCCCCTCTTCACTCCAGCAGAGCAGGACCTGGCTTACCAGCTGTAGACACGCCCCCTCTCCACAGGACCTGCTGCTGGAGGAGGAAAGAGATGGCAGGGCTGGAGAAGAAGTGTGTGGAGAGGCAGACAATGGGTGAGTGAGTCTGCTGTGTGGGACAGAAGGGGGAATGTCAGGGAAGTCTTCAAGCTGCTGCTGGGTGTTGTAGTGTACCAGCAGCTTCATGCTATTCAGTTGTTTTACTGCCTCATAAAGCAGTCTGCCTTCATGACACCTCCCCCCCCCCATATCCTGTCCTTCTCTTATCTCATCCTCATGGAGCCCCTTCTGTCTCCTGTCCTCCCTCATGTATCCAGAGCTCATGTTCCACCTTCCTTTCTCCTATTGCTGTCCTGCACAGACCTCCAGCCCCTACTTCTAGTATGAATCCCCCTCAGAGCCCCTTCCACGTACTTGCTGTGTCCACCCCTCCTGCCCATCCAGGGCCCCTGGCCCCTATCTCACACCTCTGCCTCTCATTATGGTGGTGTCCTTCTAATGTCTCAGGGCCATGTGACTGTGCCCCCCACTCTGGACTGTGCTCCCCACCCTGTACTGTGCTCCCTTATACCCTGCATTGTGCCCTCTTACCATACCCTGTACTGTGCTTCTAGTCATTCCGTGTACTGTGCCCTGTTATACCCTTTTATTTGGTCACTGTATGGAGGTGTTATCTAGTGTATGGTGGCGTTAGCCAATCCCTGTATGCCAGTGCTATCCGGTGTCTGTATGGTGGTGTTATCCAGTCACTGTATGGAGATATCCGGTGACTGTATGGTGGTGTTATCCAGTCACTGTATGGAGATATCCGGTGACTGTATGGTGGTGTTATCCAGTCACTGTATGGAGATATCCGGTTACTGTATGGTGGTGTTATCCAATTACTGTATGGAGATATCCGGTGACTGTATGGTGGTGTTATCCAGTCACTGTATGTAGATATCCGGTGACTGTATGGTGGTGTTATCCAGTCACTGTATGGAGATATCCGGTGACTGTATGGTGGTGTTATCCGTTCACTGTATGGAGATATCCGGTCACTGTATGGTGGTGTTATCCAGTCACTGTATAGAGGTATCCGGTGACTGTATGGTGGTGTTATGCAATCACTTTATGGCAGTGTTTTCCAGAGACTGTATGGTGGGGTTATCCAATTACTGTATGGCGGTTTTATTCAATCACTGTATGGAAGTATCCAGTCACTGTATGATGGTGCTATCCAATAACTGTATGGCAATAACTGTATCCCCTTTCCCGCCCATTCCACCTTTTTTAGACCTGGCATTAGTGGGGAAAAGTTGCAGATTGCAGTGCAAAGGACCTGTGCGCCAAAATCTGTGTCAGAAATACGCTTAATATAGGTATATTTGTGTTTTAATAAATGACCCCCTAATTGTCTTATGATTCCAGGGTAGAGCTAATATCTTTATAGTATATAGATCCCAGTATATTACACTGTGCCCTGTATTTCCCAATAAATAAATGATCCTTGGGAAACACAGTCCTCACCCCTGACCACCAGGACCAGGCTGTGCGCTGTCAGTGTCTCTGCTCCACTGTGTACTTGTGCTTATTCTGGCACTAAGGCGGGGTTCACATCACATTTTTCCCATCTGTTTAATGTATACAAAAAATGTATACATTAAGAGATGCCTCAGACTGATCCATACGGTGGCGTCCGTTCACCATACAGTTCCACTGTAAAACAACACATATGTTAACATATGCATTTTTTGTACTGGACTCTGCAGGATGCAAAAACGTGGTGTGCTGCATATTTGTATATGGTACCTTTTTTATCAATATCAAACGGATAGGAAAAACGTGATGTGAACCCACTGTTACATATGAACAAATGTGATGCCAGGAGGGTCATGGGGGATGGGGGGGGGTGCACAAAAATTTGTTGTGGGGCCCAGTCAGTTCTAGCTACGCCACTGCTTGAGGGATCACTGTATTGCGCCACATACTGTTTCTGTTTCCTTTCTGTGTCCACCTAAGGAAATGTGCCATGGTGGACATACTTGATCAGTCTTGTTTTGCTCTCTACTCTTCCAGTTGTGTGAGAGAGTCCTGGTGTGGTGAGCCAACTGCTTCTTTAGCTGCAACGTTGTCCCTGCTTCTCAGAGGTGATACTGAGCAAGTGATAAGAGGATAAGACAGCATTACTGTAATTGCACTTGTTCAGAATCTTCTTTGAGAAGCTTCAAAAGCAGCTGGCTCACCACACAAGGAATGCCTCTTTATACCTGATGGCGCAGAGAGAGAAGCATGACATAGCATGTCTGTTCACCTTGGCACATTTACTGAGGTGAACATAGAAAGACTGTTCAATAGATACAGCAGGTGGTGCTATATTAAGACTGTTCCTGGAATATCTGGGGATAATTTTTTTTTAAAATTTAAGTGAAAATACAAACAAATGCTTTTAATTATGGACTGAATTTAGTTTCTTCATTGGAAACGTCCATTAACACAAAACATAATATCATACATTAGATACTGCTTTTTGTTTTTTTATGGGGTTCAAAGTGCATTATAAAGGGCATGATAGTTTTTTTTTATTTTGTGGTTTGGTAAGATTACCACAATAATAGGTTTATATAGTGTTTTTATTCCTTAATACTTTTGCATCATAAAATAGCTTTTTTGTTAGAAATCATTTTATCCTGTGTCTCCATATTCAAAGACCCACAACATTTTTCTATCAAGGCAGCTAGGTGAGAACTTATTTTTTTAATGTACATTTTCTGGCAGGTGAGGTGACAAAAAACAATTTCTGCATTTTGTAATTTTCTTTTTTATGGCATTTACTGTATGGAATAAGTAACATGAACAGTTTATAAATCAGTGTGTAGTACATGTTCATTTGCAGATTATTATGGAAAAAAGGAGTTTTTAACTTTATATTTTAAAATATATGTATTCAAAAACCTTTTTTCACTTTTTTTTTTAGTCCCATTAGGGTACGTGACCCTCCAATGTCCTGACTGCTGGAATAATAACTTGCAATACTTTGTATTACACTGTATTACACAGTCCCTGAGGCCATTGTTGGGTCTCTAGTCACTATAGCAACCACTAGCACCCTGCAACTGTGTTGCGGTGAGACTAATAGGGTACAGGTGGTGCCTCTCCCTCTGTCAACCACTTAGTTCCTGCGGTTGCTATTGACCGTGGCAGGGGTTGAACTGACAGGATCGTAGTTAGTGCAGTCAGTCCAGTTTTAGCAAGGTGTCAACTATTTATCACTGTGAACATCCACTGGGGTTGGCACAGGCTCAACTCCTGAGCTCACACCATCTACTGTACTTGATGCAACTTTATGCTGGATGTCTCCAAGTCACTTGCAATTTGGATATGCAGTTAGATCCTTTAGCAGAAAGGGGTTAATAATTCAGTAGTGAACATTTCAATAAGAATAGGGTTCATTATTAAGCAAGTTTTATCGTTAACTTGCATGCTACATTGACGACTGCTGGCAGGTTCCACATAAAATATATCCTTGCTCATGAAGTATTATTCTCCATGAGCTCTTTAGTCATAACCACAAGTTTCTTTAGGGGAAAGAAACTATTTTATAGGATTAAAAAATATGAACTTTTACAACCAACCTTTTCCTCTAAGTCTTTAATTTGTCTCTTCTGAATATCTGTTTTAGTTTCCAGGTCTCTTATTCTCTGAAATCAAAGAGAAAACCAGAATTCAGTTGAGCTATGAAAAGTATGCAGATCCTTTGAAGACGTGACCTCAAATCCACTTACTACTTTTATATGGACCAAATATGTGGGGTAACCATGTATTTGTGGTTTTATTTTCCTTTTTTAAATGATACATTTTGTATTTTCTATAGATTATGTTTATCTACATGAAACTTTCCAACTCTATGCCAAAACACTTGCTCTCAGGCCCAAATCATTTTAAACCTTCTCTGTTCGTTTACTTAATCCGACGGTTACAACTGGCATCTGTATCTTAATTAACATGGTTCACAGACCTGACTTTAGTGGTCAGTCCTCTTTAAAGGGGTTCTCTGGGACTTAGGTATGGATGACCTTTCTCAGCACCTCCTCCAACCTGATATTGGTAAGGGTTCTGGTCATCAATACCTAAGTCCAGGGGAAGAACCTCTTCAAAAGTATCTGCGTGAACAATACCTGCATTCCATATCATTTAGTTTCTTCTGGGGCCTTTGGTCTATGTGAGGCTTCAAAGTCACAGCATATTAGCCACCTTAGGCCTTAAAAAGATTCTCCATACTTTTGAAAAAATCTGGCCTTTCTGATGAAATATATATATATGACAGCAGTGGATGCAAATTAGAGTATCACATCCTGTATTTAAAATCAAAATACTGCTTCAAAAACTGCCATGTATGATTCCCGCTGAACTGATTTTGTCTTAAGTAATGTTAGTTAAGATCCTTCTGAAAACAAGCAATTATGACAATTAAATATTTAAATGTGTGGATCTATCAGATGAGCTGCTATTCTTAATAATTTTGTAATTACTACAAGAAATTCCCTGGAGATGTCTGCACCTGGGAGAGACTGAGAATTTCAGACCCAATCTGATAAGATAGGTCATCAGTATAACAGTCTGAAAAAAAAACATTAAATCTTAACATGTTCACATTAGATTCTTGTTGGTGGATCTATGGTGGAGACCATAGATGCTTGATACTGGTAATGAAGCCTAAATTTGATCAGTCAAATACTATAGATAGATTTACAAGAAATCCTGGAGTTTCACTCTTCATGAACTTCAATTTGGATGAAAGAAGATCAGAATAATATGAACAGAGCAGTGTCATTTCTAAGGCATTTGTAGCATTAAATAAAGAAGACCTTTTAGTTACTTACATATGTGCTCTACATATTTAGCACATTGTAATAGCAGCAAAAGAAAAGTGAAACCTTAAGGTCTTTTTAACATGAGCGAGTTTTCCATCTGGATGCGATGCGTGTTCCAAATTGACAGCGAAAGGACAGAATCCTGACCCATTCATTTCAATGGGTATGTGCAAATGAGTATCATTTTTCACACATCATCTCTGACTTCAGGAAAAATGTTCTATATTGCGCATTTTCGCAGCCCTGGACCCATAAAAGTGAATGGGCCTTGCGTGAAAAAATGAAGGCAACCGGATGCAATACAGATGCAATGCATTTTTCACTCATGGTTTCTAGGAGATGTTGAGTGTTCTTCATCAATTTTTCTTCACGGCTGTGAAAAACGCATCAAAAACTGATTGCATCCACACGGAAAACAATGAAACACTGTACCCAATCCCAGACAAAAATGATGCATAAAAAAAACATTAGTTTTTCACTGAACCCATCCTGACACAATTTGTTTCACTCATGTGAAAGAAGCCTAAGTTGTGGGACTGAAAAAAACCCCTAAATGTCCCATGCTGATTCCAGCATGACACAACTGACACTTGGGTTTACTCGGATGTAGTTCAACGACAGGACTATATTGTCTGTTAATCTTGGTGTGAAACTGTTTGGAGAAGGACAAATATGGTAGATCTATATAAAGTATCCCAATGCCCATAGTCACCTGGTGAGCTTGCTGGAGAAGCTCCATCCTCTCCTGCAGGATCTGACAGTCGAATTCCCTGCTTTTCCGTAACATCTGCCTCCTCAGTTTTTCCACAGCCATTCTTAGTTCATCTTGTTGCTTGTCATTGAGTAACTCTCCAAATTTGATAACCGATTCCTGCTGCAATGCGTTGTACAAGGTGGCCTCCAATTCTTGTATTCGCTGTTCAGTCAGTGGGTAATCAGAAAAGAGAACATGAAGATCACTTTTCATCATTTGACTTTAGCCTAGCAAATTTTACAGCATTCCCGATACACTAAACTATTTATATTTCATGTAAAATGACGGTAGCGATAAATCTTTGTATTTGTCTTAAAATGCCTTCCATATGACCTATTGGGACTATCTGCAGTAGAGATTCAATGTAAATAGGTCCTAGTTCTTTTTAAAATTGATCACCTATCTTTAGGATAGGCTATCGATATTAGATTGGTGAAAGTGTGACTGCGATCAGCTGTATGAAGGAGCCATGGTGCCCCAGTGAGCCCCATATCCCATTCATTATTACTGGCAACAGCTCCACACCTTTAGTAGTGGATGTGCCTTGTATTGCACTTTATCCCATTCAATTTCATCAACTGATCAGAGAGGATGCTGGTTAAAAGTAGAATTACAATGTGTGGCTTTATGTATGTTTTCATGCCCCATCTGACAGGGCAGAATTACTCCTGTTCAGCTTGGTGTTAATCATCTCTAAAATACTTGAACATTTACTGGCGTTAAATGGGTTGTTAAAGTGGCAGTGCAGTGTAATGACACCTTTCTCCTCCCATTTAAGTATATGGGAGGCAAAAGCTTTAATTACACTGCACCACCACTCCAATGTCAACGGTGTGGCTGTGTAGGTAAGCATTGAGGAGAATGCAGTGCTCTCACAAGTGCTGCAACCTTTTCAAACAGCTCATCGGTGGCAGTGCTGAGAGTCAGACCCCTGCCAATCAGAAAAGCAGACAATCCCTTTAACCTTCAGTTACTGAATACACTGACATAATAAACTGCATGTATGTTGTCACACAATTCAGTACAAACCACATATGCTTGGTCTAGTGCTTGCTTCCTGTAATCGAGTTCTTCTTCCAGATACCCCTTCAGTTTACAGAACTGCTCCTAAGGGAATTAAATAGCATGTTTGATTCTTGGTGGGTTGACGGTTAGTACTACTTTCATGGTGCAAAAATATTAACAACATTATTATACATATTATTATTATATACTGTAGGTTACATTCAAAGTACAGTGTAACTGTAGGTTACATTCAAAGTGTACTGTAGACGTGTTTTACTGATGCCTTTCCGAGAAACAGACGTTAAAAACAATCCTCTTCAATTGCAAGGATGCTGTCGGTCAGTGAAAACGGACAGAATAGAACATGTTATATTTTCTTACATCCGTTATTCATAACAAAAACGTCCATGTAAATAACCCCATAGACTACCATTGTCGTGTGAATGTAGCCTATACTAATACAAGAGACAGTTAAAATATCATTTAAAAGGGTTCTCCGGGAATTAAGAAAATGAAAATACTTAAATATTACTTTATTATAAATATATTCCTAAATACCTTACATTAGTTATAATGGCTCTTTTTGTCTAGAGAGCAATTATCAGGGGAAATAAAATGGCTTAGTAAACACAAAACCTGTCCTAATCACACAGGAGGACAAGTTACTTCACAACACTGAGCTAAAGAGCTGCCTCATCCTCCTCTCTGCCCTACTGGTCGGGGATTATGATCCTTAATACAGCTGATCTTTAGCTGAATCTGTGTGGGAATGTAGTTCATAAGGAGACATGAAGTACAGAGAGGACGGACAGGACAGACTGTGGTAATGTGGGACTGTGGTAATGAAGGCTGCATACAAGTGCTGCTACTCATTACCCCACATCCCCACCTCCTCTCTGTGCTTCATGTCTCCTCATGGACTCCATTCCTACAGAGATACAGCTAAAGTTCTTCTTAGCTGTATTCAAAATAATAATCCCTGACAAGTAGGAGAAGTAGTAGTGTTCTCCTGTGTGATTAGGACAGGTTTTGTGTGTACTAATAGGACGGCGACCATTTTATTTCTCCTAATGTCTGTTCCCCAGACAAAACAAACCATTATAACTAATAAAAGGTATTTATGAATATATTTATAATAATTAAATATTACTTTACTTTAATTTTGTTAATTCACAGAGAACCCCTTTAATATCCAAAGCTTAATTCTTACATGCAAGATAAAAAATGAGATTCCTCAGTGATTGATACTTTTTAATGGATAACTGAAAAGATGATGACACAATTGCAAACTTTCGAGACCACTCAGGGCTCTTCCTCAGGCATCTTTTAAGACAGTATCTGAAGATTCACATTTTTATACACCAAAGTACATAGGAATAATGAGGTAGATGAGACAAGTGATGTAAAGCAGATCAATATGAGTGGAGGAGTAAACAAATTGTTGTAGCAGTAAATTGTTGTAGTTATTTTAGATAAGGAGTGTGAAAGTTTTATTATCCTCTAATAAATATCATATAAATAAAAGTCCATGAATGCAATAAACCCATGAGGTCTGAGGGGCACACATTCTTACATGCAAACACTTGCATGGTTTTGCAGTATCTAGTATTTACGAAAACAGGCATGTCCAGGTAGGTGATAAATTTTCCTTATATCTAAAAAGCTACTCTCCAGTGAGGCGTTGAAAATAATTTTCTTTTTTGCTTCTAAGCACAGAAAAGGTAGTAGAGATACACTCATTAACAAAAAAATAACGCACCAAGAAGAAGCTGTTGAAATTGAATGAAACGTTATATGTGTGAATATAATGATGATAAATGTAAGTGATTACAACATTAGAGCTAAATAATAAGTTTATTGAGGAAGATGTCACAATTGGAAGGAGGCTCTAGTACCCTGTTGGGATGCCTCTAGCCTGGATACAAGATCAGATACGGTTGGGCATAGAGGTCCTGTTTGGTATTCTGAGGCACGTTTGCCCACAGATGTTGTAGCTCACCCTGTACATCCTGCACATTCGTTGGTTGCCGAAGCTGGCATCCCAGCTGGTTCCATAAATGCTCGATTGGCGATAAACCTGGCAACCGGCCAGGCCAAGGAAGTGTTACAATCTGGTGGAGACATTCCTGGGAAATCCTAGCTGTGTGAGGGCAAGCATTATCTGGCTAAAAAATGCTGGTGTAAACACTGCCATGACAGACAACACGTGGCCACAGGATGTCCTGCACATATCGCTGAACTGAAATTACCCTTCATATCACTACTAGGGATGACTGATTGTGGTATGCAAAGACTCTCCAGATCATCACACCTTAGGTGGGTCATTGTATCGCTCCACAGTAAAGGCAGGATTGAAGTGCTCAATATGAGGCCTCTATAGTTGAACTTGACCATCATCGTATCCCAAACTTCACCTTCATTTGTCACTCGTTCATGACACCACTGCAGACAAAGGTGATGGTGGCTGGCTGTCAATCGCAGGAAATGTAATGGATGCCATGACGCCAAATTTCCTTTTTCTAAGCACATGAAAATGGTCCTGGCACAGACAGGGATGTGTAATGAAGATGTCATCTGTGTCTGGATGATGATCATGGAACTGTGGGAGCTGCTCATGCTTTGGCAGCAGATCAAACAATCCGCTTGTACTAGTGGTCTGGCAATCCAGAACCTGTTCGCCGTGTGTGGCGTGTCCTCCTGTAAATAATGCTCCCAAGGCCTCGTATTGGCTAGGTCAGAGCGGCCTAAATAGCAGGCAGATTGTTGAAAGAACCATCCGGCCTCTCTCAGTCCAATTATGTGGACCCTCTCAAAGCCTGTCAGCTGGGCAAAATGCCTTGTAGTGTATAGTCTAGACATGTCTAGCAGTCAGTGATCTCTCATCAAGGGGGAAGCACTTTTACACTTCTTGTGGCAAGACCCAGTGTCTAATCAGACCACCCCTGTAATCATTTACATATCTGCCTCCTGAGACATAACTATATGCATAGTTTAGCAGCATATGACATTTTTATCTGGGTGTGCTATTTATCAGATTTTTTTTTGTCAGTGAGTGTATGTATGGTTTGTATATTAAACATTACATTTTTGTCTTAAATCATCCACTTAAGTAATATGATTCACATCATGATTTCACATGCTGCTTCCTCCCATACATGCAAGTAAAGTTGATAAGGTGGAGGTTGAAATCAATTGTTGTTGAGTGTGAAGCACTGGCAAAACCAATATTATAGTGTAATGATCTGCCTGTTCTCATCTGAGATCTACCTACCATATCACTCTCCAGCTCCATCATCTTCCGATGAAGTGCGGCTTCAGCACCTTCAATCTGTTGTATCCACTGTGGGCACAAAAAGGAAACTGCACCCATCATTATCAAATAGTTTTGTCATATACCTATAGCCATAATATGTTTCTTGGCTTAATTGCTATAATTCTTTATGATTTTCTGTCATTGTATGGCTTGGAGATAACCAGTGGATGTCAGCTGACATTCAGCTGTCCTTGGAAGTGGTATACAAGATGACCACAAGGTGGCAGGCTTCCATTGGTAAAATCTCATAAATAAGACTATACTATAGCACAGGGGTAGGCAACCTCTGGCACTCCAGCTGTTGTGAAACTACAAATCTTTGCATGCATACTTGCTATGCTCCTCTGAGAACTCTCATAGAAATGAATGAAGCATGCTTAGAATTGTAGTTTCGGAACAGCTGGAGTGCTGAAGGTGGCTGATCCCTGCTGTAACATATAGTCATAGGGCATATAACCCTGTCTTTGCAAGAAATAAACATATCTAATTAAGGCTGAAAATGCGGCCATGGTGTTTCAGAACTGCTGAACATGACTTTAGTGCAATCAGAAAGGTGGAGGTAAATCTGCAATTATTGTGATCTTTTACAGCTATATATTATTCTGTTTACTTAGTCTTTTACCTGTTTTCAGATTTTATGTTTCAATTATAATCTTATATATTTGTATATGATGCTTATTCAAATTATTTGATGAACATGATATATATATATCTTATTTTTAAATGGCCTCCTTAACATAATTTATTATAATGTTCTTTATTATAATGTTCTTGCAAAAAACTGAGCATTCATGCTATTTGAGTTATTCTCGTAAATCCATGATTAGATGATAGATGCTTCTTTGGTGTGCAGGAGAGACTTTTACCATGTCAGAGAGACTTCTACTATAAAGGTAGTAGCAATAAAGCCATGAAAAAAATACCTATATAGAATTGATTATAGCCTATTCTTACCATGTGTATATACTTTCAATGGACTCATTTTAAAGGGGTATTCCCATCTCATCAAACTCTGGCCAACCTCTGGAATCCCAACCAATCCTGAGATTTAATGGGCTGCAGCACTGTTTCTGTGCTTCGTCCCCCTCACAGTCTTTCTCTGTACAATGGTACTAAGCTAATGAGCCCAACTGCAGTTCCCTGCTCAGCAAGGAGTGCTGGTAGCGCTGCTATTGAGCAAAAAACACTGAAGAGGCTGAATCACTACTGAAGCCCCTTCATTCTATGAATCAGTGGAGTTCTTCAGAAAAAAAACCCCACCGATCATCAAGTGATGGTGTATCCTAAGAACTTGACCCATATACAATAATAATGGCCATTTTATACAATGTAAGGATTGAGGGGTTAGTATGTAAAAAGTTAAATGTCCTCAAATTCCCATCAAACCTGTGTAACAACTTAAAATGGAAAATGTATTCTCATGGATATGAATTCAGAGTATAACTCACTGACCTTCGTTGTCTGTAGATGATTAAACCACAATGACAGTAAAGTTCTGTGGACTGTTTCACATTGAGGGCTCTTGCCACTTACTAACCAAAGCTATAATTTATGAGATTGGTTTCAAGGAGGTCTTTAACATTTTCCACTGACATACATGAAATACCATCCAAGCCATGCTGTATGTTGTGTAATCTTAAGTGCCAGTTGTGCATTATGTATGAGCACTCACATATACCTCATAGGCATCTCCAAACTCTAATTGATGCAAGCCTTGAGAGACCACCAGAAACAGATCAATAATTTAACATTACCTTCTCAGCCAATGACAGCACAGTGCTTGCTTGAATTATGGCAACCTGTTCCTCATTCCTTAGATTCTGACAGGGAAATAAAATGGAAGTTCAGTGCGGAATACTGTTTAGGTTCTCATGGCTATAAGGATATCTAATGTACTACTTACCCCATTATCTCCCAGAATATCTAGCTGTTTGATTAGATCCGGTATGTTGACATCCTTTAAAAAAAAAAAAAAGAAAAGAAAAAAAAAACTAATGTAAAACGGGAGAAGTGTTGGTCGACAGATAAAAATGTTTTTTTGTCCTTTAGGTGGCAACATTGGCCCCTCATTCAGTTACTTTGACAAATATGAAATGAATACACACTAAAGGTCCTATACCTTGACACCTTCCTTCATGCAGTAAATCTGTAGGGCACTGACTCCATCAGAAAATGGATGAATCTGTAAATTGAATGGAGGCGACCTTCGTTCTCGCTCCTGTAAAGGAAAAAAATAAGTTACAAAGCAAAAGTTGTCACCAGTCCCTGTTGTTATGTGGACATCTCCAGCCAGTTCCTGTGTGTCGGGGTAGAAACAGGAAGTGGAGAGCAGACAGATGTGGAGTGGAGCAGCAGTGGAACAGCAGCAACCAGGGAGCAAAGAGGTGAGCAATGGTCCCATTTAAAACATTCTCCCCCTGAAAAACCCTTTAACCCCTTTGCTGTATCAATGTGTCTACTCAATTAAAAGGTTATCTCATTAAGACAACTGTATCGCTAGGGCATATGGACTTCATAAAGGGGCATCTACTTTCTGGGACCCTCTATACAGTATGAGCAAGAATGTAGTTACTCTGGAAAACTAGAGCCATACATGTATTCCATAGAATATTACATTTCACTTGTCTAGCTGAAACCGCCATGACTCCCACATAAACGGGTTGTCTATGGTAGGAATGTTCAACTATGAAACATCAGTTTAATAATGTGGTAGAGTACAGAGACATGATTAAATTCCCATGCAAATGTGCACCCCACATACCTAGGTATTTTATTATCTGTATTATGGCTGTGACAGTCAACCCCCTGCATTTCTAATTAAGTGAGCTAAGATTCCCATAGAGTTCTATACTGCTTGTTCAAATTCAAAGATTTTGGAATGAGACTTCTGAGCCTTATAAATGACTGAACAGAATTAAGAATAATTTTCATGTAAAAAATACTGAACTTTTCTGAACTTTTATGCATAGTAAAAAAATGTTTTTCTTTTTTTTTTTCACTTTCGTTGGAAGAAGGAACTCTTGTCCCTACATGAATACTTCCTACATTCACCCCTGGTAGGACACTGAAAAATTAAGGAGGATGCAAGGTCGCTATATGATAATACTTTAGAATGTTACTGCAAGTAAGCTTCTATAGAAATTATGTATAGAGACTATATTTTTGAGTATTTTTAAAACAATGTAAAGAAAATTAGAGTGGAAATAAAAGATTATCTCATGACCCAGTCTTACTTCTAACTCCAGATTGCGGAATTCCAACAACTCATTCTGGTCTCTAGCGTCTTGCAGTTCTTGTTGTAGACGATTATTTTCAGATTCCAGTTTCTCAATCTGAAAGTGAAACAAAGAGTAAGTTATCTTTATTTGCTTCAAGGGGTTGTCCAATGATCAGATGTTACATCTGTCAATTAATCATGCAAAATATAACAATTTTTCAAGGAAAATATTTTTTTAAATGCTCCTTTTTCTACAGGGAAAGCAAAGTGCTTTCTGTTATTTTGCACACCATCCGTTCTGGGAAGGAATCAAGAGAACACTAGGGGGCGCTGTACAAAGTTTGTAACCATATTTAAACACTGTTTATTAAAATGATTACAATTTCAATGTTGTTACCATATGTCCAGCAGTCAAACTGGTATGAAACTTTTGATACATCCTATATGTCATTGATCATTTTTGATATAAGTAGCCCCTTTTTTTTACAGGTAGTGCCATATTTTAAATAAATGTGAAATGGCTTGCACTGTATACAGCAGTTACAATGATACAAAATGTGTGCAACTAATGGTTCGAATGAGAAAGTCTGACTAATGAAAAATATTATTGTGAGTACTATATATATATATATATATATATATAGAGAGAGAGAGAGAGAGAGAGAGAGAGAGAGAGATCCTGAGAACAGAATATGATGAGAGAAAGAAACTGAGCTTTGTGATATATATGATCATATGATTTGTGGCAGCAGGAATTCTGAGAAAAAAGCAGACAGTGAGAGACAGTGAGATTCACGATTATCCCTCCCACACGGGCTGATTGACAGCTCTATTTGTATCAATGGATGCTTATGAATGCTTTCAATCACTGTGTAGTTGGGGAAATCAGGACTATCACTGTCTCTCCTAGGAGTCCTGGCTGGATTTACTATGCTTTTTACTCTAGAAATCCTTCTCCTAATCATATAAAGCTATAAATTACAGAGCTGGCTTCTCTCCCTCTATCATATCATGCTTACAGACAGGATAGCAGGAATCACCTGACAAGTTTGCTTTGACATGCAACACATTTTTTTTATAATCTGAATGGGGCAGTGATACTGACCATTTTTGTAATACACTTTAATTACTAACATTGTACATTTCTAAAATAGCTCTAAAGTGGCCCATTTTAGCAGCGCTTTCCGTCTTCCATTTACTGAACTGTGGAGACACGCTCCTATCAAGTCAAAACATTTACTTAGGCTTTATTGCTCCTAAGCTGATGTCGGGGTATAGTGTGTTGGGGACATGACCTGCCAGAGCCATACTTTACCTTTTCTATTAATTCCTGATTTCGTTTTCTGAAAAGTTGTTTTTCTTCCACCCAGTGGGAATCCTATGAATAACAAAAAATTCATAAACAAAAAAAAAAATCATAGTTATAGGCACTTTAGATAAAATAATATAAAGTTATCCTATTTTGAGAATATATGTACCAACCTGTCCCTTTTCAGCCAATGCCTTTTCAAGATCTTCAATTTTGGCTTTATAGCGTAGGGCTTCCGTTTGCATCTGTTCCTGAATCTGCCAAATGTGTATGAATATTGTGTCATTTCAAGTTCAGACATTTGTGTCTGTTATCATATTTAAGAATCCTGGTAAATGTGTTTGTTAAATGAAGTTCCATCTCGAGATTACTATAAAGTGGCTGCCAAACCCACCTTGCGATTTCCTGCAGCTAATACTAGGGGACCTTAGGCGCTTACTGCATATTACTATACACTGAACAGTGCAAAACATTATGTATAAAGGGCTTGTGTCATCTCAGACATTGATGGCTAGGATATGCCATCAAGTCAGAAAGGTGCAGGTCCCACCTCTGAGACTGGCACCTATCTCCAGAATGGGCCTCCTGAAAGTGAAGGTGTGCTAACCATTAATTTCTATGGGAGTTCTAAAAAATAGCCTAGTGAGCGTGCTTGGCTATAGAAATTAATGGAGAGCACACCGCGCAAGTCATAGTACTGCCGAATAGTGCTTGACTATTTTTGACAGTACCATTGGCTGTTCCCCACTGTCATTCTGGAGATAAGTACATGTTCCAGATGTAGAACACGCCCCTATCTGACATTGGTGGCATATCCTAGAGATATGCAACCAACATATAAGATCAGACAACCCCTTTAAGCACCTAAAAGTGGTGGTGGCATCATGTTATTAGCACTGCAGGAGATTCACAAAAAAGGAACACTGACCTATATAAAAATATAAACCAACTTGATAAAAGGTGTTGGTCTGGCTATAATTTAATTATATTTATGAGCCAAAACATTTACAGTAGTGAAAGCTCTACGGCAGTGATAATGAAGAATTTGTGTGATACACCACTAGTTTTTCTCTTCTTTTAAGTGTAAAACATGACAAAACTTATAATGAGGTCCATAAGAGTCAAAGTGTGGTGTCTGCCATTTTGAAAAGAACAATAGATACAATTATAATATACTCTGCCTTGTTAGCACGGCTACTGTATGTCTGTCGGGATTTATCCAGTCTCCTATCTCATGAACAGCTGAGATCTTGAAAATTATGAGATATTGAAACAAAGTAGTTGACATCATAAAACAATTAAGCTATATTTAGATAAAATGTGATAACTTCAGTCTGATATAAATGATGCTCCATGCTTATTTACCTGTGTCTCTTTCTCTGCATCTATCAAACTGCCTGTATGTTCTTGGAGCAAAGCGTAGGCCCTTTGCAATGCCTGGTATTCCTTGGTCAACTGACGAAACCTTAGCTCAGACTCTTCTGCTGCTAAACTCTATAAAGAGACACAAGGGACATTTTATTGACATATGAAAGTGAAGAAAACTAAGAGGCAGTTCATGATTATTAAAACATTAGCTGAAGGACCCGGCTTCGCCTGGGTATATTTAATCTATTTAATTTAATGTTTGTGTGTGTCGTTAAAAGATATCGAGAGTGACCTCCACAGCAGCCCGCCCCTTAACAGAAACATCTACAGCGCCCTCCCCTTTAACTGTGACCTCCACAGCAGCTAGGGTTGCCACTGTCTTCACCCCAGAAAGTCGGACCGCCATTCCCCCAAACGTGAAGCAGCACCCCCGGTCCCCATGAAGCCACACCACTAAACATGAGGCCACGCCCCCTTGCTCTATGAAGACACGGAGGAGAAGCTGTCTGAGTGTGAGCTACTGAAAGGGTGGACATCCCTGCGTCCGTCAAGGCACTGCGCCAGACTGTCCAGCCTCAAGCCAGATGTCTGGCCACCCTAACATCAGCCTGCACCTAGGGTGGTCAGAGGTCCGGTTTTAGGCTGGACAGTCTGGCTTTCAGACTCCCTGTCCACCGTCTGGCACAGTGCCTGGAAAGACACAAGGATGTCCACCCTTTCAATAGCTCACACTCAGGCAGCTTCTCCTCCGTGTCTTCAAGGAACCAGGGGGCGTGGCCTCGTGTTTAGGGGTGTGGCTTCATGGGGACCGGTGGCACAGCTTCACGTTGGGTGGCAGGCTGGACAGTCTGGCTTTCAGACTCCCTGTCCTCTGTCATGCGCAGGGCCTGGATGGACACAGGGATGTCCTTTTGAACAGCTCACCCTCAGACAGCAGCACTGTGCAGTCTGAGCATGAGCTGCAGGGGAAAGTCACCTTCTCTCCCCTGCAGCTGACAGAAGTTGATTTTTACCTTAATTTTTTCAATTCCGGTCGGATGCGGAGTGGAAGAGGCGTCGCCTGACTGAGTCGGGGCCTGACTTATTGAGACCTGGGGGTGGGGCTTTTAAGTCCTTCTTTTGAGGGTGGCCTGAATTACAGGTCAATGCCATAGTAATTTAGGAGGAAACACAGTGGGTAGCAGTGGAAGAAAACATCTTTTGTTACTACTGAACGGTAAATATGTTAAATTTACATTATATGAGGTAATGATTGATGGTGAATTAGTCTAAAACATAAGTTATAGTTGTGGTAACCGGAGTACCCCTTTAACAGTGTCATCCACAGCACTCTGCCCCTTTAAAGCAGACCTACAGCAGTGAACTGGCTAGGTTGTTATGGAAACCTGGTGTATGTGGAGACTAACTGCCTGTGAGCTTCTATTGGCTGATAAGGGTCATGTGACCAGGCTTCTATTGGCTAATGCATTTTTTGGGAATATCTCAGGAACGGTACGTCGTGGAGAGCTGAGACCCGTTCTAAAACCTTCCCGGACACCTGATATACCTGTGTGCCAAATTTTGTGATTGTAGCTGCGACGGTGCGGATTCCTTTAGCAGACATACATACATACACACATACATTCAGCTTTTCATATATCAGATAGTGGCTTATAAATATAATTCACATTGCTATTGCATGTATGTACAGTAACTGCATGATCTGGAAATTACAGTTTATATTTATCCATATAATAACCATCACATGGATTATAATGGATAACAGAATGGTCATTGGGGAATCGTATTCAGGGAAGAAACAGTTAGGTTTAGATTTAGTTGAGTTGGGGGAACTGTAAAGAAAGCATTTATGTAAATGTCAACCCTCTAATAATAAAATCTTCATATATCTTTATATATCTTTATATATTTTTATCTTTAGATCTTTACTATGCAATGTTACTTACTTCATCTAAATCATCATCCGGTGTGGCTGGCGTCCTGTCTGTTCGATAAGAAGCTACTGATGATGTTTCAGAATCCATGGAGTCATCATCATATCCAAATACAGTGTCCACCAGGTGTCTCTGTAATAAGTATAGAAATGTAACCAGCCCATTCCGTGGGAAAGTAATATTCAAGGACATACTGTAGCAAGCTGCAGTACATTGCATGTGGTTCCAACTGTTTAAACACATGGCGATCACTAGATATTGTACAGAGGGAATCTATGGATAGCCACAGATGACTAGATGACCATGGAAAACATGATTGTGTTGCATCCTCTAGAGTAAGAGCCACTTTTTAAAGTAGCTGTATACTCCAGCTAATAGAGTGGGTTTAAATTGGCGAAACCATCTTTATGATATTCATATAGCCTAATAGGGGTTACAGACAGGGGCTCTCCTAATGAGGCAATCTATTTAACGTCCATGGTTTTCCCACATTCAGTGCCACCATCAGAACACTGCAGATGGACTGTTTTTGGAGGCCCAGGAAAAAGAAACTAAAAATAAAGCCTATACTTTTCTGTCAGCTGTACTCTCCTCCATATTCAGTGCTCCGTTTAATATATTGTATATAAAAAGTGTCTAACCTCCCGAGGTTCTCTATTAGCAGTGAGGTTCAAGATAGATGATGAGAGAAAAGTAATGAAGTCCAGTGGCAGGCCAGTTTATACTAGCAGTTATGTTCAGAATATTTCCTTATATATTTCAATAGAAAATGGCACAGTGCTTACCTTTATAGGCTTAGAACTTCTTTTATGCTTTTTTCGTCTAATAAGTTTTTCTCTATCCTGGAAAAAGAAATGTTTTAGAATTGGTAATACTAATATTTGAGTCATATTAAAATATTACATAAAATCTAAAAATAAGATACACATAACTGCAACACATTCAGATACTAGATGCCTTACTAAAATGTTTTACAAAACAGACCACTTAGCAAACCATATAGGATTAGATCTGACCTCTTGAGCCAAATACTAATATGCAAGATGTTGAGGTGGCCAAACAGATTGGACTAACTTTAGATTTCAGTGGGCTCGGCCGTCTATCTATTGTGTATGGTGATGTCCTGAGCTTTCCTCCAATGGCAGAGGGCAAAGATGGATTGGGAAGGTTTACAGGAAAGAAACTGAGAATATTTATTCTACATGAGACTAAAATATAGACCATGGGGCAGATTTATCATAAATATATGATTTTTTTAAACGGTTCTTGCAAAAAAATGTTTGCGCAAAGAGGGCGTGACAAGGCTGGGAGGTTGCGTCTAATTTATGACAAGGTGTACACTGCCAGGCTCTCATAAATCTGTTTTCTATTTAGTCAAGTACCTATAGTATGTCATATGGTGGTTGGTGCGCTAATATTTTCTGTCTACGTGGATACCTATTCTCCTATCTGGAGTCCCTTCCTGAATAACTTGATCCAAGCAGATAAAGCAGAAGAGTATACACAGATCCCCTTTTACTAAGGCTTTGACATTTAATTGTTGTTCTATTATATTGGCCCTACTGTAAAGGTGGCCTTACACCTTAGTTAACTGTGACCTCCCCATACACATGTATGCTCGATTCAGCATGCATGTCTTCTCGGTGGGAGGCGGTAAATAAATCACTGCCAGACACCGCTGCCAGTAGCTTATGTTCCTTGAAAACAAAAAGATAAGACATGTTGACATACACAGGATACTCCTATGCACAATAGATGGTCAGCTGGTTCCACTGAAATCAGTAGCTTGGGCCAACATTCATCTCATGTGTCCTTCTTTACCTTTCATTGGATTCGAGGAATCCTGATTTTTGTGTTGCAATTGACCAGCTTTAAAAAAAGAATTTTGTGTTACTAACATTAGACAGAGTAACACATAAGCATTCATTTTTCAAAGCTGGTGGTCATCTTGCTACATTCATTCTGGGGAATCTTGAAAGATTAGCAAGGACACATCAGTATGCATAAAAGTGTAGCAAATGTTCACTTGACATTAAATAAACCGTTGCAACAAAACCATAATGGAAGCGCTCATTAGTATTCCCCATAAGACGCACTGACATCCCCCCCCCCACTTTGGGGGGGAAAAGTGCGTCTTATATGGCGAAAAAAACTTGTGAGCCTCACTTGTGAGTAATTACACTCTATGTATTGCTTTGCAGTATATGTTGGTGTTTTATAACCGACAACAAAAAAAATCGCTCTATGTTATTGTGTGTCACTACATTGTCTGAACTTTACAATTCAGTTCTACATACCCTTGTTAAATCATCAATGATGTTCTGTTGTTCTACCACTTGTAACTTCAGGAATTCAATCTCTTGCTCCTCCTCAGCTTGATCAAGGTCATTTAAGGATCTCAGCTTCTTCAGTGGTGGGTGGGATATGATCTTCTCTCGCTAAAGATGAAAGTGTATCTTTTTAAACTAAAAACAGTATAAAAACAGTCTAATAGGGCATATGAACAGGGGTTGTGCATGGATCTGATGGGTTATTTCCATACTAGACATTTTTCTATGTGAATATGGTCTATAAGCATAAACAATAACTTTATACATACCATCTCTGCATTTTCCTTAGAAAGGGTTTTCAGCTTATCTTCCATGCGTTGCAAGGATTGCATTAATTCATCATTTCTTTTAGTGAGGCACTTGTTCTTTTCTAGGAGAGGTTTACATTGTTTTTCTGCTTCTCGGACTCTCCGTAGCTGAAAATAACAAATCCCATTACTACATGTACATCCATCGGATGAAGACATCGCCCCATCTATCATAAAAATAAAACATGAGACATATGCTATGGCCCCCAAAGCAGAATCTGAAACAAGGCCCTAGAACCATCACATGTCATTTTGAATACCAGTGTCCCCTTATGTTGCAAAATCCTGTTTGAGGTTAATCGGACATCAGGGCCCAACAGCTTCTGCCCTTCTGTTGTTATGCTCATGAGATGAACTACTATATACTACATTTATGTGAGAATGTAGTCTGTGGGGGTAGGACAGAAGTCCCCTGGTAGTCCCCTGGTATTCACACTTTAACACTAGTACAGGAATTTGGATATCACCATTAGACTACTACCACCTGGAGTAGTTGACAAGTGACTCACAGGGACACCAGTGTGAAACATAGAGGGATCAGGCTAAACTCGTAGTCAGTAACATGTCAAGGTCAGGGAAGGCAGACTAAAGATCAATAAAGTAATCAGGCACAGATCAGGTCGGTAGTGGAGGTCAGAACACAGGCAGACAAACAGAACAGAACACCTCATGTACCACAGGGTGGCCAGTCACTGGCTGTTGAAGATTAGGAGCATGCACACTGGACCTTTAAAGGGTTTCTGTCACCAGAAAATACCCAATATAAGTGGCTGTAATTTCCCATGTGCCCATGACAGGTGACACCATAAATGTAACTAAAAATCCCCCTACTGCAGCCGTTATCTCAAAAAAGTGATTTTTATAATATGTAAATGAGCGTTCGCTAGGTGCAAGGGGCGGTAACCCTGCACCTAGTATCGTCTTTAGCCCACCTCTAACCACGCCTTCCTTCTTCAGATTGACAGGGCCAGGCAGCTTCTTCTCTCCGCTGCCGGCCCTGTCCGTAGCTGAAATCCCGCGCCTGCGCCATGCGCTTTACATTCGGCGCAGGCGCAGTGACTAGCAAACTGAATGTAAAGCGCACAGCGCAGGCGTGGGATTTCAGCTACGGACAGGGCCGGAGAGAAGAAGCTGCCTGGCCCTGTCAATCTGAAGAAGGAAGGCATGGTTAGAGGTGGGCTAAAGACGATACTAGGTGCAGGGTTACCGCCCCTTGCACCTAGCGAACGCTCATTTACATATTATAAAAATTTTTTGAGATAACGGCTGCAGTAGGGGGATTTTTAGTTACATATATGGTGTCACCTGTCATGGGCACATGGGAAATTACAGCCCCTTATATGGGCTTTTTTCTGGTGACAGAAACCCTTTAAGAGCTGGGTAGCGGGTGTGAGAAGACCCTATGGGCAGGTAGAAAAGGAGGTGGTGACAAGAGCTGGCAATGGCCTGCATGAGCAAGAGACACATGGAATTATGGTGGCAGGGCCTCCTGCTGGTGGGCAGAGGAGGGCAAATGGGTCTGGACCACCGGGAAAATAGAAGCACGAAGAGGGTGAGTAACAAGGCACCGTTGCCCGCCAGGAGGAGCGAGGCAGTGGCAGTGTACCAGCTGCACTAGCTGGACTCTCTAGTCCCCCCATCTAATCTATCAAGGCATGTTATTCACCCGTAATTAAATAATAACGTGGGGAGATACATTACCAGTTCATTTCTCTCATCCACAAGCAATGTATTTCTGTCCTCCAGTTTTCGGATTGTAGCATTTAACTCAGCTATTCTTTTTTGATTCCTTCGCAAGTCCTACAAACAGATCATTTCAATGTATGAGTTACTCATATTTCTTCATTTTACCAGTATGCATATAAAATCATACTTATTCAATCCGTTCACTTTACACTATTTGACAATTTCACCAGTGTCATTAGATACTGTATAATGTAAGTCTTGTATTGCCTTTTATAATTAACAATTGCTTTTATATTAAAAGGGGCCCAATAAAAGCATGCCAAGTTGTCTCAATCCAATAAATAGAACTGTATTAAAACAATGTGTGCCTGCTGGGTCATTGCCAGAATACAGGGACTGTCTGCTTCTTAAATCTCCTAGCAGGGCAGATATGAGATATGAGTGCACTTATCATGGGTTTGCTCCTCATAAATGGTATAAAAACATTCACCTTAGGTCCACTTTGCATTATATATACTTCTAGTATTTGTAATCTATCATGTCTCTATATTATCCACTTCCGTTTTTCCACATTTTTGATAAGGATCATCTGACATTTGGTAAGTGGATAACAGACCGTATGATACAAGTTTCCAGAAAACATAAGATATGTTAAGGCAGGTGAGATCATGAGGTTTGTGCTACTGAGAAGGCTCCTGAGTACTGGCAGCCATAGGTATAAATTGTATGGTTCAGGTTTAGGTAAAGACGTTTGAATACTTTGGGTGTCATTTACGACCTGATATGTGCCAGTTTTTTGGCGTATATCTATCGCAGATTGCAGCTCACTGATAATTGCTGGGTCATACCTTTCGTTGCCAGGCCACATTTGTACATGCTTGAAACAAATAGAATGTTCATGTGCTAGCCGACAACTGCAATTGTGGTTCGAATTACAATATAATAATTATTATTAATAATAACTATTGAGAGCAAAAGTTACAAAGAAATATAAGCAACAGACAAACATTAATAAACACCTAAAAAAAACAGTATATAAATGGAAAAACATACTGGTCCCGACCCCAATAAGGTCCTGGACCTCCACATGAATATACATATTTTGTAGCCACTAGGACAATGTTTCCCTGTAAAAAAAAATCACATAGTATACATGTGAACAAGAACAAACATACCAAAGTGAAACTGTGCACAAAATAATACCGTAAATAGGCAGTGGACCAATCACATACAAGGAAAAAGTGAAAGTAGTAAGGTCACAACCTATGGGCTTTTTACAGAAATAATGCAGTAACAATAAAAAAAATACATATTGTAGGAAAAATACCAAAATACAGACATAGTAGACATAGGCAGATGCCCCAAAAGTGGCCAGGGTTACCTTTGTGATGTATCATGGGAATAGATTTAATCCTACACATACAGTATATTCACAGCTGGAGCTTCCTTGGGGGTTGGGACAAGTAAGTGTGTTCGTTTGTGTGGTTTTTTTTAGACATTTTTACAAATGTTTGTCTGTTTATATCTCCTTGCAGCTTTTGGACTCAATAAAAGATTATTGTACTGTGATTTAGGGGTGCTGCCTATTTATGCATGTATGCTTTTGCGTAGTTTAGGATATCTATATTGTGCACATTAAAGAGGACCTGTCACCATTCCTGACATGTCTGTTTTGATAGCTTCATGCATTCCCCATGTAATAACAATTCTGGAACATCTATTCTTATGGCTCTGTGTTGTGCCATTCCTTTATTATTTCTACCAGAAGTTATGAATGAATTGCTAGCAGTCTGCAGTAAGGGTACAGAGGAGTGTTAACTAGGTGGGGGTGGGGGGTGTACTTGCACGGTCTGAAAATGGCAGCACTGATTGATTAGAGTCAGACTGTGTAGGGACACACCTCCAACTGGTTAACACCCCTCTGTACCCTTACTGCAGACTGCTAGCGATTCTTTCATAACTTCTAGTAGAAATAATGCAGGAATGGTACAACATAGAGCCATAAGAATAGATGTCCTGGAATTGGTATTACACGGGAAATCATGTACTGTAACTATTAAAACAGGTATGTCAGGAGTGGTGACAGGTCCTCTTTAATGTTCACTCCTTAGTGATCTCTAGCGTTGCCCACTGTTTATATTTCATGTTCAATTAGTCATCAGTCTCACCGGACTTCCACAGTGCTCTGATCCATCTCCTGCCCTTCCTGGAATTTCACGTTTGGGACTTCCTATATTACACTCCGCTTCTTTCACCAGAAATAATTGCTCATCCAAAGCTTCTTTCTGCAGCTGCAGTTTCTGGAGAGAGCTAATTTGTGTCTCCAATTCTTTTTCTAGGGAGAATATTATCCTGTCCTTTGCTTTAATTTCATCCATCTGAAGAATAATATAAAGAAAACATTTATATTGTCTTCATCACAAATTCTTACACAGCATGCACAGCATTTCATTGGGTTAATAATTAAGAACACACAATAGAATGTATGTGTGTTTTAGTTGATAATTGTGAAACTCCTCAAGACCTGGTCTATTTTTTCGTACATTTACATTTTTAATTTTGTACATTTATTACATTTTTTGTTAATACATATATAGCAAAAAAAAAAAATCTTTCTTCATTCAAGGTATCAAAATCAAACAGCAGTAAATTAGGAAAATGGGTGTGAATGGTGGAGGGAGAGGGAGGCGATGGGAAAGGAATAATGGAAAAAGTAGAAGTGCTCACATAGAGTTGTACATTACAATTCAGTATACAGTTATTTCAAAAGGAGGAAGAAGAGATGAGCACATATGGGGACAGATTTACTAATACTGTCTAAAAGTAAGACAGCGCAAACTAAAGCTCCTATTAGACTGCGGGATAATCGAGCAAATTATTGGGAATGAACATTCATAGGAATAATCGGTTCATATAATCGAGCAGTTGATCAGCTGAAGAAACGGCAAACGCTCATTTGTCAGCTGATGAGCTTCTTTCATCAGGATGAAAGATGCCCGATTATCGGCACCCCTTTTTCCTGTGTAATCATGGCTGTACTGCCGATAATCAGAAGAAACTAAATATGTTACTGTTGTAGCAATCGTTCCTTTCGCATTCAGTTTGCATTAGCCTTTGTTATCAGGATGGTAAAAGCGAGTGACAATGGATGTGCTATCATCCACCCTTAGACCAGACAGTCGTAAGCTACGCCAGATTTATCACATTAGCTCATTATGAATGATAAATCTGTTGCATCTTTAGATTGTCTGTTCTAACTTTACGGCAACTATAAGTTGGCTTTGTTTTTTGCCAAAATTTTTATGCATTTATGGATCATGGAGGTGCATGTAAGTTACGACCCTTTCCTCTGGAGCCATGCCTCTTAAATGAAGCCACACTCCTTGTAGGACAAGGCCTAAAAACGTGTGTAAAACACGATAAACGCAGTGCAAAGCATGAACCCATTATGCGTAAAGTGCATAAAAAACTGCCACATTTTCAATAGTAAATCTCCCTCAATGTTCTTTGGGTATTATATGTCTCTCCATAGAGACCAGATCTGAGCAAAATGGCCTGGTGCCTATTGGTGTAACTAATATGTTAACCTTATAGATCTATTCTGAATGGCAGGCCCTGCCTATTTTGAGCCTTCAGAAACTAGCAATTTTTTCATAACTTTTCATGTTAATGTCACGCGAGGTCGGCGTCGCGCTCCCTCTGCACTGACATCGCCGGACCTCTCCGCCCCCCTAGAGACGAGCAATAGGGAATTGAAGTGCTGGTCTTGTCAGCCAGCACTTCATGAGTTAATTCTCTGTTTGGGTTTAGCCATGTGGTGCTGATCACACCACATGGCTACTTTACATATTGTTTGGACAGCTTGCTCCGCCTCAGGTCATGTGATGCTGGCCACATCACATGATCCTGGGCGGGCTATTTAAAGATGGCAACTGCCTCACTCAGATGCCTGTGATTAGTCTTCTGAGATCAGTGCTGTGTGTTGGACCTTGCTGTTGATTATTGGTATATTGGATTTTGGCTTCGGACTTAGACTACGCTTTTGTGATTCCCCTCGGTATTTGACGTGACCTCCTGTTCTTGACTTGGCTTGCTGACTATTCTGCTATTGTGTTTGTTCTGTCTGTGTTCGTCTTTCCCTGTGTTCCCTTCCCTTCCCTGTGCACGTACTCAGCATAGGGACTGTCTCCAAGTTACGGTTTTGCCGCCTAGGGCATCTACTGTAAGTAGGCAGGGAAAGAGGTAGGTTCAGACAGGGCACACTATCCCTTGTTTCCCTGTCGTGACAGTTAACTTTTTATTTTTGTGTCAACAAAGCTATAAGTTCTATAAGCTTATTTTTTTTCCAAGAGGTATAGTTTTTATTGTCACCATATAGTTTATTGGTTAAAGGGGTTCTCTAGGAATTAAGAACATGAAAATACTTAAATATTACTATACAGTGGTCCTTCAAGTTACAATATTAATTGGTTCCAGGACGACCATTGTATGTTGAAACCATTGTAAGTTGAGTACTCGGTTCCAAAGCACCAAAATGTCATCCAAGATAAGAAAAAATGAAGATTTAAGAAAAATAAGCAGATTACTAAAACAGATAAAACAAGTCCTTACATATAACAGTCAGGAATAGCTGATAACTAACAACTAATCCAGCTATTTTACCAGAGAAGTGACCTTGATTGGTTGGATCTGAGTCTGAGACATTGTATGTTGAGTCTAGTTTCAATTTACGATGGGTCAGAAAAGACCATTGTATGGTGAAAATATTGTATCCTGAGGCCATTGCATCTTGAGGGACCACTGTATTATAAATATATTCCCAAATACCTTTCATTAGTTATAATGGTACATTTTGTCTAGGGAGCAATCATTAGGAGAAATAAAATGCCCATCGTCCTATTAGTACACACAGAACCTGTCCTAATCACACAGCAGGACAAGTTCACAACTTCACAACACTGAGCTAAAGAGCTGCCTCATCCTCCCCTCTGCCCTACTGGTCATGGATTATGACCCTGAATACAGATGGTCATTAGCTGAATCCCTGTGGGAATGGAGTTCATGAGAAGAAATGAAGTACTGAGAGGATGGACAGGACAGACTGTGGTAATGTGGGGCTATGGTAATGGAGCTGCATACAAGTACTGCTGCTCATTAGCCACTTCCCCACCCTCCTCTCTGTACTTCATGTCTCCTCATGAACTCCATTTCTATAGAGATTCCGCTGAAGATCATATTAAACTGTATTAAGGATCATAACCCCTGACAAGCAGAGCAGAAAGGAGGATGAGACAGCTCTTTACCTCAGTGTTGTGAAGTAACTTGTCCTGCTGTGTGATTAGGACAGGTTTTGTTGTACTAATAGGAAGGTGACCATTTTATTTCTCCTGATGATTGCTCCCCAGACAAAATGATCCATAACTAATGAAATGTATTTGGGAATTTATATATATAATAAAGTCATATTTAAGTATTTTCATTTTCTTATTTCCTGGAGAACTCCTTTAAGGTTCATTTTCCTTTAGGGGTGGGCGTATAATAGTAATTCTTCCATTACTTTTTGAATAAAAAAAAAATACCATGCAGTTTTATATAGTGTTATCTTTACTCTATGGGTAAGTACTATTACCCCCATAACAAAGTTATACAGTTATTATTATTTTTTATAACAACTTTTTATTGAAATAGATCATTTTTATATCGCCACATTCTGATACTCAAAATAATTACATTTTTCTTATGACATAGCCATAATTTTGTGGTCATAGAATTGTTTTGCTGCATTGCTCCATTTTGGGTTATATATATTGTTTTACATTTATTTTTATTTTTTTCAGAGGGAACATTAAAAAAACTGCATTTTCATCAATGTTTTGTGTATTATTTTCACGCTTCTACAATGCTTTGAAATATTTAGGGTCTCCTGTATCAAAACTGTCTTGAAAAAAAAAATTGACCTTGTTATCTACAGTAACTAATCAGAGCTCAACTTTCATTTCTTAAACTGCTTTGGAAAAATGAAAGCTGAGCTTTGATTGGTTGCTATGGACAACAAAGGACAGGTTTTTTTTGTTTTTTTTATCCAGGTTTTGACAGTTTTGCATCAATGAAGCTTCTAGCAATCCAAAGCATTATTGCCTGTTAGTTTAAAACTGACAGCCAGTCTATTAGGTCATGCATCTGGCATGGCCTAATATAGGTGTTCACCATGGTAGACCTTGAGGTCTTTGTTAACCCTCTGACTTCCATTAAAACACAAAAGCACCCTTCTTCTTGCTGGCAATCCCTCTGTCTAATTCTTTAGATGCCGCGGTTGCTATTGTCTGTGTCATTTAAAGGGGTAAATGGCCCTCACTGGAAGGTTGTTACATTTATTCTCAAGCAAAATGACTAACTGATTTTGAAATTAACAAGTATAATTTTATTTTATGCAGTCTCTCATGTCCACAGTACTGTATTTTTAGGGGGTTCATGGGGAAGAAGAAAGGAATACTAAAAGGAGGTGTGTATATTTACACTTAGTTAAAATAAAGAGAACCTTGCTGGTAACTAGGTTTGCACATCAACTATTTAATAGGGTACTTTAATTTTATAAGCGAAACTTTGCAGCCATAAGGTAAGTTTTGGGCCCTGTTTGGCCCCTGACAGCAGTACCACCTATACTAGGCTAACGGCAATGCTGGTTGTATGTAAGGAGTTAATTTGCCTACACAAAAATGCATTTGCCCAACACTCAAAACCAAAGTGACCTAGTAATACTTTGAACAGTTGGGTTACCCTTACACTAAATACTTACCTCCTGGTTCTCTTAACACATAGCAAATGACTGGAGATGCCTGCTCAAACACCAGCTGATGGTCACCACTGAGACCAGTGGTTGGTTGTGTAAGAATATCCAGGTATTTTGTGTGTGTCTAGAGTAGACCAGAAAATGGACACCAGTGGGGTACATGGTACGTTTATGAACAGAAGCTGTAGGGAATTGTTAAGGGTGAGTATCCCTTTTATTTTTTTACCACTTTGAGCCCTTTCTAAAGAATCTTAGTCCCCCTCTGAACAACCCCTTTAAAACAAGAAAGAAAGTCTGAAACCAATTCCCAGCTGCAGAGACCGAGTAAGTATGCCTTCCTCTGCAAATTGGGCCATAAGGGGTGTGGGTCTAAAAGATCCCCAGAACATGAACAACTCTATAAATCATAGCCTTAAGGTGATGATGAACTCAAATGAACCCATTTAACTGCTATTTACACATTTGTCTATATTTGTGTTTTATTGTGGGCCCTTCCCTCCCTCTTTCTCTGCCATGCAGCCTATGCTCTTGAACCTCTACAATTTTTGCTAGTAAGTTGACAGGAGACAGTATAGAAGAATTTAAAAAATACACCTTAAAAAACACCTTCACTTTCAGTTGGTGCTGCCCCTGACACTTGACCTCCAGTGCCTAGTGACAATTGTGGCTGTGATGATTAATTATCTTTATAATTGCTCAGAAATTAGTCATAATGAGCAGTAAAATGTGCCATTAATGGGGACTTATGCATGCTTGGTGCTTAGGGCAGTATAAACTGTAAATCCAACTCTGCTGACAGTGTTAGCCTAGTTTTCTGGGTGATAGGCTGGTCCCATACATTGGTTAGTAGTGAGCTGAGTAAAGTTATAGGCCAGACCTGCATGTGTGAGCTCCTGCCAAGTAGGTCCAAAGTGAAACCTCATTCAGGAAACACTTTTCCTGAGACTGAAAAGCTGCCAGAGAACACCGTAACTAAGAGACTACCCTTGAGGAAGAGAAAAAGCATTCACAGAAGGTTTAGAGCCATTAATCACATGCTGAATTCAGACCGTAAAGTACCACATATTTATGGCAATAGGACTTTACTACTTGTGGAATATCTAGGGTCTACTTAACATCAAGGCCACCCCACATAACACCAAGCAGAAGGGAAGAAAGGGTGTGCCATCCACTCATTCCAAGGCCCCAGGGTTCATTGGAGTGAGGCCTGCCACTGTTAACCACTCTTATCAGTGACACAACTACGACCCCTCCTTATAGCTGTCCCCCTAGGGGTAACTGTACATGTTAAATATATATCAATTTCATTTAAAAAAAAAAATGGTGATGCTTGATTATGAAAGAAAATGTATGGGTTTTTTTTTCAACACAGATTAAATTGTACAATCCATCAATACATCTGAAAATATGGAACAGATTTATGAAACCTTCTAAAAGAAAAAATGGCCATTATTTTTCATAGCAACCAATCACACCACTGTTTTCATTTATAATAATGCTCTTGAAAAATGAAAGCTGTGATTGGATGCTGTGGGCAACAATGACAGTTTTTCTTTTTCTGTCACTTTTATATATCTGCTCCACAGAGCTGTAAATAACACATAAAAAGTCCTGCACTTCTGAATTCTGGCTTCAAAAAGTTACAAAATAGGGCTTTGAGACTTTTTGGGCGTATTTGCAAAAAAAAAGTTGCAAAATTTTGCATTTTTACAATGCTCACTCAGTTTTGAAAAGTAGGCAGGGGAGTGGGCTTGACTAGACTGTCAAGCTGACTTAGGCCATATTTATCGACTGCAACTTTTTAAACTTCAAATAAAATGTCAGAATCTCACTGTACTAAAGAGGTGGCCTTGAAAGTGCAGTGACAACCCAAGATAGAAGTGTTTGACTTAAAGACGCAACAAATATATCAAACTTTGTGCAGCATTTGATACATTGGGTACAAACAGCTGAAAAACTGACATTTCCCACTTGATAAATCATACCACTTCAGGTGAGAGCTTGTGTAAAGGAAAAGTTTGCCCACATCAGCCAATTAGGTCTTGCTTGTTATATTTGACATGCTTCAGTAGCTGTAATCTGACGGGCCCATTTAGACAACACAACTATTTTAATTTCAACTCATGCTTATACATTCCCACAACTTCTTACCAGTCTACGGATGTCCCTCTCACTTTCCCATTTAATTTTTGCAATAGCCTCCTGGTGGGACTGGTGCTCACTCCTTAGATCTCCAGCTTTTATTTTGTCAGCTTGTATCATGTTATTGAGGGCTTCATCCACCTGTTTCTTAGCAGACTTCAGTTCTGTGATCTCCTGTAAGAGCTTGAGGCGCTCAGAGTCAAACACTTTCCTGGCCTCCTCACGTGCCTCTGTTGTCAGAGCTGTCCTTACTTTGTCACTGCTGCCATCTCGTAGAGCATTTACAGCAGACTTGAGCCGCAGGATCTCTGCTTCTTTTAGTTTAACCATCCGAGACATCTCCTGCTCATGCTGTTTGATTAAGTTCTCCCTTACAGCCTGAAGCTCCTTCATCTTGTCCTCATGCAGCTTGGCCTTGAGCTCTGAAACAGTAGCTGTGTGTCTGTGCTGCTCTTGTTCCTTTATTCTCTTGGTTTCCTGGTTCTTTTCCCTCTCAAGTCTTGTCACCTAAATATTACAGACAGCAAACAGTTTTAGTGTAGACAGCCTGCTAACCACGGAATCATTAATTTACATGAACAATCAGACAAGAAACAAATTTCAAATATGAGTATTCTGATTCGATTTTATGTGAATATGAGAAAGCAACCGAAACCACCAAAGTTAAAATAGTCTAGCATCAGATATACCTGTAGGTTCTATTACATTTACATGAGAGTAGCCTGATTATATTAAAGGTGCCTGTGACATGTCTGTTTTAGGAAAAACATGTATTCTTCATGATTCTTCATGA
This sequence comes from Rhinella marina, assembly GCA_900303285.1. NCBI lineage: Eukaryota > Metazoa > Chordata > Amphibia > Anura > Bufonidae > Rhinella > Rhinella marina. The sequence goes on along the minus strand of ONZH01023633.1, from coordinate 30,503 downwards.
AATAATAATACTGGCACATCCTCTCCTAGAACGCTGTGTTGAGAAATTCCTCTGTTATTTCTCCTAGAAATGTATCAATAAATCGACCAGCAGGTGTTACAGCTTGTAGGGCATGTCCCTACATAGTCTGACAATGTCCAATCAGTGCTGCCAGTGTCAGGCACTGTAGGGACACACCCCTACAACAAGAGGAATGGAAACACTCAGTTGTCAATTTGTTCATTAATATAATATTGAGAATATAATTATTTACACTGAAATCAGGAGAGCTGACAGATCCTCTTTCATCAAGATCCTATTATTACAATACTTCAGAAATCATTTAAAGGATTTCTGGATCACGGAAATCATCTCGTACCTTTGACTTTTCCTGATGAAGCTCAATTTGAATATCTGTTAACTTAGTCCTGAGGTCTTCATTTGCAGCTTGTAGAGCAAGGATCAGGGCTTCGGGCTTTTCGCCCTTGTTACGCCCCTTTTTCGACATGGTTGAGTATTACTGTAAGTGTCTTTGGCTTGACTTCTCTCAGTAAGCCATCCCCAGTGGATGCCAGAGCTCCTGGTTTGTTAGGTTTCCAGGAAGTAAAATAGTCTTCTCTTGTGGAAGCCCTTTAGAAATAAAAATACATTAGAATCAGATCATTGAAGAAAATATGGAAAAACTAAATGTGCAAAATGTGTGAGAAGAACTCTGGATATTTCAGACAGGGAAGGCCTTAGGTTTAATCCAACCAGGTCAAGGACTAGGTTGAATATGCATCAGACCTTGATGTGCTGGGATAAGGCGGTATTGGTGCTGTGAACACACCCTGGAGGAAATGCCTAATTTTCATTTTTGCTCTCAGATCCCCTCACCTCATGGAGTTAATATCTTTACAACACATCTGTTAAAACAGAATAGGAAACAGGCTCTGTATTTCATAGTTGCCAATCATTTAGTGAAAGAGAAAACAGATTTGTTGCTATGAGCGTGTCAGTGTTGAAATGTGTAGGAAGTGAAATCATTTAGAATTACTGTCACTCTTTGAAGAAAAGAAGATACATTTTTAGATAATACAAATAAGTAAAAGAAGAGCGATACAACATTACACCAGTCATCCACATTTATGGCAGCTTTATAGATCACAAGTCATGTATGGAAGCAAAGATCTACACAGGGCTAGGTGAAAAAGTAGTAAAATCTCACCTTTGACTTCAACCATCTACATCCATTGTCTCCAGTTCTCCGGTCCATATCTGTTGAGTAGAGAAATACAACATTAATAGTAAATACGTTTTCTGAATGGAAAGTTCATATACCATGCATTACAATAAAAAGAGTAGTGTCACCATTATAAGGTATCTAGTAGAGAGTCAACCTAACTGTAGCGAGTGGTAAAACCATGGCACGCTCAAAGAACATATATGCACATGATTAAAACATAGTGCTAATATACTATATATATATATATAGTATACTATTGTTTAGTATATATATATATATATATATATATATATACAGTACAGACCAAAAGTTTGGACACACCTTCTCATTCAAAGAGTTTTCTGTATTTTCATGACTATGAAAATTGTAGATTCACACTGAAGGCATCAAAACTATGAATTAACACATGTGGAATTGTATACTTAACAAAAAAGTGTGAAACAACTGAAAATATGTCTTATATTCTAGGTTCTTCAAAGTAGCCACCTTTTGCTTTGATTACTGCTTTGCACACTCTTGGCATTCTCTTAATGAGCTTCAAGAGGTAGTCACCTGAAATGGTATTCCAACAGTCTTGAAGGAGTTCCCAGAGATGCTTAGCACTTGTTGGCCCTTTTGCCTTCACTCTGCGGTCCAGCTTACCCCAAACCATCTCGATTGGGTTCAGGTCTGGTGACTGTGGAGGCCAGGTCATCTGGCGTAGCACCCCATCACTCTCCTTCTTGGTCAAATAGCCCTTACACAGCCTGGAGGTGTGTTTGGGGTCATTGTCCTGTTGATAAATATATGATGGTCCAACTAAACGCAAACCGGATGGAATAGCATGCCGCTGCAAGATGCTGTGGTAGCCATGCTGGTTCAGTATGCCTTCAATTTTGAATAAATCCCCAACAGTGTCTCCAGAAAAGCACCCCCACACCATCACACCTCCTCCTCCATGCTTCACGGTGGGAACCAGGCCTGTAGAGTCCATCCGTTCACCTTTTCTGCGTCACACAAAGACACGGTGGTTGGAACCAAAGATCTCAAATTTGGACTCATCAGACCAAAGCACAGATTTCCACTGGTCTAATGTCCATTCCTTGTGTTCTTTAGCCCAAACAAGACTCTTCTGCTTGTTGCCTGTCCTTAGCAGTGGTTTCCACCATGAAGGCCTACTGCACACAATCTCCTCTTAACAGTTGTTGTAGAGATGTGTCTGCTGCTAGAACTCTGTGTGGCATTGACCTGGTCTCTATTCTGAGCTGCTGTTAACCTGCCATTTCTGAGGCTGGTGACTTGGTGACTACCTCTTGAAGCTCATCAAGAGAATGCCAAGAGTGTGCAAAGCAGTAATCAAAGCAAAAGGTGGCTACTTTGAAGAACATAAAATATAAGACATATTTACAGTTGTTTCACACTTTTTTGTTAAGTATATAATTCCACATGTGTTAATTCATAGTTTTGATGCCTTCAGTGTGAATCTACAATTTTCATAGTCATGAAAATACAGAAAACTCTTTGAATGAGGTGTGTCCAAACTTTTGGTCTGTACTGTATATATATATATATATATATATATATATATATATATATTCAGTATATATAAAACAAAAAGATCAGACTCCATCTTATTGACTTAAGGAGCCGTCACAGGACAAAACCAATTTAAAAAAGGATACCACTTAAGTCAGATGCTTTTGAGAAAGCTGGCACATAGCCACATCTCTGCTGGAGCCACCAAGAGTACACTAACTATGGAAAGAACTATGAGCCTCAAAACCTTGAAAAAAAAATCTCTCTTTGTTTCTCATAGCAAGCCATAAGAGTTCAGCTTACATTTCCTAAACTGCTCTGATTAAATTAAAGCTGAACCTGAGTAAAGAAGCTGAGTAAAAGCCAGAATATAACAAAATAACTTTAGGACTTTAAATGGAGCATTTTTGGCCTGCTTCAAAAGGTGGCTGCAGAGTTACCAGCTTTGTTACTTTTCATGGTAATGCTTCTGAACACACATGAAAGGTAGAATTATTTCAGGCGATCGAATAAAGAATTTTTATTCCCAGAAACCACACATTACATGACATTACATGACACAATCAATTCATAACGGTTGCCTACCATTGTGGAAGGTGGAAGTAAAGGGCCTCTATTTCAGCTTCATTATAATGGATTGTGAATACTGAATTCTTTGGTAAAGAAAGAAATATGGCAAAAAAGATTGCCGCTGATAATACAGCAGGATAATTCTTGACCAGCATAAATTACATTGTATTCTAATAAATATGCGCAAGGCAAACATAACAGGTAAATGTGCTTACAGTATTTACAGCTTACGCAGGCCAAAAGAGGAGGGCAGGCCTTTGCCAAGAAAGAACAGCATATGGCCAGAAGAGACGAGAGGAAGGGAGGGAGGGTACAGTGTGCGGTTTATGTCCATGGAGCAGATGCTGACACAGCTCTACAGCACGCTGAAGGAATGGCTGGGAGCATTTGCACCATCAAGATCACTGAATGATACAACAGAAATCTGTAATATCTCATATTCATAGACACTACGTGGACCCCTTTCACTTAATCTTTAGGCCTGGAGATAGCACAATGTTATGTACAAGGCTGGTTCTAGCTTTGTTAGAAAGAGATTGTCATGTACTGTATGATGTCTGATTTTCATTTTTTACAATAATCATAGGATAACCCCTTTAAATGTGGAAGAAAAAATATCTGAAGAAAAAAAAACTTGAGGTTTCTCTGAAGATTAAATCCTGGGATTTCTACATGCAAAACCAAGCACTTATCACTAAGCTATAGCATTACCACATAGAGATGCATGTTTTTTTCTATGCTTATAGGATAACACATATTACTGGTGTGTTTATAATCATATATTGTGCTTGCGAATAAAACAGTATGTGTATATTAGCTTTCTGAGCACATCTCTGTGTGGTAATGCTATAGTAAGCAGTGTATATGATTTGAAGGTGCTAGGAGACAGCTCTAGGATACTGCTCTGCCCTCAGTATGCTGATGTCTAGCCCTGTCAATCAAGGGGGGGGTGCAGAGCACAGGGGGTGTTACAAATCAGTGCTCAAAGGATTCAGTCCCTCCTCCTGGTGCTTGAACTTGAGCTTGACGATAACTCTACAGCTGTTTAGCATACAGACAAAAGAAAGGTACAGTTTTAATCCAGGTTGATCCTGGTGACAGATCCACTTTAACAATGAGAAGGGTTTGCGTGATAATATCCCTTCTGCTGTACATTATATAAGCATTGTCACAGAACACAAGGCTACAGGTTGGTTACATTCATAAAGTTCAAAAAAGCTACAAGGTCATTGATTATATTCTTATTATGCAGAGATTAATCCTTATAACATACACCTCAGCTGCTGCTGAACCTCTTTTTGAACAGAAAAGATAACATTCCCAACCACCATTCATATACTGACATGAAATGTCTTCATCTTTTCACAAAGAAGATCTACAACAGCTGTATTCTTATATGCTGTACCAGCTGGGGCGCAGTACTGTATAATACACACTTCAGCTGCTGAAGAACCTCTTTTTCAGGTCAGTTAATCAAAGAGAAGGACCTGCCTATAAAAGCTATCAGTAACAGAACACATTCGCCAAAATAGATGATATTGCCACTCATCTTTGAATTGGGGTATAAAATGGTGCGGATGTGTCGTGGTATTTGCTGTACAAAGCGCACATGGTTGTACCATGAATTGCCATGATTTCTCAGCTAGCACAGTTGAAGCTCAATAAAACAGTGAAACAACTGCAGCATCTGAATATATCCTAATCGTACAATGTAATTACATATATAATTTGCAGGCATGTCAAACAGCATATTAACTGGTAATTGACTTCCAGGATTTTTAGCCTTCCCAAGTGCTATGAAATGGAAACTGTCCATCAGGGTTAAAAATAAAAATCCGCCTGAATGGATGTATCAGGTGATGAAGAACGTCTGTGTATAGAGAGAGAGAGCTCGGGCTGAGCACACTGCAGCATCTTGCCAGTTCTCCTTTGTGCGGCTTCTTCTTGGTAGAACTGCAGTGCAGAATTTAAATGAGGTTGTCATAGCTGGGCGCAAAACTAACACAGCTGTCATCTGAGGTACAAAGGAAATGAGTATCGACATGCCACATAATAATAGATTTCTTCAATAATGCACCACCATTTACATAAACATGTAGATCCTGCATCCTCACTCAATGCTGGACTTCCAAATATCACATTTATCTGTCACTTAAAGGTCATGGTAGTGAAATTCACCTATAGTGAAATCTATAGGTGATACATTCTTACTGGTATTTCCAATACAGTACTTATCAATAGAAAATATATACGATACATTACAAGCATGTTACTGCACATATTAATGTCATAATGAAGCATCAACTACGTCTAGTATAAGCCTAGGAAATACCGAAACCTTACAGGGTATAATACACAAACATAATACAATAACCAAAATCAGTGGCACAGCTATATGCGTTGCATAGATCCAAGGAGGTCCATAGTCTAACCAGACACATTTCTTGTACCCTGACGTTATCCTTCTAGAATAACGAATCTGATAATGTGAACCAATAAAACTAAATATGTACTGTAAAACCTCTTGAAAAGACCACTTCTTTGAGAAGACCATCCTGATGTAAATGGGATTTTCTGTGATGGATTTTCAATTCCATTATCCTTTGCACAGTAAAACCTCTTGAAGAAAACCATCCAAAATGATATAGAGAATAGTTTTCTAGAGGATGATCCTCTTAGTTAACGGGGTTGTCCGGGCTTTTACTATCGATGACCTATCCTCAGGATATGTCATCAATATCAGATTGACCGGGGTCTGACACACAGGTCCCTGCCGATCAGCTGTATGTGGAGACGGCACCCGCAGTGCGCATGTGCCATTTCCCTTCTCTCTTCCTGTTCACCACTGCTGTCTATGCTCTTTGCCAGAAATAGGGTTGCAACACTTCACATGAGGGAACTACGGGGTGGGCTCCAACGTCAAGTTCTGCACCTTTTGTACAGGTTGCCAAACTAACAGTTATGCTTTCCGCAATGTCCTCAGTGAAATGTGGTATTTGTGTCACAGCTGGCCAGGCTGTTTAATGTATATGCAGGCACAGTAAGACTTAAATCTTGTAAACAAGTTTGCTGTAGAACCTGTCCTTTCAGACAGCTTATCTCCACAGAGCTTCTACACGCACCTTCCACTTAGCACTGAAATGCCTTTCAAACATATCTTTTTTTTTCTTTTTGCTTCTTTTTGGTTGGTCTTATCCAGGGCTGTGTTCAGTTGCATCTACATCTGCTCTAATCCCCATCAACACACTCTCTGATCTATCTCCTCCCTATGGGGAGAAATGCACAGCCCCACCCTGCTAATTTGAGATAACAACAGTAAAATATATCCACCATTTCCAAACTGTCACAGACAATGCATTATAACCTTTCAAGTATATATTATAAATATGCATAGATTCACAGGCCCAGATATACCCTAGGACCCAGGTTCTCAAACCTGTCATACATGTACCCAATAGTTGCACTACATGACTTCTGGAGGTACTCATAAAGTTTGCACTTTGTGCTTTTAATGCAAACTACAGTTTATGATAATAGAAAGTCGTGTGAACTCTAGAACTAAACTAAATTCATTTTGGTAAGTAGCGCTTGAGAAACACTGCTCTAGAAAATATGAGCCCTACAGTGTATGATATAAATTCCTGTCACTCCTCCTTCCCACTCTATTATCCAGTAGACATTAAACCAACAATGTCAAATGGAATTTTTAAATAACTAATCAATGACATTAAAGAAGGTACTTAAGAATGGCTGGTCAAGTTGAAGAGAAAAAATTTCAAGTGGGATTAGTGCTGCTTCCGAGAATCACTCATCCTGGTTGAAGAAGTCAAACTAATATGTCAAAAATGTCTAGTGAGGATATGATGAAGCACAAATGTAGACTAGTCATCTGGTGTAGTTATTCTTAGATAAATATGTCATTGTCACTCAGCATGGAAGATTACATGAGGGCATCAATAAAGGCAAAAAATGAGTTTACAATATTGATATACATACGATTTATTGTTATATATAGAGTTTTATAGTTATGTCATTGCTCCACCCTGTAGATAGAAGCATGCTTCAAATGCTCTTTTAATACTCAAATAGGCCCTGTCACCTCTCCTGACATGTCAATTTTAGTAACTACTTTCATCCTCCATGTAATAAAAATTCTGGAGCATCTATTCTTATCACTCTATGTGCTGTTCCTCTATTATTCCTATTAGAACTTTACAAATAAATAGCCAGCAGTATGATGTAACGGTACTGCTGGTTGTTACCATTAGATGGTGTGTCTGACTCTGTCCAATAAGTGCTGCCAGTGTCAGACTGTGCAGGAACACCGCCCCAACTGGTAATGCCCATCTGTATCTTTATTGCAAGTTGCTGGCAATTCATTCATAAAATTCTAGTAGAAAAAGTAAAGGAATGGCACAACATAGAGGGTCATTTATTATCCTGAAATATGCTTATATTGGGATTATTTCAGGCACAGATTGGTTAGTTGCACCGCAATCTGCGACTTTTCCCCACTTACTGTAAAAAGTGGGCGTGGCATGGGCGGGGAAGGGCTGGTAGGCCTGTTTCATTCATCATTTTCTACGGTGTAGGAAGCTGGCTTACATTTAGACTGGCGCTGGATGTGCCAAAGTTATGTACAGGCCTCCGCCTCTTCATAACTTCGGCGGATCCACTGCCAGATATAGGGGTTATTAAGACTGGCGTCTAAAACACCAGTCTTAATAAATGACCCCCATAGAGTTCTTAGTATAGCTGCTCCAGTATAGGGGCCGTATTGGGGGGCTTTAGCCCTGAAGGGAGGCCAGCATGAAGGGTTTTGGTTAGGTAGGGGCGGCAGCTAAGGGGTTAAAGTAGTTAGAGGGGTTATGCTAATTAGGGGCGGAGTTGGGGGGGTTTTATAAGGGCTCTGAGGAGTGTGCTTGGGGCCATTTTGATTTGTAAAATCAGGAGCTGGGGAGCGCTTGGCAAGCATTGTTAACTCACCAGTATGCAGTCCATGGAAGAAGTTTTGCAGCAGCTGAGGGCAGCAGCGAAGGCGCGGGGTCCTTCTTGGTTGTAGGACCAAGTGGCTGGCTTACTTCAGGGGGAGGCGGCGGGCGCAGCCAGCCCGCAGCCATGTGTCAGACGGCCGCGGCGGGTACGGCCGCCGGCGCGCCTTAGCTCTGAAGATACCCCCAGGGTTTGGCGCCGGGTCAGGAGCCCCTCCGGGGACCCTCCACACCGGAGGGAGGTCAGGCAGGCATCAGCGCGGCCCTCCCGGTGCGGGAGGAATCCATCCAGATGGCGGGACCCAGAGGAGGAGGGGGCTGTCTTTCCCCCGTCCTCTGCAGCGTGCAGCGTGGGAGCGGGACCAGGAGCTGCGGGTTCCACAGTGTCGGCTGTGGGGGAGAGGCCCGCTCGGCGTGGGAGCAGGCCGGGAAGCAGGGGAGAAGGAGGCCACGTGGTCACAGCAGTTCACGAGCAGCAAGGTGCTGGCCTACCACGGCAGGCGGGAGAAGAGTCTGGAGAAGTGCAGCACGCGTCCAACATGGAGGTTGGGATGCAGATCGTCGCCAGGCAAGGTGATATCAGGCGTCCAGAAGAGGAGGAGTCCAGTGACATGCGTCAGGAGTCCGGACGGTCCGCTGCTGGGTTCACAGCACCCAGGCAGCCAGGTGAGATAGCTTTGGGGTCCCTTAATGTATTAGCTAACTGCCCAGGGGATGGCGGGGCTGGGGGTGGTCAAAAAGAGTTTATTGCAGGGCTGGGGCGGTTGTTATGTTCGTTGGCGGGGGTTGGTTATGGCGTGGGGGTAGGTTCCGGTGTGGGGGTTGGTGATAGTGCGGGTGTAGGTTTGGGTGCGGGCGTATGTGGGGCAACTCCCCTGCAGGTATGGGGGGTAGGGTGAGGAGTTAGCAGTGCGGTTGAGATTGCGACCCTGAGGGCGTCGAGTTCTGTATCTGTGCAGACGCAGGCTGGCGGGGAGAATGATAGGCCCAGGGTGGACGATGCGGCAAGAGGGGAGGTGTACGTGTGCTTTGAAGGTCCTTTGGGGGCACACTTGAAACAAGAGACGTTTGAAAAGATTTTGAAAGGGGAGTATATTGAAATTTTTTCACTCCTCCCGTTGGAAAGGTTTAATCTGGATAGGAGTAAGAAGGAGGAGGGGAAAAAAGATGACGAGGAAAAGCGCTGGTATCGATTGATACTGCGCACTTTTTCCAACTGGCTCCAGGCTTTTGCCATTCTGGCAAGTGTGATAGGGGAAAAGACGCCAGAATGTTGTTCGGCGCTTTTCTCCTATCTGGATGCAATAGGTGAGGCCTATAGGGTGTATGGAGGAGTGGGGTGGCTCAGGTACGATGAGCAGTTCCGGCAGAGGAAAGCAGTCCGCCCCAATATCAGGTGGGACCATAAGGACATCGGGTTGTGGATGCGGGTGATGGCGCCGGTACGGACAGGGCAGTCCTTTCGGGGAGAGGCAGGGGGTCGAGTCAGTCTAGCTTTGCTGCGGCCTCCGCCAAGGGCCTATGCTTCCTGTTTAACGAAGGAAGTTGTAGGTTTGGGGCAAAATGTAAATTCAAACATGAATGCTCCTCTTGTGGGGGCAATCATGGGGCAAGTCGGTGCTTCAAGGGAGGGAAGCAGAAGGGAGGAGGGGATTCCGGTGCAAAAGGGTCTGACTCCGGTGTGGGTGGGAAGGATGGAGTTGTACCTAAATAGGTATCCTGATCAAGGTGCGGCAAAATTGTTGAGGGACGGTTTTACTTGGAGTTTTAAAATCCCCTCCACGACAGTTCAGGTTGTTGAGGTTAGAAAAAATTTGTTTTCGGCGTTAGAGCACCCTGGGGTTGTTTCGGAAAAGTTGGGAAAGGAAGTTGCGTTGGGGAGGATGGCGGGTCCGTTTCGGGAGCCACCATTGGAGAACTTGAGGGTGTCGCCTTTGGGGGTGGTAACGAAGAAGGAGCCGAACAAGTTTCGGCTCATTCACCATCTGTCATTTCCTAAGGGGGCGTCGGTCAATGATGGTATTGACCCGGAACTTTGTTCGGTGGTTTATACCTCATTTGATGCGGCTGTGGAGTGGGTTAGGAAGTTGGGTCAGGGAACGTTGATGGCAAAGACAGACATAGAGGCGCCATTTCGGCTGTTGCCAGTTCACCCCGAAAGTTTGCACTTCTTAGGGTGTTTTTGGGAGGGTGGTTACTTTGTGGATAGGTGCTTGCCGATGGGCTGTTCATTGTCTTGCGCGTATTTTGAGGCATTCAGTTAGTTCCTGGAATGGGTAGTGGTCGATGTTTCGGGGTGTAAGTCCATTATTCATTATTTGGACGATTTTTTGTGTTTAGGGCTGGCGGGTTCGCGGGTTTGTGAGTTGTTGGCTACCTTGCAGTCGCTGTTTGATCAGTTTGGGGTACCGTTGGCGGAAGGAAAAACGGTGGGTCCAGTAACGGAGATTAGTTTTTTGGGGATAGTTATTGATTCAGTGAGGATGGAGTGTAGGTTACCTGAGGACAAATTAGTGGATCTAAAAAGAATGGTGGGCCTAGCGCGGAAGTCGGTAAAGATTCGGCTGAGGGATTTACAATCCCTTCTGGGTAAATTGAATTTTGCATGTCAGATTATGCCGATGAGGCGAATATTTTGCCGCAGACTAGCAGCGGCTACGGCAGGTGTCTCCGCTTCGCATCATTTCATTAGACTGGGGCAGGAATTGAAGGGTGATTTGGAGGTTTGGGCCAAGTTCTTAGAGCAATAAACAGAAGGGCGAAGGTGATGAAGGGTTGTGTGGATAGGGTTGACTTTGAGTTGTTTTCTGACACGTCGGGGGGGTTGGTTTTGGGGTATACTGTCACGGTCAGTGGTGCACTGGCACGTGGCCAGATTCGTGGCTTACGAAGGGTTGGGTACGGAATTTGGCGTTACTGGAACTGTTTCCGATTGTTTTAGCGCTTGTCCTGTGGGGTGATAAGTTCAGGGACAGGAAGATTAGGTTCCATTGTGACAACTTGGGGGTGGTGCAAGCTATTAATGGGTTAACAGCGTCTTCCCCACCTGTGGTCAAGTTGCTTCAGCATTTCGTTGTGTTTATTGTGTTTGTCATTGAATGCTTGGATAATTGCGGTGCATGTGCCAGGTGTCGCTAATGGTATTGCGGACTCACTTTCTTGTTTACCGTGGGAGAGGTTCTGGCAATTGGCGCCAGAGGCGGAGACGGTCGGGTTGGTGTGTCCGGAGGACATTTGGGAGATCTTGGAAGTACCGCAGAAGGTTTGTTTAGGGATTCGTTGAGTGCTGGCACATGGTCATCTTATGGTAAGGTGTGGGCCTCGTGGGAACGGTGGTGCGATGAGCTAGGGGTGAGTACCGGTGAAGGGGAGGTTCCGTTGCTTTTGCTGTTAGGCAAGGTTAAGGAGGATGGTTGGTCGGTTTCGCGGGTAAACACCCTGGTTGTGGGTTTGGCGTTTGGGTTTAAGTTGAGAGGGTTAGCAGATGTCACTAAATCATTTTTAGTTAAGCAGATTTTGAAAGGTGTACGGCGGGGGCGGCGTGTGCAGGACAGTAGGAGACCCGTGTCTTTTGCTTTGCTGGTTAGGATCGGATGTCAGGTGGTGTCAGTCTGTTCGTCTCAAAGTGAGATTGTATTGTTTCGAGTAGCGTTCTCGTTTGCATTTTTTGGGGCTTTTCGTATGGGTGAACTGTTATGTAGGAATGTAAAGAGGGAAGGGGGGTTGTACAAGGAAGATGTGGAGTTGTACTCGGATAGGGTGGTTGTTCGGCTGCGGAGATCAAAAACGGATATGGAAGGGAGGGGGCGATTTGATACGTTGTTTGCAGTACCTGAGTGTGCGGTGAGCCCTGTTCAGTGTTTGCGGGTATATTATGAGGGGTTCAATTGGTTGGAGGGGCCTTTGTTCCGGCACGCTGATGGTTCATTTTTGTCGTGGTATCAGTTTGTGGCGGTGTATAAAAAAATGCGTAAAAGGTTTGGGTATGGATCCGAAAGTTTTTACGGGACATTCTTTCCGGATCGGTGCTGCCACGGAAGCAGCTAGGTTGGGTTTGAGCGAAGAGTTGATTAAGAAGATTGGTAGGTGGGAATCGAGTCGTTTTAGGTCGTATGTTAGGCTAGGTTTGGCTGAATAATAGGTATTAGGGGCTGATGTGTTGCATTCTGTTCTTTTTGTTTTAGGTTGCTCGGCGGCTTTGGTCTGGATCCTTGGTCATTCTTTTGTTTTTTGGGGCGCGTTGAGAGCGGACGTGCGTCCGAACGGGAGGCAGCTTGGTTTGGATAGGGATGTCGCGGTTGTTCGTTGGCTGGGGGCAAGAGGTATGTTGTGGGGGAGTGTTATCAGGGAGGTACATCGCTTCGCTCGGTTGGATTGGTCCCCGACATTTTAGTGTTACATGTCGGGGGGAATGATTTGGGTGTTAGACCAATTGATAAAGAATATAAAATTTGATTTCCTACGGTTGTGGTCGTTGTTTTCCTCTATGATTACGGTATGGTCGGATATTGTCCCGCGAAAAGTTTGGAGGGAAGCGCGGTCGGTCGACAGAGTAAATAAGGCGAGGATCAAGTTGAATAGAGCAGTGGGCAAGTTTGTGGCGAGAAATGGTTTTGTGGCGGTGAGGCATCCTGAATTGGAAAGGGGGACTGATGGTTTTTGGAGGGCTGATGGCGTTCATCTGAACGCAGTCGGAATTGACATGTGGTCATTGGGCTTGCAGGAGGGCATAGAAAGAGCGTTACGTTTGTGGTGGAACGCACAAGCTTGAAGGGGCTGGTGTTTCAAGCTGCGCGTTTTGGCGGGGGGAGGTCCTTTTGAAGCTGGGCATATGGAATGGTGCTGGTAAATGGTGGGGCTAGACTCCCATAGGTGGACAGCTTGGATGTTGTGGTAAGGCGTCCATCAATTTGGTCTCTGAGCTGGTGCTTTGCGGCTGGAGGCAAGATGGAAGTGCCACTGTGGTTTATAGAAAATGGCGTTGGGGCTTCTAGGACTGTCCCCCGGCAGGGTTGTGTTATTCTGTTAATATTTATGTTTGTTTATAGTTTAATAAATGGCTGCTGTGGCCAATTTAATCCGAATTATTGTTTCCGTGTCATTATTTTAAGGGGAAAGTGGTCGGGTGCTGTAGGCTAGTTGTTAAATTGTGCCCCGACTAATTAACCAATAACCCATTCAAGAATTGTTATTGCATGGGGGACGCAAGTAGTTAATAAAACAGATGTGTCAGGGGCGACAGGTCCTCTTTAATTAGGAAATCATAATTCCTAATACCTCTTAAGCATCACAGTTGGGGCCCCTATAACAGTTGGCTCCTAGCATGAGAGAGGCATGGTGTGAGCACTAATTTAAGGGAATCTGTCACCCTGATTTTGAAATATTAGCTAGTCAGGGGTGGACACAGAGAGCAGAGGGCCCCTGTGCAAGGAATGTACCTGCCCCCCCACCCCTCATTTCATGCTCCGATGCTCTCTCCTGCCCTGGGCTGTTTTGTTTATATTTTTACACTGCTAGGTGGAGACCTCATAAGCACTGATGGGCGGCTTTACAGGCTAGGGCAGCGCTAAAGCCTGTCCATTAGTGCCAGTGACATCACCGGGCTCACTGCTAGGTGGAAGTCCCCCCATAGTACCCCCAGTGATAATAAGGCTCCCTACAGTGTCCTCAGTACTAATAAGGCTCCATAAATAGAAATAAGGCCTATCTATAAGGCACTCCTATGGAGCCCTCAGAAGTAGTAATGCCCCCACCACTGCCTACAGTATTTACAATGTTCCCTGCAGTGCCCCCTGTAATTATAATACCTTCTGCCATACCCTCTGGAGTTATAATATTCTCTGCAGTGTCCCCATAAATTATAATGCCTGTCCTCTCCCTCCAGTCTTCTATACAATGCATATAAAGAAAAATAACAGCCTTTCCAAAGGAGTTTGGATGAGATTATACGTTTTTTTTTGTTTTTTTTTATTAGGCAAACTCGTGTAAACGTTTTCGGCCAACATAGGCCTTCATCAGACACTTTGCCGCAACGAATTGTAAGGAGAAGAAGTAGACGGGCGCTGTGCAGTTCAATAAGTAGAAGAGAAAGGCGCCATTTCTCTTCTACTTATTGAACTACACAGCGCCCGTCTACTCCTTCTCCTTACAATACGTTGCGGCAAAGTGTCTGATGAAGGCCTATGTTGGCCGAAAACATTTACACGAGTTTGCCTAATAAAAAAAAAAAAAAAACGTATAATCTCATCCAAACTCCTTTGGAAAGGCTGTTATTTTTCTTTATAAGTAACGGGGTGGGAACCCTATGACAGCCCAAAGCAGACGTGCCACAAATTGATTTTTTCAGTAATTCTATACAATGCAGTCCCGTGTAAATAACACCAGTCCTCTCGCACCAGTCTTCTATAAAATACAGTCCCATGTAAATAATACCAGGTCCTCTCCCACCAGTCTTCTATATGATACAGTCCCATGTAAATAACCTCTCTTCCTTACAGTCTTCTATAACATACAGTCCCATGTAAATAACACCCCTCTCCTCCTTTCAGTCCCTCTGACATACAGTCCCAGTTAAATAGCATATTTCCCTCCCACTAAGCAGGGAGGAGGTATAATAGGGGAGAACTACATCTTCCAGCATTTCTCTAGCACTTACATTCATTCCATGGCATCACAGGTCTCCACTGCTGAGCAGCTGCCTTTCTCCGCACTGGTCACATGATGGTGACCTCATCACAGTTCCTACCACCACTATCAGTGTTGAAATGATCACATGACATGATATCATCGCAGGTCCTTCAGCTATGGAGTATAGGCACAACAGGCAGCGGATTCACAGTAAGTCCTGATCAGTGGATATTTATTGTGTTAAATCAGCACATTTATAGCTAGAATATCTCTTTTAAACGACATAACATATAATCAGCTCTAAACACTTCAAACAATGTCAGTGTCGTTGAGGATGGTTGAGACAAATGTAACATTCCCGGTGCAACCCGCCCAGCTATTAATCCACCATCTCTCAAGGAGATGCCATTGCTGGTATCCAGGGTGGTATGTCTTGTGGAATGAGATATATCTCTTGTATGTGTGTATGTCATCATATGATATCATGGCCCACAGTTCACATAGGGCATACAGAGTATGGTTTAGAAATTTTCCACATAATGGGTAATTTTTTCTGTAAGTGATGGATGAGTTAAGAGAATGGAGGTATAGAGGATCTTTAGTCCATAACATATAATCTCCATAAGTGACTGGTATGTGAAGAATCTTGTTCTTACTGGTTTTATTGTTCAAAGACATACCCCATCATCAATGAATATAACCTAATATTTGTCTACTATTAGCTGGTGTTTACGGCTTCATAGATATCCATGCAATGTACAGTACTGATCATTGAAAACATATGCATACAACAGAATTAAAGAGACTGTGTCTTTGGGACTTTAAAGTCTTTTACAGTGAAACTAGAGATATTAATTGAATATTCCTGCAATTAAAAAGCTCTACACTAATACTAACATATTACAGTAACTTAAAGGGGCTATCCAGGTTTTTATAATGGATGGCCTATCCTTAAAGGGGTATTCTGGTTACCAGAAATATAACATGTTTGAGACTAATTCATCATCAGTAATTGCCTAATATAATGTCAATTTCCTATATTTACTGTTCAGTAGTTATAAAAGTAGTTTTCTTCCTCTGCTACTCACTGTGGTTCCTCATAGGTTACCATGGCATCGACCTGTAGTTCTGAGCCTTTGTTAGGTCGAGCATGCTCAGTGTGTTGCTATCAATTCTCTAGATAAATGTTAGTGTGCTGCTGATTGGTCAGTAGAGGGGGGCGTGACTGCACTGTGTATCAGGCACCCAATCAGAAAACATTAACACTCATGAACAAGCACAAACTCACAGCAGGAAAGATAGGCATTGTGGGGATTGTAGTTCTGTGATGGAAGATCAGGAGCCATGATACTCTCACTGTGTTGCAGGCTCACACAGGAGGTAGATAAATGGATTGCAAGGTAAATTGAAGCTCTGGTTAGATAGGTATGGGTAAGTTACTTTACCGAAATATCCCTTTAAGATACAGTGATCCCTCAAGATACAATGGCCTCAGGACACAATGTTTTCAACATACAGTGGACTTTTCTGGGCCATCGTAAGTTGAAACTAGACTCACAACTACTCAGACTCAGCTCCAACCAATGGACATGGCCATTTCACTGGTAAAACACCTTTATTGGTTGTCCAGTAGCTGCTCTGCTGCACTACATGGCCTGTACTATCCCCTGTCTGTGCCGCTCCTTTGGACACCAGATGAGGGCACCTTCATTTTATTTTACTGGTACATGTATAGTATGTTCTATGCAAAACCCTGAAGAAGCTCCTGTCCTCACCATAGAAAGTGATTTACAGCTTCCACCATCTATTCCTGTCTGTTATATGTAAGGACTTGCTTTATCTGTCTTAGGCTACTTTCACACTAGCGTTTTTGTTGGATCCGGCAGGGTTCAGCAAAAACGCTTCCATTACTGATAATACAACCAGCTACATCCGTTATGAACGGATCCGTTTGTATTATCTTTAACATTGCCAAGACGGATCTGTCATTAACTCCATTTAAAGTCAATGAGGGACGGATCCGTTTTCTATTGTGCCAGATTGTGTCCGAGAAAACGGGTCCCTCCACAGTGACTTACATTGGGGGTCATGACGGATCCGTCTTGCTCAGCATCCCAGGACGGAGAGCAAACTACAACATGTTGCGGTTTTCTCTCTGGTAAGAGAACAGAACGGAATGCATTTGGAGCATTCGGTTCTATTCAGTTCAGCTTTGTACACATTGACAATGAATGGGGACAAAGCTGAAGCGTTTTTTTTCCGGTATTGAGCCCCTATGATGGAACTCAATACCGGAAAACTTAAACGCTAGTGTGAAAGTAGCCTTAGTTATTTGCTTATGTTTCTAAAAATCTCACTTTCTCTTGGGAGGACATTTTTGCGCTCTGGAACCTAATTACTAGTTTTCCATAGAGTTATATACTCATGTTACAATGGTCATCCCGGAACCAATTAATATTGTAATTTGGGTGTCCACTGTATATTGGATTGATAGGAGTCCCACTGTCAGTGTCAAGCACAGCCTCCTCTCCACTATGTGTCAAGGCCAGTTAGCAGGCACAGGTGGGGGGAACAGAGGTGAATATATATAAATAAGATCCCCTCCATTAACCACTTCAGATCTGCGCCATTTACCCCCTTCCTGACCAGGCCTAATTTTACAAATCTGACATGTGTCACTTCATGTGGTAATAACTTTGGAACGCTTTTACTTATCCAAGCGATTCTGAGACTGTTTTCTCGTGACACACTGTACTTCAAGTTAATGGTAAATTTGAGTCGATAAGTTTTAATTTTATTTATAAAAAAATCCAAAAGTTAACGAAAATTTGAATATACATAGTAGCCCCAGTTACAGGGGAAATACATCCCCAGAGAGGCTGTACAGCATAATACTATGCTGTACAGCCTCAGTGCAGGGCTGATCGGGTCTATGAGAGACCCGGCAGCTCCTGCACTCTCCCGGCGATCACGTGACCGCCGGGCCGGAACAGGAAGCGCAATAGTGCTCACCTTGCTCTACAAGGCAGGGACCCATGGGAACGGTCCCTGCCTTCTCTTTGGGGTACCCTGCTGTCACTGACAGCAGGTACCCCACTGTGCAGCTGCACGATTAGCGTGCAGCTGCTATCTCTGAATGGACGTTCAGAAACGTCCATCCGGACGTTTATAGTCAATGGGCGGACGGGAAGTGGTTAACGAGCGCCTCGTCATCTTCCTTACAACGCACATCATCTCAGAAGTGCAGTGTAATGACAAGTATTCGCTCCATTCACTATGCCGCCGTTTTACAGGAGACGACACAGTGTAATGACCAGGAAGCAGTGCTCAAATGGAGCTCCACCCCCTCTTCAAACAGCTGATTGGTGGGGGTGCTGCGTGTCGGACCCCTACCGATCAGGTTTGGCAAGTGTTGAGGTATGCCAGTTGTACTGACTACTTCAAGCTGTGCTGCAATCACATACAATTATATTTGCCAGTGTGGCACAATTCAGCACATGCCAAGTGCTGGACCATGCTTTATAAAATGAGACTACATCAGTATACATCTTTTTACCTTTTACCAGATAAATGCATATATTCATGAATTTCTATATTCATTTTACTGTTTTAATACAAATAGAGTGTCAGACTGGGCTGCCTAGGGCCCACCAGTAAAATACATTACGAGGGCTCACTGTAGAAATCCCTAAAACTGCGGCAAACACATTTTTTCATCAGTGGCCTGCTGGCTAGCTTGTGCTTTAGACTGTTCTGTCCTGTAGCCCCTGTCAGTATGCTGTTGACTGGCTCTTGCCTTGAATACATCTACAGTGGCAGGCAGCAGCAATAAGATGCAGGATGACTGATTATAGGAGTCTCTGCAGCAACTTCGAGAATGCTGGTCGCTAGAGAAAGAGGATGCTGGCCACCCTGCGTTTGTAGATAGAAATCATATCAGCCTATAATAATCTATAATAATAAAAAGGGTAGTTTGTTAAATAATCTACCTAGTTCTTATATGGATACCTAGGCTGGGTGAGATGCTGTATGCTGGCCATCTATATGTAGTGCAGTATACTGTGCCACTGGCACAGTGCAGGGGGTGGGACCCACTGGGGGATTCACTTGTTCCCCTGTGGACCAATCCAAGCCTGTGTAAACAGGTCTAGAATTTTGTGCCAGTTAATATCTTTATATTATTATAGTCACTAGAGCTCCAAATGTTCCCCAGTTGGTACAGTTACATTAAAATATTCTAGATGCCTGATGATATCTGGTTTGTATACTGAATTTGGTTTGTACCATAAGAACTTTTGAAGGTGTCCTATGGTATATGCATACCTGCCAACTCTCGTGTAATTTCCAGGAGGATCCCAGAAAAAGGGGAGACCTCCTGGACTCATAGAAGAGTTGGAAAATCTCCCACACAGCTCATGGAGGGCTGCTTTCCTTATGAGCTCTAACTGTAGAAAGCCCTCGCTCCCAAGTCTGTTCTGATGGCATCTGACCAGAGGCGTAGCTAGAGGTTCAGCACAGGGGGGGCGAAACATACTTGAGTGGGCCCCCCACTTATTGGCTTCCCAAATGCACGTTTCCAACTTCACAGGCACATACTACTAGTTGTGGTTATAATACTGTATTAGAAAGATGACTGTATAAACTGCAAGATCATCTATGCTGCTAAGTACAGTACAATAGACTTTCTACATACCATAGTCTAAATATTCTACCACATAATGCAGTACAATATAGGAGTAATAGGAGTAAAAAATAAGGGGACTCCTATGTTAAAGGAAACGTGTCCCCAGTTTTTACATCACTCCCCTGCCCCCATCAGACCTCAGATCAGCTTAATGTGCCCCCATCAGACCTAAGATCAGCTTAATGTGCCCCCATCAAACCTCAGATCAGCGTATTGTGCCCCCATCAGACCTCAGATCAGCGTATTGTGCCCCATCAGACCTTAGATCAGCGTATTGTGCCCCATCAGACCTTAGATCAGCGTATTGTGCCCCATCAGACCTCAGATCAGCGTATTGTGCCCCCATCAGACCTCAGATCAGCCCACCCAGCCACATAAGATTAAAATAAAAAACCTTTCTTACCTGTTCTGCGCTGCGGCTGCCCTCCAGTCCGCGCTCTGCTCTCTTCCCTGGCCCGCGCACACTATGACCTGACACTGCGTGCAGCGTCAGGTCATAGTGCGCGCCGCCAGGGAAGAGAGCAGAGAGCGGACCGGAGGGCAGCCGCAGCGCAGAACAGGTAAGTAAGGTTTTTTATTTTAATCTTATGTGGCTGGGTGGGCTGATCTGAGGTCTGATGGGGGTCCCTAAATACAAGTGAGCGCTTCCATAATGGAAGCGCTCACTTGTATTCGCCTGATAGTAGGTAACCTCATCCTTGCTGGGCCCCCCTGAGTCACTGGGCCCGGAGCCATCACCCCCCCTGCCCCCCCGGTAGCTACGCCACTGCATCTGACACATCACAAAATGGAGCATCGCATTAAGAAAGCGGCAGGGCCTCATAAAAAGAGTGTGTCCATGCCCTTTGCCGCTATAATTAATCAATAAATAAAAGTTAGCAAGTATGAGTATATGGCACCAAGATATTAGCAGCAGATTTTTTAAGTCTTGTAAGTTCTGAGGTGGGGTCTATATTTATCAGACTTGTTTTTTCAGCACATCTCACAGATCTTTGGTCAGATTAAGATCTCAGAGATCTGGGTAATATGGAGGCAAAGTCAACACCTGAAATCTTTGTCATGTTCCTCAAGACATTGCAGCGTGCAGAGCACTACCGTTAGAGAATACTATTGCCATTGCTACATGTACCATTCTGGAGGGATGGACTTGATCTGCAACAATGTTTAGGTGGGTGGTATGTGTCAAAGTAATATCCACATGAATATCAGAACCCAAGTTTTCCCAGCAGAATATTACCCGCAGCCATCTCTTTCTCAGATATATAAGAAACTATGGTTCATCAGACCAGGCCACTTCCTTCCATTGCTCCATCAGGGAGTTCCAAAAGTGTCCATTTTAAGTGTATTTGATGGTTGGCAGGGGTCAGCATGGGTACCCTGATTGCTCAGTGTCTATGTAGCCCCATGCTCAGCAAGCAATACATTATCTGAAGTAGCATGTCCTAAGCAGAATCTGCCATGAATCTCTTCAAAAATGACAAGAAAACCACACAAAAAAACACGATAAAACGTGGGCAGATTCCACGTTGAATTTTGTAGGCGGATTTTCAAAATCTGTTGTGTGAGTATAGCCTAAGGAAACCCATACATAGTGCAGCTGAACCATATTTTACCACGGATTTCACTGCAAGTACAGGTGATTTCACTGCCAGTACAGGTGAAGCACCCAGTCACAGACAGGTATATGTACAGTATGATCGGATGGTTATGAGCCCCAAAAAATAGTTACGAGGGCCAAATGTGGACCAGGGACCGCAGGCTATACATCCCTGTTTTACATGTTCAGGTTTTCTGAAGGAGTTTTTTAAATCAAAAACTGGAGTGGCTTTAAAAAAAGTATCTATCCTTCAGGGGCGTCGCCAGGTCAAAACATTCAGGGCTTAAAAAAAAGGGTTCCTGTGCATCCATTATGAATATTGTGCATCTGTTTTAGCCATTTCCATCAGAGATCGGGTTTTTTTTAAGGTGGAAAAAAAGTCCTGCATGCAGTATTTTTTTACGTATGTCTTAAAAAACGTATCTCAGATGGAAATAGTGAAAAAGTATCTGTTTCTAGTGCTAAGATGTGTGTATGTGGGGGGGGGAGAGGACAGGGTAGATATTTCAAGAATATGGCACAAATACATTGGGGCTTGAGCCCTGGATCTTTTGAGACCCTAGCAACGCCCCTGCAATCCTTTATACCTACTCGTCCTTTCTGATCCACTCCTAGTTTTGGCTTAAAAAACTACACCAAAAATCCTGAATGTGTAAACTCAGCCTTAAAGGGGTAATCAAATATGGGATATTTATGGCATATTAATAGGATGTGTAATAAATGTCTGACGTGTGTGTCTCATCTCTTTGACCCACTCCTATGTCCAGACAGGGCCAGAAAGTGAACAGAGACCAGGCCATGCATCGCCAAAGGGATGCTTTGTCATTGATATGCCATAAATGTCCGAGATGGGACAACCCTTTGAATGTAAAAGCCGATTGGTGTATATCAGCGTGAAGTAAGGTCCCCCTAGAGACAGCTGTAAATAATTTGATTATCGAAAGGGTTGTTAAAATATTGCCACACTTGTCCATAGCTTGTCTGTGGCAAGGCAACCCTATTCATTCCAATGGGGCCATGGACAGATGTGTTGCCGTTTGTGTGTGGGCTAATTGTTATTTTCTGATGATAAAGGAAGCATGCAAAAGCACTTTCTATAGATTAATCTATATAACATGGTGTAATGACCTGAGGCAAGTTTATTTTTATCATTGGCTCTATAATGCATGGCATGCATGACATGAGATGGAGAAAGAATATTGAGATAATGCTGCGGTGCTCTCCAGGGTACGTTTTCCAATAAAAGCTTTCACGTGAAGGGCATTGTCGTGCTTCTTAGAGATTCTTCCTTATAAGTATGACTGTTTCTTAAGGCTTCATTCTGCTGAAATGGTTCCATATAAATATGACTGTGTTTAGGTCATTGAAGACTGAGATTTCCATGTAGTATTAATCTGTGCCTAATTTATTTTCACATGTTAATATACAGGGGCGGACTGGGAATTGCATCCGGATGGCAATACAGCAGAATTCAGGAATCAGGAGGGCACCTGTGATCGCTGGCATTAATTAACTCTGGGGGTGACAGATCATTATTTAGCTGGCTGGCGGCCATTAGGAGAGCTCAGGCGGCCCTCTGGTCATTGGCCCATAGGGAAATTTCCCTGTAGAGTTTATGGCCAATCCACTGCTGTTAACATATAAACTAGGGAACTAAACTCAGGAGTAAACAGAGAGAACTAAGGGAACTCCTACCACATCATGGGACCCAATATAGGAGGGTGCAGCATTTGTGCTAGAAGAGGGAAACATGACCCTTGTGCCAGTTTGTATATCCCTTGATTGCCATTACTGTATATCTGTAGTACCTTATATTGCCATATACATGACATGAAGCATGAGTGCTGTTTTCACAAATCACATAACATGCCCAAATTCTAGAAATTGTACCCTCCTGAAAAATAGTCTTTTATATGTCTGCCCTGTGTAATTCAAACTTTGAGGCTGATTCTTGTGTTCCATTGTGTGCCATGAAATTTCATTTAAAGGGGACCTAAACATTTGCTGAAACCACAAAGGCGCAGCAGCTCTTCTCAGAGTGCTCAGCATCTATAAGGTATGGCCACTTGGTCAGGTTTCCTGATGCAGTTTTAGAAGCCAAAACCAGGAGTGAATTCAAAAAAGAAGTCGTACCTTCCCATTATACTTTCTCTCCTTTTATGATTCACTCCTGATTTTGGCTTCCAAAACTGCATCAGGAAAGCTGATTATGTGGTCATACCCTTTGGTTTCACTGGCTATGCTTGGCTTTTAAAGCGTACGGAGTATGGATCCATTGGAAGTATATTGGAAAAACCAAGCAGGCTGATGAACCAGAAGGTGCACAGCCATCTGAGAAGCACTGCTAAAACTTTGTGGTTTCAGCAAAATTTTAGGGCCCCTTTAATGATTTCAAGTCCTCCACAGGGCACCTCATATTTATTAGGAGTACAGGTGTCATTTCTACACATATATACTTTATATAATCACATTTTTGCATTGATACATGCAAGAACAAATGAATCTTTGATTGAGCAGCAAAAACCTAATGATAATATTATTGTATACAAATATAGAATATAACACCAACAACTGAGCTGTAGGGACAAATAGACAAGAAATACACAACCTTTTCTGGTCCATAGGTCACATTGTCAGAATGTATTGTTTACCCTAATCTAGCCCTTTAAAGAAGGACCTAGGGAAAACCGATGCCATCTATTATGTTCAGTGCACGGATGACCACCAGTGAGAGAATACAAAGCTATGATCTTCTTGAGGTATATAACAGTTTTGTTAATAAAGTGCCCCCCAAACAATGCCACACAATAGTGGAGCTACAAAGTACCCCCAATAAAATGGTTTGACACACATTACTTTCATAACAGTGCTAGCCACACCACAGTGCCCCATTAATAGTACCAGCCAGACCAATACAGCAAGCACCCGGCCGCAATGAGCGGGATCAGCAATGAACCCAAAACCGGTCATTTAACCCCTCATTAAAAACAATCTCGGCACCTGTGAAGTTAGGCAGAGGGAACATGTCAAAATGCCATTCACTCTATTAGATATCTATTCTGGCGAATAGGACAAGAGATCAAAAGATCCCAGTTTCTAGCCCCCTAAGGGGACTAAAAGTTATTGTTAAAAAGTAAAAGCTCTGGGCAGATTCTTTGTTAGGTTTCTGCCTGTCACTCCAGTTGACTATCTTCTGTACAACATATCCAGAATCCACCTGTACCCCAAGGGGGGTACTATTACAAGCGCTCCACGCACTACAGCCAGGCCCTAGGTGTGCAAAATAACTAATTTGCAAATAGATAAAGATGAAGAAATGTATCAATTTAATCAGCAAGATCAATCCTACCAGGTAATATGCCTGGTTTTATAGGGTTGATCATGTTGACAGATGCCCTTTAAATAAAGCTGAAATAGTGAGGCCATAATTAAGCAGGATGCAGGGTTATGAGAGGACACAGACTTGTGTACACACAGTCAATGTTAAGTGAATAAATGAGGCACCAATGCAAGTACAAAGCATCAAAGTCAGTAAGGATATGTGATTCTACAAGTAAAAGCCACATATGACAAGCAAGCATTTAGATGGAATCCCAGAAGAGTCAGGGCAGGAATGCCGGGAATCACACCACTTTGTTAGATTAGAACTATAATTGCTGACATAAGCATATGATGGATATCCGGAGGTGGCTTTTTATTAGCTGTATGATGTATAAAGAAAGAACATTAGAGTTTGTAGACAGAATAACAGTTCCTATCACTATTAATAATATGCATGTATCTAATATTTAAAAGGGTTTTCCAAGAATTTTATACACCTCTGGATAGGTCATTAGTATTGGATCAGTGGGGGTGCGACACCCAGGACCCCCGCCAATCAGCTGTTTGAGAAGGCACTGACACTCCTGTGAGCACCATGGCCTTCTCCGTGCTTGCCAAGCACAGTGCCATACATTGTATAGCGGCTGTGCTTGGTATCGTGCTTAGTCCCATTCACTTCAATGGGGCTGAGCTGCTCCTAGGTCATGTGACCAATGCACATGTCATCAATACGTGTAAACAGGATAGCTCCCTTTACATACAGGGGACAATTTTGAACTGCTAGGAATTCAAATCCCCCACTTATGCCCTTTAGGCCATTACTAGGCTTTCTAGGCTTTCTATCACCCTGGACAAAGACTCAGTTCACATAGCCAGACTTGCTTGTTTGGGCCCCATCCAGCTCCCAGGACAAATGCCTCACCAATCCCCTCTTAGTTATGCCCCTGTCTCCAGCCACGATTAACCAACTGAACACCACATTAAAGGGGCTTTTCTGGGAGTTAACTACTGATGACCTATCCTCAGGATAGGTCATCAGTATCTGATCGGTGGGAGTCCAACACCCGGTACCCCCGCCGATCAGCTGTTTGAGAAAGCATCGGCACTCCCATGAGTGCTGCGGCCTTCTCTCAGCTTTTGTGAATGGGGATGAGCACGATACAAAGCACAACCGCTGTACAATGTATGGCGCTGTGCTTTGTGAGCTGAGAGAAGGCCTCTGCGCTCACGGGAGCGCCGGTGCCTTCTCATACAGCTAATCGGCGGGGGTCCCGGGTGTTGGACCCCCACCAATCAGATACTGATACGGATAGGTCATCAGTAGTTAATTCCCGGAAAACCCCTTTAACCCCTTCCCGACCGCCCAATGTAAATTTACATCAGCGGTCTGGCATTAAAATGTTTTAAATAGCAGGCACCCCGGACTAATGTATGCGATCAACGAGAATGTCAATCGTACACATTTAACCCCTCAGATGCAGTGGTCACATGTGACTACAGCACCGAATAGTTAATGATTGGGAGCGCACGTTCCTGGCTATGCTCCGGTTCCCCCGGTGAGGATCGGGGAATCCGGATGTAGGACTCCGTAGGAACACAGTGTAATTCCAATAGACTCCAATGCTAATGATCGTCCCGCAAAAAATGAGCCCTCACACAGCTCCGTACAGATAAAAATAAAAAAAGTTATGGGGGTTAGAATGTAGCAATACAAAAGAAAAATTTGTTTTTTCCAAAATTTTTCCATTTTTTCAATTTAAAAAAACAAGAAAACTATACATGTGGGGTATAGATGTAATCGTAATGACCCAGAGAATAAAAGTAACAGGTCAGTTTTACCAAATAGGCAATGGTATAAAAAACATAAAAATGTGTTGGAATTTTTTCCCCTCTTCCCACCAAATGGTGCCATTAGAAAGTACATCTTGCACCGTTAAAAAAACAAGCCCTCATACAGCTATGTGAATGAAAAAAAATTTAAAAAGTTATGGCTTTGTGAGGGCTAGAAGTAAAATATGAAAACAGAAAAATGTAAATCAACTGGTCTTGAAAAGGGTTAATGACAGCCTGTACTCCGTCATTTTGTTTCAGCACATTTGTTCTGTGGTCCTTCAAAATATTTCCAACAGAGAAAAAGTGAAATATACACTTATTCTTTAATAATGACTATATACTGTATAATCATTAGGTTGATTGAACACACACTGATACTCTTCCACCTCGCCCAAGCAAGTGCAGATTTGCATTCAATAATCAGTAGACAAGACCAGAGTAATACCAGATTACAGGGTGTAGATGGACAACTGTAAACCGGGGGAATAAAACACTGAATCATCACTTAATCACATTATAAGATGGACTTGTGGAACTGCCAAGAAAGTGATGAACTCATACAGGAAGCAATCTTGGCTAGGATGGTTCCTGTTACATTGTCAGAAACTGGGTCCACCAAATCATCATCTGGTGGGCAATTTCTACCCTGGAGTCAGTCACTTTAGCAGAAATCCAGCCTTTTGTTCTTGTAAAACTGTCCTTAGTGATCTACACTATGCAAGAACAAAAAATAGCATGCAATAATCTTGCATTCAGCCAAGTGCTTAAAACTGGCTACACTGCAACTTTTGGCCATGCACTTTGCCCAAAAATAAAACTAAAGAAGAAAGAATTTTCAAAATGTGTTTCTAGGACATATATGATCAGTGGATAAAGCCCCATGGTTTCCCTCACAGTACTTAATCACATCTGCAATGTCCAAGTTACTGTCAAATGGCTGAGGATTTCCATAGCTTAGACTCCACCAGGGAAGTACTGAGAAGATGTGATAAGTTCAGAATATGCCTAGTTCATTAAACTGAGATGAAATTTAAAAGGACAATCTGCATTTTACTGCCTAGGGATACAGTAGCGTGCAGCTCCCGCTCTGCTATTGTTAGGGACTGATACAGTAAATTCTTTGTTACACTCCCTAGCATTTTGAGAAGGCAGAGCAGAATGAGAATATTTGCAGTAGAAATTCCATCATATACCATAGGCTGATATTCCCATCAGCAGTATATACCATGCATATACAGTAAACTGGACCAGATTTACTAGTGTCACCTCCAGACACATGTATGGGACAGCAAACTAAGCTGCAGAAACCAGTGTCAGACAGCTGCTGCCAAGGCCAATAAGATAATGGGTTGCATCAAAAGAGGCATAGATGCCCATGATGAGAACATAGTCCTGCCACTTTACAAATCACTAGTCAGACCACACATGGAGTACTGTGTACAGTTCTGGGCTCCTGTGAACAAGGCAGACATAGCAGAGCTGGAGAGTGTTCAGAGGAGGGCAACTAAAGTAATAACTGGAATGGGTGGACTACAGTACCCAGAAAGATTATCAAAATTAGGGTTATTCACTTTAGAAAAAAGACGACTGAGGGGAGATCTAATAACTATGTATAAATATATCAGGGGTCAGTACAGAAATCTCTCCCATGATCTATTTATCCCGAGGACTGTGACTGTGACGAGGGGACATCCTCTGCGTCTGGAGGAAAGAAGGTTTGTACACAAACATAGAAGAGGATTCTTTATGGTAAGAGCAGTGAGACTATGGAACTCTCTGCCTGAGGAGGTGGTGACACTAAAAGAGTTCAAGACGGGCTTGGATGTATTTCTGGACTATAATAATATTACAGGTTATAGTTAATAAAGAGAGGCCTGGATGTATTTCTGGAGGGTAATATTATTACAGGTTATAGTTACTAGAGATGGGTCGTTGATCCAGAGAGTTATTCTGATGCCTGATTGGACTCGGGAAGGAATTTTCTTTCCCCCTTTTTAAGGGTTTTATTTTTTTGCCTTCCTCTGGATCAACTTGCAGGATAACAGGCTGAACTGTATGGATAGATGTTTTTTTTTTAGCCTTATAAACTATGTTACTATGTGTGCACAGTACTGAAATAATCACACTAATCTCAATCTAAATGGATAGGGTACAACATGTGACATTTATGCAGCTGGCTTTCTTGGAAAATGCAGTGTGCACAAAGCTTATATATAAAATCTGCAAGGGTCTTAAAGGAGTTGTCCAGGGGAACAACATTTTTTTTTCATTGATCCCCTGGCGATGTGTTCTGGTCCCAGCAGCTCTCCATATTCTGGTCCCAGCATACCACACAGGAAATAGCTGGAAAAGCCCACTCAACCAATCCCTGGCTGCAGTGGAGACCCACCTTAACCAGTGATTAGGCATTTCCCTGAGAGTTTTGCCAGAACTATGAAGTGGACTCCAGAGGGGACCAGAGCTGTGTAAAAATGGAAGTGGTAGGGAATCAGAGCTTAAGTATTATTTTATATTTTTCACCCATCCTTGGCCAATTAAAAAAAAAAAAAATTGTTCCCCAGAATAAACCTTTTGGGTTATCCCACTTCAGACATTTTAGGCATATCCACAGTACATGATATTTAATAGATGGTAATATACATTATATATAAATATATAGGCACACTATCCACATATTATACGATTCTACACTTGCCTATTTAATAGTAGTCCTGATGGAAAACTAACCAGTAAGAAAAGAAATTGCCTGTTACCGTATCACTGACCTGAAAATTCTTATTAGCATTAATTACAACACTAGACAGATAAGTCCAATGAACATGACTGGGAGCATGCACTAGAATGCAACACAGATCCTATTCCCAAATAATTAATTTTCAGTAATGATCTTACATAGACTGCTTTGGGCAATGAATTTTAATAGAGAAGGGCCTTATGAGTGCAAATAATGGTTTTCAAGAATTAATTCAGTTGAAAGGCAGAACAATGTCGTTTGTATACTGTCCAATGTATGAAATGTACCCAGTCAAGTATAGAGATTACTGATTGTAGTAAAAAATAAAAAAAAGAAAGAAAAATTGAAAATGCAAATAAATGACGACTAGGACAGATTTCCTGCCCATAAAGAGAGCTGATAGACAATACAGAAATGGTGAATGGCACTTGTTAAAAGGACATCTGTCAGCAGATTTGTACCTATGAAACTGGCTGACCTGTGACATGTGCACTTGGCACCTGAAGGCATCTGTGTTGGTCCCATGTTCATGTGTTCATTGCTGAGAATAATGAAGTTTTAATATATGCAAATGAGCCTCTAGGAGCAATGGGGGCGTTGTCATTACACCTAGAGGCTCAGCTCTCTCTCTCTGCAACTACCATGCCTGACAGTGTAATAGTGATCTTGCCTGGCCCAGTCAATCAAAGTGGAGAGGGTGCAGCAGTTGGACAGAAAGCACAGCCTCTAGGTGTAACAGCAATGCCCCTTTTGTTCCTAAAGGCTAATTTGCATATATTATAACATCATTTTTCTCAGCAATGTGGGCACATATGAACATGGGACCAACACAGGTGCCTTCAGCTACCAAGTGCACATGTAGCAGGTCAGCCAGTTTCATAGGTAGAAATCTGCTAACAGATGCCCATTAGACTCTATTTAAATAGAACAACCATTGCACAGTGCAGCCCCATTCAGTGTGCATCTATTTAGCAGCACATCTCCTGTTCATACAAGGGGATCCTGATAACAAACTATTTTTCTGCCTGTAAAATAATGCAGTGGGATGGGCATTGGTTTACATTTGATCTACAGTGCTCCAGAATAGTGGTCATAAGTTAACATCAAGTCACAGTGATACAGTAGGCTGTAGACGTATCCCTGACCTACTTGTGACATTCATGAATCTAAATGATCTAGTATCAGCAAACAAACAAACAAGAAATGGGGAAGACCATGACAATGCACTCTGTAATATTTCCTGTAAGACAGTTTCATAAGAACAGAGCTACCCATGCTCCCAAAACTCACCTAAGATACCAGCTTTCTACTTTACATCTTCAATTACAATAGTAACAATTAGAAATCTTCCTGGAGCAGTGCACTTGTATCCAGCTTCCCATATAAGATGTGCCTTGGGGTTCAAAAAGATCACATAGCAGTGACCT
>ONZH01023632.1:0-28284 GCA_900303285.1 Rhinella marina | reverse complement strand
GACTTTGATAAATACATTTCTACCTGCAATAAATATTCGGATAAATTGAGAGGTGAACTACAAGTAACCAAACGTAAAAAATGGTCACGTGACATGGAGGACTACATATCGGGATTTGTTTATTGTTGGCAAGGCGAACAGAAAAGGAAGAGAGGTGACATGAAAAATGTCGCACATACCCCGGGAAAACATAAGAAAAACATCACCCAATAGGGCCATGAATTCATTATCTGCAATTTCTTCGTCCGATGTACAGAACTCTGCAACCACTGAGGCCCATTTTTTAGTATTGGGCACGGACCCTACCGGACCAGACGAGGAGGCCGGAGACAAAAAAGATGGCGGAAAAATAAAACAAGCGAAACCACAGAGGAACATGAACCTGCGCAGAAAAGCACAGTGGTAAATGTCTCCTCACATGTTCTTACACCTGCTCAATTGTCTGTGCTTGAAACGGGACTTTCTTTTTGCCCTACTGCACGTGTGGACTGGTTCCAATTGGAGCTGGACATACATAGGTTTATTAGGGCAATTAAGCTTAAGGTACAATTTGATAAACAGACTCCGACCTCAGTCTCGATTCCTGATGATGGTCCAGAATTGAGACTTGAGGACGTACAATTGTTCCTCAAAAGTGATTTTATGCCTATTGTTAATCATATTGCTGTGGAAACATATATCAATGCAATTAGGTCTGATCTCAGTAGATTTAAAGATCTAGAGGGTACTTCCTTTGTGTCAAAACACAATTTATCCTTTGACGAACGCACTGCCCTACATGAATTGTCTGACAACCCTTCTCTGACAATTAAACCTGCAGACAAGGGTGGGGCAGTGGTTGTCATGGATACCTCTGATTACATTACTGAAATACGTAGGCAACTGAGTGATGTACAATTATATGAAAAGGTGTCTGGTGACCCTAAGTTTGATGTTTTGAGACGCATTAGATCAGTTTTAGATGCAGCAAGAGAAAAAAATATCATAGATGAAAAATTATTGTCCTTTTTATACATTGAGCGACCTAAGACCCCGGTCTTGTACACCTTGCCTAAGGTGCACAAGTCTCTCACTTCCCCCCCCCAGGACGACCTATCGTCTCGGGTAGGGACTCTGTGTTCTCTAATATTGCAATTTTCCTAGACCACATCTTGCGTCCCTTCGCCATATCGGCGAAATCATATATTAGGGACACCACACACTTCTTGAATGTCATTGATCGGGTTCATCTCCCTGAAAATGTCATACTTGCCTCATTTGATGTAGTGAGCCTCTACACCTCGATTTCCCATGATCGGGGAATCGGGGCGGTGAGAGACTGTCTTTTGAACACCAATTACTCTCTGGATTGCCAAATTTTTCTCATCTCTTTATTGGACATTGTCCTTAAGTGTAACTATTTCCTTTTCAGGATGATTTTTTCGTGCAGCTACGTGGGACCGCGATGGGTTCCAACGTAGCGCCGAATTACGCTAATATCTATATGGCACATTTGGACATGTTCTGGGTGGTGGCGCTACATAGATGACATCTTTCTCCTTTGTCTATACTGAGAGCGACTTATTGAGTTTTGGTACTTTTCTTAATGGCATTGATCCTGATGTGAAGGTCACCCTGGTTTTCTCACATCAGGAGATCCAATTTCTGGATGTGATGGTGAGGAACCGGGGTGGTGCACTTGACACGGATCTATATATAAAGCTACAGACAGGAACACCTTGTTGAGCAACCATCCTAGGGCTATGGTGAACTCTTTACCCTTGAGTCAATTCTTAAGGGTGAAGAGAATAGTGAAGGATGGAAACATGTCTAAGCACAGACTTGTAGAAATGGGTGACAAATTTAAACACAGGGGTTATCCCAATAGAATTATCACACCCCATATTGAGAAGGTGGCAGCCCTCAATAGAGAAAATATTACTCCAGGAGGATACTGCGTCCGTACAAAAACAGCCTAGGATCCCATTTGTCTCCAATTACACTGTAGGCAGCAATAGTATCGGTCAGATTTTTGAAAAAACATTGGTCTATTTTGGGTAGTAACTTTCCATCAATACCTGAATTTAATGTTCCTCCCTTCAAAGACCAATTGGTCCGGTCAGATGCTGGTACGACAAAGGCATCATTCAGTTCCTATTTTGGGTCTACCCGGGTGGGATGTTGTCCATGTCAAAACTGCGTTAACTGTGCTCTTATGCAGAGAGGCTCTCAATTTGAACATCCGCAGACAGGAGAAATGGTAAAAATCAAACAGTACCTCACATGCGATTCGTCGTATGTGGTTTACGTTTTGGAATGCCCATGCCACCTGCTTTATGTGGGTGAGACAACGTGGGACCTAAAAACTCGACTCAATAACCACAGATACACTATCAGGCAAAAAAGACTTGACTTACCTGTTTCAAAACATTTTTCGGAGGCGAGGCACAATGAGAGAGACCTTCGCTTCCGCATAGTGGAACAGGTTCGCATGCCTAGACGAGGTGGCGATAGAACTACATTATTAAAACGTAGGGAGCTTTTTGGGATTTTTTATTTACAAACCTTGAGACCAGTGGGTTTGAGTGTGGAGTTCAGAGTGATTTGATCCACCAGTGTTTCCCCATGATGTTCCGATATTCCATATGTGGTGTAGGATAGACACAGTGCTCTGTTATTTATATCTTTTAATTATGTTTTTTTCCCTTTTTTCATAGATTACTCTCTTCATTGGAACCATGAACACTGAACACCCTCTCCCCCCACGTTTTCCCTTGGATGGTGGCGTTTTGTTGATTTTATTTTTATTATTGTGCACAGAGTTTTTTTCAATTTTTTAATGTTCTGATTGGGATGGCCAAGAAAGCTGTGTTCATGGATGTCGATTGTGGTGAATTTTTCCAGGACATAGGGTGCTGTTAAATGGTGTATGGGCGATGGAAAGGGTCACTGACATGCTCCTGAATTGCCCTATGCACACCCCAGGTGACACTGCCCTGATAGGTATACCGGGACATGTGCCCTCTTCAGTAACCCATTTGAAACCTGACATGGAGTACACCATTAATAATCGATTTATACAATTAATCCATTGGATCCATCCCTGTGGTAGTTGAAGGGTTAATGGACCTGCTGTGTTGATGGCAGCAGGCTGATGGATATGGCGCCAGTCTGGGGCCGATCCGCATTCTGCGCCAGCATGGCAACATCTTCCAGCAGTCCTATGTTGGGGGTGTTGCCCTCGGCAGGTCCTTGCCCGATATGTATACAACTTAGGTTGCTGTGGCAACCTGCACACGTGCGGTAGTTATCTTGCTTCTCTGTGTCACACTTTGATTTTTGAAAGTGGGCTGTGTGTAGGCGCTGACGCGCTGTGCCCTTCTGGGTGATGCGCATGCGCCGTACACCACACACTGCCGATAGTGTGAGCGCTCGCCTGACGCAGGCGCAACAGCACCTGAGGGACGCCACCGGGATACATGTGGTTGGGGTAAGGGGTCCAGAGTTTCTGGAATATAATTACTGAATGTTTTTAGATACACCTGTAAGTGATTACGCCCACTATATGGCGTTTACACCTTATTTTTGCATTATAAAGTCAAATATGTGCACTTTTTTACATCATGAGTATGTAATCACTTGGATTCTTTGATATTTGAACTTCACTATATGATGCACATGATAATTGCAAATAATATATTGTATCTTGTATACATTGATTAATAAGTTGTTGACATCAATTAAGCACATTTGTCACTATATATACTTGTATTGAGCACTGCATTCACTGCTTGACAAAGGCTCCATTGAGAGAGCTGAAATGTTGCGGTTTCTTCTGAGTGAAATAAAGGATCCACTGTTTTCACCGTAAGACCGGAGTGCTGCCTCATCTATTTGTGTTTATATATATTATTTTTTTCTTTTCTTTTCAAGTTTTTTTAAAAAAATTTCGACATCAAAACGAAAGGAAAATGCACATACATACAGTACAGACCAAAAGTTTGGACACACCTTCTCATTCAAAGAGTTTTCTGTATTTTCATGACTATGAAAATTGTAGATTCACACTGAAGGCATCAAAACTATGAATTAACACATGTGGAATTATATACTTAACAAAATTGTGAAACAACTGAAAATATGTCTTATATTCTAGGTTCTTCAAAGTAGCCACCTTTTGCTTTGATTACTGCTTTGCACACTCTTTGCATTCTCTTGATGAGCTTCAAGAGGTAGTCACCTGAAATGGTTTTCACTTCACAGGTGTGCCCTGTCAGGTTTAATAAGTGGGATTTCTTGCCTTATAAATGGGGTTGGGACCATGAGTTGTGTTGGGCAGAAGTCAGGTGGATACACAGCTGATAGTCCTACTGAATAGACTGTTAGAATTTGTATTATGGCAAGAAAAAAGCAGCTAAGTAAAGAAAAACGAGTGGCCATCATTACTTTAAGAAATGAAGGTCAGTCAGTCCGAAAAATTGGGAAAACTTTGAAAGTGTCCCCAAGTGCAGTCGCAAAAACCATCAAGAGCTACAAAGAAACTGGCTCACATGAGGACCACCCCAGGAAATGAAGACCAAGAGTCACCTCTGCTGCGGAGGACAAGTTCATCTGAGTCACCAGCCTCAGAAATCGCAGGTTAACAGCAGCTCAGATTAGAGACCAGGTCAATGCCACACAGACTTCTAGCAGCAGACACATCTCTACAACAACTGTTAAGTGCAGCAGGCCTTCATGATAAAATAGCTGCTAGGAAACCACTGCTAAGGACAGGCAACAAGCAGAAGAGACTTGTTTGGGCTAAAGAACACAAGGAATGGACATTAGGCCAGTGGAAATCTGTGCTTTGGTCTGATGAGTCCAAATTTGAGATCTTTGGTTCCAACCACCGTGTCTTTGTGCGACGCAGAAAAGGTGAACGGATGGACTCTACATGCCTGGTTCCCATCGTGAAGCATGGAGGAGGAGGTGCGATGGTGTGGGGGTGCTTTGCTGGTGACACTGTTGGGTATTTAGTCAAAACTGAAGGCACACTGAACCAGCATGGCTACCACAGCATCTTGCAGCGGCATGCTATTCCATCCGGTTTGCGTTTAGTTGGACCATCATTTATTTATCAACAGGACAATGACCCCAAACACACATCCAGGCTGTGTAAGGGCTATTTGACCAAGAAGGACAGTGATGGGGTGCTACGCCAGATGACTTGGCCTCCACAGTCACCAGACCTGAACCCAATCGAGATTGTTTGGGGTGAGCTGGACCGCAGAGTGAAGGCAAAAGGGCCAACAAGTGCTAAGCATCTCTGGGAACTCCTTCAAGACTGTTGGAATACCATTTCAGGTGGCTACCTCTTGAAGCTCATCAAGAGAATGCAAAGAGTGTGCAAAGCAGTAATCAAAGCAAAAGGTGGCTACTTTGAAGAACCTAGAATATAAGACATATTTTCAGTTGTTTCACACTTTTTTGTTAAGTATATAATTCCACATGTGTTAATTCATAGTTTTGATGCCTTCAGTGTGAATCTACAATTTTCATAGTCATGAAAATACGGAAAACTCTTTGAATGAGAAGGTGTGTCCAAACTTTTGGTCTGTACTGTATGTGGTATTGCCGGATTCGTACTGACCTGGAGAATGAAGATCACAAGTAAGTTTTACCGCATAATGAATGGCAACATTTTTATTTTTATTTTTTTTTACAATTCCACCGCCTTTGGAATTTTTTTCCCCACTACATTCTATGCAATACTAAATGGTGC
Source organism: Rhinella marina (assembly GCA_900303285.1). Taxonomy (NCBI): domain Eukaryota; kingdom Metazoa; phylum Chordata; class Amphibia; order Anura; family Bufonidae; genus Rhinella; species Rhinella marina. Next base: position 22,544 of record ONZH01023632.1, on the reverse strand, counting down.
CGTTGGAAAGTACAACTTGTCTCGCAAAAAATAAGCCCTCATACGACTATGTCAAAAGAAGAATAAAAAAAAGTTATGGCTCTAGGAAGGCGGGGAGGGAAAAACTAAAACACATTTTAAAAAAAAAAACCCCGGGGTAGAAAGGGTTAAAGAGGTATTCTAGTTTTAATTATTACATTTATTTGTTTAGAGAATAGGCAGTTATACAATTTTTCTAATATACATGTGGCGATTTTGCAAGTTTCCCCACCTACAAAGAATGGAGAGGTTTGTAATTTTTATTGAACAGTTCAACTTTTAGACAAAATCGAAAAAGAAATCCAGAAAAACACATTGCATGATTTGTAAATAATTAATTTGCATTTTATTACATGAAATAAGTATATGATACAATAGAAAAACAGAACTTAATATTTTGTACAGAAATCTTTGTTTGCAATTACAGAGGTCAGACGTTTCCTGATGTTCTTGACCAAGTTTGCACACACTGCAGCAGGGATTTTGGCCTACTGTTCCACACAGATCTTCTCCAGATATTTCAGGTTTCGGGGCTGTCGCTGGGTTACATTGAGTTTCAGCTCCCTCAAAAAGGTTTTCGATTGGGTTCAGATCTGGTGACTGGCTAGGCCACTTCAGGATTTAATTCACATAATCTACTGTGACATTAGAACAACAAAAAAGAAAAACAGACATTTTTAGCTACAAGGAGGAAAGGAACCTTTCCATGCTTATCCGGTACCAACTGCAACTCCAATTTAAAAGGAGATTCGATATACCACCTGAGACAGGGATATAAAATTCCAATGCGCTATTTTTCTACATGTTTGACAAAAAATGTTGTTTATGGCATTCGATGTCCATGTAGTTTATGGTATATTGGACAGACAAAAAGAGAAATAAGGGTATGACTAAACGAACATAAATCCAATATTAGATGATATATGGAAAAAATAAATATAGTGAAACTACATTGTTGCAACACTGTTACGAAATGAAACCTAAATGGCATGATCTAAAATGGTTAGAACTGGATTGTAGTAATGAAGGTATTACTCTGACAAAAAACAAACAGAGATTGCTACAATATGAGACTAGATGGAAAATGAAAATGGAGACATTGTATTCTAAAAGGTTAAATGAAATCTGCAATTTTAAGGTATTTCTATGATCAGGATCTCCGTAACTGGTTGCGCATGGTTACAACTCACAGGCACGCATGATTAAGGGGGCTTGACCCCCGAAACGTCGCGCAGCATGGGGTAGCAATCAGTTTGGCGCTCTCAGGATTACTATGCATTATAGCGATTTATACATATGAAAAATAAAAGGACTGAAAAATACAAGCAAAGCTTCAAAAAAGTGAGTATTATTTATGTCTCGCAAATAATTTCTGAAAAAGACCTATGCGACTGAGTGGATTATGTGAATACAATTGTGGAGCCTGAGTGAGGTTCTGAATAAGGTTGTGGTATACTGCAGGTGGAGCAACAGTTGATGACTGAAGTAGGCCACTCCAAGACCTTTAAATGCTTCTTATTGAACCACTTCTTAGTTGCCCTGGCTGTGTGTTCCGGATCATTGTCATGCTGGAAGACTAAGCCATGACCCATCTTCAATGCTCTTACTGGGGGAAGGACGTTGTTGGCCAAAATCTTGCAATACATGGCCCCATTCATCCTCCCTTTAATATGGCACAGTCATCCTGTCCCCTTTGCAGAAAAGCACCCCCAAAGTATGATGTTTCCACCCCCATACTTCATAATTAGGACAGTGTTCTTGGGGTTGTACTCATCCTTCTTCCTCAAAACACGGTTAGTGGAGTCGATACCAAAAAGTTGTATTTTGGTCTCATCTGACCGCATGACCTTCTCCCATGCCTCCTCTGGATCATCCAGATGGTCATTGGCGAACTTCAAACGGGCCTGGACATGTGCTGGCGTGAGCAGGGGGACCTTACATGCCCTGCAGGATTTTAATCCTTGACTTCATAGTGTGTTACTAACAGTAATCTTTGAGACTGTGGTCCCAGCTCTCTTCAGGTCATTGACCAGGTCCGCCTATGTAGTTATGGGCTGATTCCTGACCTTTCTCAGAATCATCCTTACCCCACGAATTGAGATTTTGCATGGAGTCCCAGACCACGGAAGATTGACAGTCATCTTGCGTTTCTTCCATTTTCTAATAATTGCGCCAACAGTTGTTGCCTTCTCACCAAGCTGCTTGCCTATTGTTCTGTACCCCATCCCAGCTTTGTTCAGGTCTACAGTTTTGTCCCTGGTGTCTTTAGACAGCTCTTTGGTCTTCGCCATGGTGGAGAGGTTGGAGTGTGATTGATTGTGTGGACAGGTGTCTTTTATACAGGTAATCAGTTCATGTACAGTTAATACAGGTAATGAGTGCAGAGTAGGAGGGCTTCTTAAAGAAAAACTAACAGGTCTGTGACAGCCAGAATTCATGCCAGTTGGTAGGTGATTAATGACTTATTTCATGCAATAAAATGCAAATTAATTATTTAAAAATCATACAATGTGATTTTCTGGATTATTTTTTATATTGTCTCTCACAGTTGAAATGTACCTAAAATAAAAATTACAGACCTCTCCATTCTTTGTAGGTGGGGAACTTTGCAAAATCGGCAGTGGATCAAATACTTATTTTCCCTACTGTATATCCACACAATTGCTTCTCTGTCTAAAGAAAAAATGGTACAGCCCATTTAAGTCCTGTAAAATGCATCTGTAGGAGATCTGAATAAGACTAAAGATGGCATCACTAATGTGACCCTCAAGCATGTCATGTGACCTCTAGCATTCAGTTAACTGTCAGATATCTTACAGACGAATAGCAGTTTGAAATGCAGCACTTATGTATAGATAATATACTGCGTTACCGAATACAGCAGCACCTTGTCATATCTGTCAGGGTCTGTGTCGAAGCACATCAAACATTGTTCTCCCTGTCTCCCCTATATGTGTTATGTAGGATAATCGCTATTGAAATAAGGTACTAAGTGCTATTAGGCCATGGCTTTATTTCCAGATGTGCCTTTGTTTCAGCAATAAATGTTTTTTATCTTCTAAACATCCAGTTTATTTGGTATGCAAATGAGCCCTTAAGGTGCCCGGAGGGGCATCACTCTTGCAGGAAGGAGCCCAGGCACGCTTCCTACATCACATTCAAGCCCCCTTTTCCCTGCTCCCAGTATGAGAATGGGCTTGGGCACTAGCAGGAGGCGTGCCTGGGCTCCTTCTGGCAAGAGTGACGCCCCTCCGGGCACGTTACTGGCTCATTTTCATACCAAATAAACTGTATTTTCAGAAGATAGAAAACACCTATTGCTGAAACAGACACATCTGAAAATAAGGTACTAAGTGCTATTAGATTATGGCTTTTTTTTCAATTATTTATCCTGGTGACAGATTCCCTTTGATGTCAGTAGGAATGCCATGTTTCAGTTAGGCCATGGATGCATTACAAAAGACTAAGTGATTCATGGGCTATACCATTATGTTGTGCCAATAGGGGTCAACAGCCGTATATAGGAAAGGTAACATAGTAACATAGTAATATAGTTTATAAGGCCGAAAAAAGACATCTGTCCATCCAGTTCGGCCTGTTTTCCTATAAGTTGATCCAGAGGAAGGCAAAAAACCCCTGTGAGGTAGAAGCCAATTTTCCCCACTTTAGGGAAAAAAATTCCTTCTCGACTCCAATCAGGCAATCAGAATTACTCCCTGGATCAACGACCCCTCTCTAGTAACTATAACCTGTAATATTATTACCCTCCAAAAATACATCCAGGCCTCTCTTGAACTCTTTTAGTGAACTTACCATGACCACCCACTCAGGCAGAGCGTTCCATAGTCTCACTGCTCTTACCGTAAAGAATCCTCTTCTATGTTTATATACAAACCTTCTTTCCTCCAGACGCAGAGGATGGCCCCTCGTGACAGTCACAGTCCTGGGCATAAATAGATCATGGAAGAGATCTCTGTACTGACCTCTGATATATTTATACATAGTTATTAGATCTCCCCTCAGTCGTCTTTTTTCTAAAGAGAATAACCCTAATTTTGATAACCTTTCTGGGTACTGTAGTCCACCCATTCAGGAGCGCAGAACTGTACACAGTACTCCATATGTGGTCTGACTAGTGATTTGTAAAGTAGCAGGACTATGTTCTCATCACGGGCATCTATGTCTCTTTTGATGCAACCCATTATCTTATTGGCCTTGGAAGCAGCTGTCTGACACTGGTTTCTGCAGCTTAGTTTGCTGTTCACTAAAATTCCTAGGTCCTTTTCCATGTCAGAGTTACCCAATATTTTACCATTTAGTATGTACTGGTGACTTGCATTATTCCTTCCCATATGCATAACTTTACATTTGTCAGTGTTAAACCTCATCTGCCACTTCTCTGCCCAAGCCTCCAGTCTATCCAGATCCATCTGTAGCAGTGTACTGTCCTCTTCTGTGTTAATTACTTTACACAGTTTAGTGTCATCTGCAAAAATTGATATTTTACTGTGCAAGCCTTCTACAAGATCATTAATAAATATATTGAAGAGAATAGGGCCCAATACTGACCCCTGTGGTACCCCACTAGTTACAGTGACCCAATCTGAGTATATAAGTACCATTAATAACCACCCTCTGTTTTCTATCACTGAGCCAGTTACTTACCCACATACAGACATTTTCTCCCAGGCCAAGCATTCTCATTTTATACTAACCTTTTATGTGGTACAATGTCAAATGCTTTGGAGAAGTCCAGATATATGACATCCATTGATTCGCTGCGGTCCAGTCTAGAACTTACCTCCTCATAGAAACTGATTAAATTGGTTTGACATGACCGATCCCTCATGAAGCCATGCTGATATGGAGTAATTTGCTTATTTTCATTGAGGTACTCCAAGATAGCATCTCTTAGAAAACCCTCAAACAGTTTACCCACGACAGATGTTAAACTTACCGGCCTATAGTTCCCGGGCTCTGTTTATGGACCCTTTTTGAATATTGGCACCACATTTGCTATCTGCCAATCCTGTGGAACACTCCCTGTCAGTATAGAGTCCTTAAATATCAGAAATAAGGGTCTGGCGATGACATTACTTAATTCTCTTAGGATACGGGGGTGTATGCCATCCGGTCCTGTCGATTTGTCTATTTTAATCTTTTTAAGACGCAGCTCTACTTCTTCCTGGGTCAGACAGGGCACTTTTAATGGGGAATTTACTTTTATATTCTGCATTTCATCTGACAGTTTATTTTCCTCAGTGAATACAGTGGAGAAAAAGATATTTAGTAGCTTTGCTTTATCCTCATCGCTCTCTGCAACTCTCCCCTCATTACTCTGTAAGGGGCCGACACCTTCAGGTTTATACTTTTTACCATTTATATAATTAAAGAACATTTTAGGGTTAGTTTTACTCTCTTTGGCAATTAATCTCTCGGTCTCTAGTTTGGCTGTTTTTATTTGTCTTTTACATATTCTATTTTTTTCCTTATAGTTTTTCAATGCTATGTAAGCAATGTAAGCAATATTTGAAAGGTCTGTATATTTCAAAATTGTATAATTTCCTATTACATAAACAAAATGAAATAGATCAGAGAGTACTGCCTGTGTAGCAGAATTCTTATGTTTCCTCTCCAGTTTTGAGATAGACTATGTCCCCAATGTGGTTGTGGTTTAAGTGGGTACCAAGGCTAACAAAAACTCCTAGGATCACATATTTCTGTGCATCCCATATATTGCTCATGGAATTGCCCACTTTATTGTTTTCTTTAAAGCAATTTGCAATGTAACCTGTTTTAGTTTTTGTAGTGTCTGCAGAGCAAATGAGAGTTTTATCTATTATCTGTGCATGGAGGGAGTGAGCTTATGATAAAGGGGTTTTCAAAGAAAATAAAAAATAAAAAATGTCACTTCGTTTAGGCTATTGGAGTGTTTGTCTGGGATTTTTTTATTTTAAACTATTGGAGGGCCTGTTAGATGTTTTTCTATGTCAACCCTTTTGAGAAGCAATGCAATAGGTGTGTTGTCTGATAATGGTATATTCCCTATACAAGGATTACAAGTCAGGCACAGGTCGGGCTTGGAGATAAAAAGATAATCCAATCTCTGGTAAGATTTTGTGGGAGTGGGAGCAAAAGGAATAATCTTTGTCAGAAGGGCAAAAAGACCACCAGACATTTCAACATCTTCAAGAGAGCAGTGTATCTGTGTATCAGAGTTTCCCCATCTTTAACCCTCCGCTGAATCGCACTGGGCAAAGGCATGTTTGGAGATCCGGCAACATACCAGGCTCTCCATTAGGGAGAGCAGTGTGCCATTGTAAATATAAAAGCCCTTGCCCTGTGCGTGAAAATAGGGATATGTCCGGGTTCAGCTCTGAACCCAGACAACCCATTTAATTCCATGATATCAGTAGATGAGGTTATTCCACTGGCCCCTATTATCCTGGTCTTCATGGTATGTATGCTGGTAGTCCAAATTATGTTGGCAGGCTGATGCTGTAACCCTATGTGGTGAACTTCTACATAACAGGTTGTTGAGGTTGATGCTAGAGGTTCCAGGGATGTTGTTATCCTTCTGCTAACTGTAATTGTTGGGGCACTAACAGTCCTTGGAATTATGACCCTCCAAAAATTGTACATTTTTTTATGTAGATCTTGAATTTATGTATCAAATAAGAGTTGGCACACAACTAAGGTGCATTGGAGACTTAACTCCATCTTAACCCATTAGTTATGTAGCTAATTTTAGCCTTAAACAGTTAACTTTCAGTGGTTGTGTCATTTACTGCCTGTATCTGTAAGATGGATCTCTCCATATGTGGGCAGCATCTGCACAGGATGCTATCTAGTTCTGGGTGTATATTGACTGTGTAGCTACACTTTGGCTGTACATAGACATGGTGCAAACCTCATATTCCTCTGCTGGGAGTGCTGGAACAAACTATGATCCTGTCAATGATTGAAGTATACACATAAGCGAAAGTGAAGCTATCTTTATTATCTACTAGCTGAAGGATCTGGCTTCGCCCGGTTATATTTAATCTATTTCATTTAATGTTTGTGTGTGTGTTGTTAAAATATATCGAGAGTGACCTCCACAGCAGCCCACCCCTTAACAGAAACATCCATAGCACCCTCCCCTTTAACTGTGACCTCCACAGCAGCTAGGTTGGCCGCTGTCTTCACCCCAGAAAGCCGGACCTCACGGCCATTCCCCCAAACATGAAGCAGCGCCCCCGTTCGCCATGAAGCCACACCACTAGGGGACATCCTCTGCGTCTGGAGGAAAGAAGGTTTGTACATAAACATAGAAGAGGATTCTTTACGGTAAGAGCAGTGAGACTATGGAACTCTCTGCCTGAGGAGGTGGTAATGGTAAGTTCACTAAGAGAGTTCAAGAAGGGCCTGGATGTATTTCTGGAGGGTAATAATATTACAGGTTATAGTTACTAGAGATGGGTCGTTGATCCAGGGAGTTATTCTGATTGCCTGACTGGAGTCGGGAAGGAATTTTTGCCCCTAAAGTGAGGAAAATTGGCTTCTACCTCTCAGGGTTTTTTTTGCCTTCCCCTGGATCAACTTGTAGGAAAACAGGCTGAACTGGATGGACAGATGTCTTTTTTCGGCCTTACAAACTATGTCACTAAAAATTAGGCCACGCCCCCTGGCTCAGTGAAGACACAGAGGTGAAGCTGTCTGAGCGTGAGCTACTGAAAAGGTGGACATCCCTGCGTCTGTCCAGGCACTGCGCCGGACGGAGAACAGTTAGCCAGAAAACTGGACTGTCCAGCCTAAAGCTGGACATTTGGCCACCCTAACATCAGCCTGCCCCTAGGGTGGCCAGAGGTCCGGTTTTAGGCCGGACAGTCTGGCTTTCAGACTCCCTGACCACCGTCCAACGCAGGGCCTGGACAGACACAGGGATGTCCACCCTTTCAGTAGCTCACGCTCAGACAGCTTCTCCTGTGTGTCTTCACGGAACCAGGGGGCGTGGTCTCATTTAGGGGTGTGGCTTCATGGGGACCGGTGGCATGGCTTCACGTTGGGGGGAGGCTGGACAGTCTGGCTTTCAGACTCCCTGTCCTCTGTCATGCGCAGGGCCTGGATGGACACAGGGATGTCCTTTTGAACAGCTCACTCTCAGACAGCAGCACTGTGCAGTGCATGAGTTGCAGGGAGTAAGTCACCCTCCCTCCCTTGCGGCTGACAGAAGTTGATTTTTACCTTCATTTTTTCAGTCCCTGTCAGATGCAGAGTTGAAGGGGCGAAGCCTGACTGAGTCGGAGGCGTGACTTAGTGGGACCAGGGTGGGACTTTTAAGTCCTTCTTTTGAGGGTGGCCTGAATTACAGGTCGATGCCATAGTAATTTAGGAGGAAAGTGGGTAGCAGTGGAAGAAAACATCTTTTATTACTACTGAACGGTAAATATGTGAAATTTACATTATATGAGGTAATGATTGATGATGAGTTAGTCTAAAACATAAGTTATATTTATGGTAACCGGAATACCCCTTTAACAGTGTCATCCACAGTGCTCTGCCCTTTAAAGCAGACCTACAGCAGTGAACTGGCTAGGTTGTTATGGAAACCTGGTGTGTGGAGACTAACTGCCTGTGAGCTTCTATTGGCTGATAAGGGTCATGTGACCAGGCTTCTATTGGCTAATGAATTTTTTGGGAATATCTCAGGAACGGTACGTCGTGGAGAGCTGAGACCCGTTCTAAAACCTTCCCGGACACCTGATGTACCTGTGTGCCAAATTTCGCGATTATAGCTGCGACGGTGCGGATTCCTTTAGCGAACGCGCGCACACACACACACACTCACTCACTCAGCTTTATATATTAAATATGCTTGAACATAAATATAAAAGTATTTCTATGTAAAAGTTAACAAACCTACAAATTATGAAGCAGAAGTGATATTTAACTTAGAGAGGATTTCCAAGTTTTTTTTTCAGCTGTTTCTATTGAAATTCTACTTTCTTATGTTTTCTTCGATTATTTTTAAGAAATTAAGCCCTTTTATTACTTCTAATTTTTTCTAACCCCTTAGTGACCAGCCTGTTTTGGGCCTTACTGACCAAGCATTTTTCTTCCTTTTTTCATTATCACGTACCAAGTGCTATAACTTTTTTATTTGCCCGTCTTTATAGCTGTATGAGGGCTTGTGTTTTGTGGGAAAAGTTCTAGTTTTTAATGGCGCCATTTTGGGGTACACAACTTTCTAATTAACTTTTAGAAAGAGGGAGATGGGAAAAACAGCAATTCTGCCACTGCGTTTTTGCGGTATAAATTTTACAGCTTTCATTTTTCGGTATAAATAACATATCTTTATTCTCTGGGTCAGTACAATGACAGTGATACCAAATACATATAGTTTTTTTGTTTTACTACTTTTTTGCAACAAAACCCCTTTTTTTAAAAGGAAAAAAAATGTTTTTGCATTACCACTTCCCAAGATCCATATGGAATTCACCAGTCAGCCTCCCGCCAGTGTCGGGATTCTCTTATAGGGACTACGCTCTCTACTAAGTCACCCCATGTAAGGGGACGGCGCTTCAGAAACACCCAGCACATAAAGTGTCAATGAGTATAGGGAAGCACAGGCAGAAGATAGAGGACTTTTCTAGTCTCCTCAAAACCCTGGAAAAAAAAAGTGAATCAAGCAAACTTGGCAAAAATATCTCCAATTCATTTAAAGGCTCAGGCAGAGGCATTTCTCAACAACAAAATTGGTCAGAAAGTGAGGAGGAAGACCAAGTCCAGGACCTAGCAGATTTAAAGGAACACATCAAAGCACTACCTACAGTAGCCAATTTAAAGCAGCTCTTCAAAGAATTTACATCATCCATGAAAGAAGAGCTTGCTGAAATAAAGACAGGCACAAAACAAGCTTTTAGACATATTGACTGCTTAGAGAAGTCCAACGCACAAATTACCCTACACACCTAACACCTAGAGAAGCTGGTCACATCTCAGCAGAGAGAACTCTACTTTCTAAAACAGATGACCTTGAGAACAGGTCCAGAAGGAACAACCTCCATATTAAGAGTATGCTGGAGTCGGTTCCTGATAAGGAGATCACAATTATCCTTACTCAAATCTTTAGTTTCAAAAAGTATTTATTTAATTAATGGCAAAATGGGAGAGAGGAGAAAGCGTACAAGGTACATAATAACACAAAATGGAGAAGTAGAGTTCTCCTACAATTGTAAACTGATCTTACTCAAATCTTTAATGAGCCACTAGGCCTACCTGAAGACAGCGATGTCGGGCTTCAAAGAGCTCACAGAATATACGTACAGACCAAAATCTGCTCAGAAAGACTCCCCCAGAGACATACCTTGTTAGCTTTAAGACTAAAGAAGAAATTCTCAAAGCTAGAGAAGCAAAAAAAATAGAGCATGAGGACTTGGAAATTCTAATATTTCAAGATATCTCTAGGTTCACTCTAAACCTACACAACAACCTCCAACCCCTAACGAGAGAACTAAGAGATAGAAACAGCAAATATAGATGGTTATTCCCTTTCGGGCTCGTCTTTACTCTACAGAACAAACCCTATTGTATTAGAACCCCAGAGGACCTACTTGCTGTTCTTAAGAGGTTAAATCTGCTGGATCTTGAGGGTTCAATAGGTTTTATTGAATTTTTCAGACGTCGGAAAGTAAAATAAACAAACAGACAAATCATAGCTGGAAACAAAATGTCCTTGATTGACAATTAGTGCACTGCAGAGTGATACACCAGAAGACCATCTTGCTTGGCTCCATCCTTCCAGAGGTTGGTTCTTCCTCTAGTGTCCTCCCCATCTGAAGAGCCCATGCAAATAGAACGCCTTTGATTGTCTGACCAGAAACATTTATGCTGCAAAGCAGAGAACCTGTGTCTGTATTGTGGAGGCAAAGCCCACTTCGGGAGTAATTGTCCAGAGAAACCGGGAAACGCCAATGTCTAGGATCAGTTGTGGAGGTGGTCCTAGAAAGGAGAAGTCCTCTCCGAAACTTTCAGTTCTGGTGACGCTCTCTCACAAGGGAGTCACACTGTCTGTGCCTGCATTCTTAGACTCTGGGACAGCCGGTAACTTCATTCAGCAAGTTCTGGTCCATTGGTACTGGCTCCCTACCATCATTTTAGAAAGCCCTCTGCCAGTGGCTTCCATAAATGGACTGTCACTTTTTGTTACTATGCCCCTTAAGTTGCAAATAGGGGTTCTGCATTCAGAGATTATTTCCTTCTATGTGCTGCCAGTGTCCATGAATCTGGTCTTCCCTAGCTGTGTCAGCACACTCCAGTTCTGTACTGGCACTCCGGTCAGATTCTGTGTGGGGATTCAACCTGTCAGTCCACCTGCTTATCAGAGGTCCGACCTGCTTCCTCTCCTACTGTACCTGTAGATATGCCTGGACTTCTGCAGCAGTATGCCAGTTTTGCGGATGTCTTCAGTAAGAAACCTGTCTCCTCATTGTCCATATGATTGTCTGATTGACCTTCGGCTTGGTGCCACTCCTCCTCATGGTCGAGTCTACTTCAACAGCCGGTGCTGGGTTCTTCTTTGTGCAGAAAAAAGATGGATCCTTATGGCCCTGTATCGACTATCGAGGTCTGAATAAGGTCCCGATCAAGAATCGATGCCCTCTTCCACTAATCTACGAACTCTTTGACAGGATCTAGAGAGCGAAGGTCTTCACAAAATTAGACCTGCATGGTGCATACAACCTCATCCGCATTCAAAAGGGCAATAAGTGGAAGACTGCTTTCAACACTCGTGACGGTCACTACGAGTATCTCATTGTGCCCTTCAGTCTGTGCAATGCTCCTGCGGTATTCCAGGAGTTGGTAAACAATATCTTCCGGGATCTGCTCTGTCTGCATGATAGTGTACCTGGACGATATACTGATCTATTCTCCAGATCTGACCACTCACCGGAGGCATAGTTTTAGAAGTGGACGCCTCCTCCATAGCAGCCAATGCGGTTTTACTACAGAAAGGTTCCAAGATGTTTACATGTGCTTTTTTTCTCCAAGCTCTTCTCCCCTGCTGAGAGATATTACTGTATAGGATATGGAGAGCTTCTGGCCATAAAACTTGCCTTGGAGGAGTGGCGTTATCTATTGGAGGGGGCCCAGCATCCGGTGATAATCTTCGCCGACCACAAGAACCTTACATATCTGCAGACGGCCCAACATCTGAACCCTTGCCAAGCCACATGGGCACTCTTCTTCTCCCATTTTGATTTTGAGCTTCACTTTCGCCCATCCGAGAAGAACATCAAGGCAGATGATCTGTCTCGGTCATTTGACTTCTTTGACCAGCAGGAGGAGCCCCAATACATTGTAGATCCTGGATCATTTGATCACCGTGGCTCCTGTCCTGGTCAAAGACATCGATCCTGGGAGGACATTTGTGCCATCTGCCAAGAGAAGACATATTTTAGCCTGGGGCACAACTCCAAACTGGCTGGTCACCCAGGGATCCGCAAAATCTTAGAACTTTTGTCACACCACTACTGGTGGCCTACTGTGCCTAAGGATATGCGTAAATACATGTCTGCCTGCACAGAGATGTGCTCAGAATAAAGTCTCCAGGACCAAACCACCCGGGCTGTTGTTACCTCTTCCTGTTCCCGATGCCATATGGCAACACCTCACCATGGATTTTGTTACAGATCTGCCCTCTTCTGCCGGATGTACAGCTATCTGGGTTGTTGTGGACCGGTTCTCCAAGATGGTTCACTTCGTTCCTTTGGCTGGACTTCCCTCGGCTGCTAAACTGTTCATGAAGCACCTTGGCATATTTGGTTCCGATCATGGAGTCCAGTTTACCTCTAAGCTCTGGAGAGCTCTTTGCCAGATGCTCGAAATAGCCTAGACTTCTCTTCCGGTTATCAACCCCAGACCAACGGGAAGTAGAGCGAGTCAATCAAATATTAGAGCACTATCTCCGGCATTTTCTTTTGGCCCAACGCGACAACTGGGTACAATTGCTACCTTGGGTTGAGTTCTCCTATAATAACACTCTATTCAGTCTCCTGGATCCTCTGTTGTACCTCTTTTGGGGATTTTATAAAGATTTGGTATGACAAGAAGGACTTCATCAACAAAGCAGTGACTTGCATGAAAACAAATGCAGACAAGAGAAGAAAACCCCCTCAGTTCTCGTCAGGAGGTATGACTCTCCTCTAAAAATATCTGCTTAAGGGCTTCAAGTCCACTGTCCACAACATTTTGCAGCCTGAAGTGAATCGGTCCACATCCAACCCACTAAAAATGCGGATCAGCTGCATACAAAAAAAATGCCCTAAGTGTGAAAACAATTTACACTCTCCAATCATGCCATCTTGAAAAGAAGTTTTTGGCAATGAAAATATACAAATTTAAACCTGTCATTCATGATGAAATTAACTATATTTGTACCTTAATATAATTTATTCTGTTTTACCTTCTTTATAGAACTAAAACAAAATGCTGTCCTATATGATCAAGGGTTGTCATTTAGGTGGTCAACATGGTGAATCGGATGTCTTATTAAACATTTTTCCAAATAATGGAGGGAAAATTCGACTGTCTGCAAACCACAGGAGAAGGATATGAAGAAAGGTTGGAAATATGTCACCTGTGCTCCAAACACCTGGGGCGTTGCTAGATTAAACATTTGGGGCCTGGGCCTCTGATGTTTTGTCCCAGGCCCCGAATGTCCTGCCTGCCAGATAGATACAACTGTATTGCCGTCCTCAGGACGGCAATACAATTGAATCTAATGCACTGCAAGATCTGAAGGACCTGTGGTGACATCACAGGTCATGTGATCAGTTCTAAATGCAGTAGCTGAAAAGGACCTGCGATGATGTCACCACCATGTGACCACTGAAGGAGAGGACGGCAGTGAAGAAGAGAATAAGCTGTGGTCATGTCTGAGGAGGGGTAAGTGAATCTATTAACCTTTTTTCAGTGGAGAACCATATTTAGTCCAGTGCAATCCACAGTATAAGTAATGGACTTTATGAATTGGCAGATTAACCCCTTATTACTGTTACTAGGCTGTCTTCCTATATATAATCTTTGTCAACTTTTGATGCCCTGCTTTTTATTTAGTAGCTCATTTGTTGGGCATTCTACATTATTTTTGCAGACCAAAGTATGTCCTGTCCCTGATTTTGTGGAGTTTTATCACATGGTGGGGATATATGGAGTATTAAAAATATTTTTGTAAAACGCATCAGCTAATTTTAGAAAATCTGGCGAACTGGTCCTGATCGAAGTTGTGAATATAGCAAAATGCCATGTAGAAAAAGAAAAGAGACACATTTGTTTTTCTTTTATACATTTCTTTCTTTTGGATCTACTCCTGGCTTTTGCTCATAAAACCACACTAAAAACTGCATCTGTGATTCCAGTCATGGGGTAATGTCACCTATGCTTTTTGATGAGTCTCCCAGGGATGCTGGGAGTTGTGGTTATTTAACTGGGACTGTATGTTAGGGCTGAAGGGAGGGATCTTATTATCATGGGACTGTGTTGGAGGTGGCTGTGTTTGGGGGTCATGTTATTTACATGGGACTGTATGTTGATGGTGGCTGTAGGAGGGAGTGGTGTTATTTACATGGGACTGAATGTTACAGGGGTCTGAGGGAGGGAGTGGTGTTATTTACATGGAACTGAATGTTGAGGTGGAGATGTTATTTACATGGGACTGTATGTTGAAGGGGACTGTCGGGGGGGCTATTATGTTATTAACATAGGACTGAATGTTGGGGTGATGTTTACATGGGATTGCATGTTGGAGGCAGCTGGGGAGGTGGGGATATGATTTATTTGGGACTGTATGTTGAAGGTGTCTGGGGAGGAGATGGTTATTTACATGGGACTGTATTTTGGAGGGAGCTCTCTGTTTCTGTCTCGTTCTACTAAGCACTATGGGGGCCTAATTACTGCTGAGGGGTATATAGAAAGCTTTATTACAACTGGGGGACAATAGGGGGGGCCTTATTTCTACTGGGAGCTCTGTGAGGGTATTATTAATACTGGAGGGCTCTTCTACTAATGGAGGCACTCTTGGGGAGCATTATCACTGTTGGAGGCACTATTACTAATGAGAGCATTCCAGAACGGAATTACTAAGTTTGTAGTACTATGAGGAGCACTATTACTATGGGGGGCACTGATATTTCTTCAGGATAGTACTTTGGGGTATTGGGGAGCACAGTGAGCAGCAGGATAACACTGTGGGGACTCCAGGTTGGGAGATGATAGAAATGTGAGGAAGCTAAGATGTCTGTGTGTCACACTCTGCAGAGACAAGGCGGCTGAGAGAAGTTGTCTGGACCGAACAGAGATGACAGAGAAGATCTACATCGGAGGAGACGTCACCTGGGAGACACTGGATGTGAGAGGTATGGGTTGCTTTATAGCAAGTACAGCAAATTGCTTGGGGGGAGGTTTGCAACTTAGAGAACTGGGCTGTATTCAGTGGGATCTTTGAGACCCTGGCAATGCCCCTGCCAAACACGTTGGTAAAGGTATGTGTGACCCTGAAAATAAAAGAAAACATTGCGAAAAAATTCAGATAAAAGAGAGACAGATAAATCACCTGAAAAACACTAAGGGGTTCATTTATCAATTCTGCTACGCCAGTTTTGTGGCATAAAAAAAGTCACATGTGATGCATACACGCAACCTTTGGTGAGCCTTGCCACTTTTAGAAGTGGAGTGAAAAGTAGGTCAGGATTACAGATTATAACACCTATAAGGGATCGCTTGCTATTATGGGGTCGCCATCACAGATTTCTTCCAACACACGGGGGTTTTAAAGTCCAACACAGCTTTATTTGCTCTTCAGCACAAAAACATAAAATAACACCTGCCCGGCTGGGCTCTGACTAACACAGGTTCTAGCTAACTCACCTAGAAAAAACGCTGTTCACACACAGCTTTTAGGAGCGGCTTCCTCAGTCGTCTAATCCAGCAGCCTCCAGACTGTCACCTTACCAAACACAATTCCATACAAGGGGAGAGATCAGGCTACACATAGCCTCGTGGCCCCTCAGCTCTCCTGGCTGAGACCACTCAAGGCTCTCTGGCTTAAGGGTAACAGTGCAGAAGAGAACCCCATCCCTGGCCCATACATATAAATACAATAGTACAATAGCACAAAAATGAACAGCAGTCGCATATAATAGTGATATAAAAATACTGCCAAGGTCCCATACGCTCATATAATGAGGGGTATAATGTCACAGTGGCAACCAGTATGCGGTCAGGTATGTGTGATAAGTAACCATGCCAATGAGATACCGCAGTGGCTAAACAAAAAGTTTTTAGAATTGATATTAATAAAATTGGAAGTTTTATGAACAATTTATACTCTGTTGTTGTGATATATATATATATATATATATATATATATATATATATATATATATATATATATATATATATATATATATATAATCACACATAGCTGAATACCACAGGTATATCACTGATAAGCAAAGTCCCCAGTGGAAAAACCATCATAATAAATGACTGCTATCCCTGCTCACTCATATAATCCAAAATAACTCCAAAATATTATGTGCAAAAACTCACCAAATGAGATGAAAACCAAGCAAAGGGCCAGGGATGGCGTTACCCCGACGGGCGTTTCGGCATACCTTCGTCCGGGGGTAACACCATCACTGTGGAATAGACCTAATAAAGTGCACATCAGCCAATCAGGAGCCCTCAACAGACCCTCAGTATAACCATAAACACCTGTAACCTGTGCATGGAGTAACTGCTTGTATCTGGCGCGCCTCCCACCACACAGAAGTCACGTCATATCCCGAGTGTGGTCACATGATCATCATGTGATCCACCTCTATTGATGTCATGACGCCTGTGAGGAGGTATCGCGTCCACAGCGCCAGTCCAGCACACATCGCAGGGCTGAGAATCAGTAAAGAGGGTGTGGCCAAAAACAGAAGCTACACCTTCAATGTTTACACACCAGTGAATCATATTCTAACCACAGTCTAGCGAATGTGGACAACATTATAAAAATGCAGAAGTGCAATGTTGAACCAAAGAAAAATTATAATGACCAAAGAAAAAGCTGTTTGATGTGAATTGTGAATATGACAGTGATTATAAAGGTGAAAAGCAAAAAGACATATGAAGATAAATACGTGAGGTGAAATGATCACAACAAAAATTGTGAAAATGTATATGTAAATGAAGTGCAAATAAGTGAAAAGTAAGTGAGAAAAATTGAAAAAAATGTGTATTGAGGAAATGAATAAATATAATAAAAATAAATAAATTATATATTAAAGCAATCTTGATGAAGAAGTGATTCGTTCCTGTAACTGGATCACATACGACGTCCAAAAGAAGGGGGAATTCCTGACGAAAAAATGCCATAACATAAACCTATAACAATATAGAAAAATATTTATCAATAAAATACAAATACATTAAAACAATTCATGATTAATAAAAGATTAAAAACATTCCACAGCATGTGGAACAGATGATCAGAGAAACGAAGCAAAACCCAAATTCTCATTGAGACCATTGGGACACAATGTCCCAAGGGTCCAAATCCATTTACTTTCTCTTTGGGCAAGACGTTTATAAAGGTTTCCTGCTCGGAGGTCAACCTTAAGACAATCAATTCCCCTTACCTTTAGCATCCTGGGATTGCATCCATGGAATTTCTTGAAGTGTTTTGGAATCGGTTTTAAATCCGCTTAATTTTCAACATCCTTGGCAGAAATTATGTCTCTTTCATGTTCATGTGTCCTTTTTTTCAATTCACGTGTCGTGAGACCGACATAAATTTTCGGGCAAGGGCAAGTTGCATAATAAATGACCATAGTGGTGGAACATGTAATATGTTGTCTGATCTGAAAAGTCCTCTCTCCCCTGGAATCCGAGAAAGTGGATGATCTCTCCATATTCGGACACGCGACACATCTCCCACAGGGAATAAAACCATAATTTGTCCTCCTACCGCCAAAGGCAAGGGTTGATTGTACTTGTGGTTCCAAATAACTGCGTACCAAATTACTCCGTAGGGTGCTGTAATTGCTGGCTACGGGGTTAGATGTTGGGCCAACACATTATCAGTTAATAAAATAGGCCAATGCTGTTTAATTGAACTTCTCATTTGTTCCCATCTAGAACGGTATGTTGTGATAAAACGGACTTTATCCTCTGCATTTTTCCGTTGTTTGGGACATAGAAGATCCTCTCTTTTGCAGCCTTTGGCCCGAAAGTATGCTCTTTTGATGGATCTATGGCTGTAACCCCTTTTCGGGAACCGACTGTCACGCTCGGGTGTGGGGGGAAAAGCCACACCGAGCGTATGAGGGATGGGAACAGACAAAACCAGGGAACTGGTCACCTCCTGCAGGGGACCCTAAGACTAGGCCCTAGCTGGCTACCAGTATGAACTAACCCGGGTGGTAGGAAAGCTCATACACAGGAACCTAATCTGAATAAACCCTAGAACACCCTGCAGTCTAATGACACAAGAGAGTAACCTGTTCCTCCAAGCGTAAGGAGGAACAGGAGACTCAAACAGGAATAACCAAAGGAAGGGAAAACACTTAACTTTAAGTAGAACTCAGCAACAGGATCTCAGCCGAGATCCACACCACTCTCAACCAGGTATGAAGCAGATATAAACCGCAAGGGATACTGGGAGAGGAAGAGGTAAGTAGGAGACAGCTAATTGCCCAGCGGCAACAGCTGAGGGAAAGGGGTGTGGTGAACAGCACCCAAACCACAGGGAATAGCCTGTCAAACCTGTCACTTAGAAAGCCGCGCAGAACGTCTGATTCCAGACGCAAGACCACTCGTGACACCGACTCCGTAGATCTGCAGCTTGTTTTTCAAGTAAGATGTCATCCGAACAGATCCTCCTAATGCACAGAAATTGTCCAATTGGTATTGCATCAATAGTCTTTCTAGGGTGTGATGAAGACGCATGTAAATATGCATTCACTGAGGTGTCTTTCCGATACACATCTGTCTGAATATGACCTGTTGGATCACGAAACAGTGTCACATCCAAAAAATCAATCCGATTTCTGTCATAGGTGTATGTCAACTTAATATTACGGGAATTATTATTAAGGACGGAAAAAAAGGCAGACAGCTGTGCCTCACTCCCCTGCCAGATCAAAAAGACGTCATCTATGTACTGTGCCCAAAAAATGGCATGGTCCATGATGGCATCATGATCTGAAAAAAAGGAAAATACATACAATGCAACCGCACACCGCTAACCAGATAAAGCACAAAATGCCATAGTGATATAGAATACTCTGAAGCTCATGCTATGCTTGTTTAATAAATTAGAGATTCTTGGCAAATATATTTTGTACAAAATTATCTGAGCCCATTCACCGAATCGTCAAGGTGATCTCTGCAGAATGGGAACCTAACACTATTTCCTACCTGTTATGTGCCAGACTTGGCTTCCAAATAATCAGGGGGTGTTTGTTCCACATGCATGCTGTATCCACTCTGCCTTTTGCCATTTATGGTGCTTCAAAGGCCTCCCCTAGTTCAGGAATGCAGACACCAGCATGCATGCCGAATCACTCGGCTTTATAGTTACACTGATTAAAATCAACCTGTGGGGCAGATGGACTGGTCAGGAGTGCATGACCAAATGGAGTAGCCACATTTTGGAGGGAGCTCTCTGTTTCTGTCTCTTTCTACTAAGCACTATGGGGGCCTAATTACTGCTGAGGGGTATATAGAAAGCTTTATTACAACTGGGGGACAATAGGGGGGCCTTATTTCTACTGGGAGCTCTGTGAGGGTATTATTAATACTGGAGGGCTCTTCTACTAATGGAGGCACTCTTGGGGAGCATTATCACTGTTGGAGGCACTATTACTAATGAGAGCATTCCAGAACGGAATTACTAAGTTTGTAGTACTATGAGGAGCAGTATTACTATGGGGGGCACTGATATTTCTTCAGGATAGTATTTTGGGGTATTGGGGAGCACAGTGAGCAGCAGGATAACACTGTGGGGACTCCAGGTTGGGAGATGATAGAAATGTGAGGAAGCTAAGATGTCTGTGTGTCACACTCTGCAGAGACAAGGCGGCTGAGAGAAGTTGTCTGGACCGAACAGAGATGACAGAGAAGATCTACATCGGAGGAGACGTCACCTGGGAGACACTGGATGTGAGAGGTATGGGTTGCTTTATAGCAAGTACAGCAAATTGCTTGGGGGGGAGGTTTGCAACTTAAAGAACTGGGCTGTATTCAGTGGGATCTTTGAGACCCTGGCAACGCCCCTGCCAAACACGTTGGTAAAGGTATGTGTAACCCTGAAAATAAAAGAAAACATTGCGAAAAAATAGTTACACTGATTAAAATCAACCTGTGGGGCAGATGGACTGGTCAGGAGTGCATGACCAAATGGAGTAGCCACACCTCCAGTACAAACTTACAAAGAAAAAAAGAGATCCCTTTCCCACAGCCCCAGCAAGAGATTCGCATAGGAGGGCGCACAGGCCGCCACCATTGCGGTCCCCTGGAGCTGCAGGAAGAAGGATCCGTTAAATGTGAAAAAATTCCTCGTAAGGACAAACCTAAGTAACTGCAACAAAAAAAAAACCAAACTCACCATTGGTGTTATTCATCTCAAGAAATGTACTGCTAAAATACTGTCCTAAGCTAAATGACTTGCAACAGCATGTATTCAATCACATATTTAGTTGTTTATCATAAGTTCAGTTGTTTTTGTGTGCAAGCAGTTGTTAATGGGGTTGTCCCATCTTGCAGTTTCCATGGGACTAAGCTCCAACCCCAGGTGGCTGGGCTTATGGGACCAGCCAAGCAGGCCAGTGCTGCACTGTTTCTGTAACTCCCATTATAGTGCTGATTGCATAGTTTAAATTCACTGCAATGGGAGTTATGGGAACAGCATAGCTTAGTCCCATCTCGCCCTGGAAACGACAAGATAGAACAACCCCTTTAAGGACACCTCCTTGGTGAATCTGCTGGAATGCCAAAATATACTTTGTCATACTCTAAGGCCAGGAAGGACTGAAATGCAAGGACAATTTACAAACTTACAAACCAGACTAATGAACTGACAAATTAGTATTAAATAATGTGCTGAAATGGCAAAGGCCAACCTTTCTGTCACCGGGTCTAGCAGAAGTGCCTCTATTCCTGCCAATATTGCTGCTGTACCTAGACAGTGCAAGCAAACATACAAAGATTTAAGCATATTTTAAAATGTTATGTTTATATTAAGAGAATGTTTAACCCCTTCATCCCCGGGCCGGTTTTCACCTTCCTGACCAGGCCATTTTTTTGCAAATCTGACATGTCACTTTGTGGTAATAACTTTGGAACGCTTTTACTTATCCAGGCCATTCTGAGACTGTTTTCTCGTCACATATTGTGTTTCACGACCGTAGCAAATTTGTGGCAAAATATTTCATTTTTATTTATAAAAAAATACTTAATTTAACAAAAATTTGGAAAAATTTTCAATTTTCCAAATTTCAATTTCTCTACTTTCAAAATACATAGTAATACCTCAAAAAATAGTTATTATTTTACATTCCCCATATGTGTACTTTATGTTTGGATCATGTTGAAAATTACATTTTAGTTTTTTGGGACGTTAGAAGGCTTTGAAGTTTAGAAGCAAATCTTAAAATTTTTAGAAGATTTCAAAAATCTATTTTTTTAAGGAGCAGTTCAGTTATGAAGTCACTTTGTGGGGCTTACATAGTGGAAACGCCCCATAAATCACCCCATTTTAGAAACTACACCCTTCAAGCTATTCAAAACTGATTTTACTAACTTTATTAACCCTTTATGTGTTCCATGAGAATTGACGGAAAATTGGAATGAAATTTCAAATTTTCACTTTTTTTTAGCAGATTTTAAATTTTAATCCATTTTCCATGAAACACATCAAGATTTAACAGCAAAACAAAACTCAAAATCTATTACCCCTATTCTGGAGTTTACAGAAACACCCCATATGTGCACAAAAACTAATGTATGGGCGCACAGCAGGCTTCACAGTGGAAGGAGCACCATATGGCTTTTGGAGAGTGAAATTAGCTGGAATAATAATTGGGAGCTATGTCACACATGAAGACCCCCCTGAGCTGGCCCTACAGTAGAAACCCCTCAAAAGTGACCCCATTTTGGAAAGAGCACCCCTCAAGGAATCTTTTAAGGTGTGTGGTGAGCACTTTGAGCTCAAAGGTGTTTCCTAGAATTAGGATTCACACAGAAGTGAAAATGAAAAATTGCAATTTTTTGACAAAAACGTTGCTTTACACCCACATTTTTCACTTTCACAAAGGGTAACAGGACAAAATGCACCGCACATTTTGATCACCATTTCCCTCCAAATACGGCAACACCCCATATGTGCTTGTAGCCCAATGTACTGGCGCACAGCAGGCTTCACAGTGGAAGGAGCATCATATGGCTTTTGGAGAGCGGAATTAGCTGGAATAACGATTGGGAGCTATGTCACACAT
>ONZH01023631.1:0-92294 GCA_900303285.1 Rhinella marina | reverse complement strand
TCATAAATAGGCGACCCGCTTTACGCAGTTCCGCCTATTATTGCCTATGTAATACTACTGCCTTCACACAACCTAAAGGGACTCAAAGTACACGTTACAAAAATACTTTCAAACACGTATTATAAATAATACAATATTATTTATTAACAATACAGACAATAAAACCCTAGCTACACTAATAATCCGTAACTCCAACCACTTACTAACTACACAATACATAACACACTTGTAGCAGCCCTCCCCAACCTTAATCTATAATACTGTCCCTGGAGAACAAAAGGTTAAATACAGTACAATAGCGAGGGGTAATGGCAGGAAGGGGTTAATGGAAAATCAGCACGGTTACCACAGGCAATAGGGCAGGGGTTAAATCAGGGCAGGTACCACAGGGCAGCAGGGTTGAATCAGGGCAGCAGTGTTGGATCAGGCAGCAATAGGCGGGTTTAAATCAGGGCAGGTACCACAGGGCAACAGGTTGGATCAGGCAAATAGGGCAGGGGTTAAATCAGGGCAATAGGGGTTAATGCAGGAAAATAGGCAGAGCAGGGGTCTGGAGCAGGGGTTGCAGGCAGAGGTGGTTCAGGGTTTGCAGGGTTAGGGCAGTCTGGGATACTCAGCCAATCCAGGGGGTTGCTCCAGGGCTTGCTGCTCGTCTCCAGGGGTTGTTCCAGGGGGGTTGGTCTTCTGGGGTCTTCTTGCTGGGGAGGCACGGCTCAACTTGAAGAATGCCTGGGGAGCGCTTTGTTATCTCCGCGCTTGTAATTACAAGCGCCGGAGGTACGCGCCATGCAGAGACAGGAAACCTATTGTTTCCCCCTTAATTGCCCCAGCAGCGCTGAGGGTAATTAACAGAAGGGAAGAAGATCATCGATCATTCTGTCCCTTTTGAAGTACCTGGGACTGGACTATTAGTCCAGTCCCATGTCTCCAGCTATCCCCAGCAGATGGCCTTTGTCCATCTTGCGGGGGTTATGGGAGGGCGGCACCCTGGTTGTTACATGTATATAGATACATGTACATAACTGGGGATCATGTACATGCACTAATACTTCTGGAGGATATAGGGGTAATATGGATAAAGGGAATAAACAGGGGCAATATAGAACCAGGGACATTATATTAAAGGGGCATTATATAAAAAAGGGGGCATAACATATATATGGGGCAAACAGGGACATTATATAAAGGGGCAATTATATAAATATATAGACATAGTGTGTTAATGGGGGCAACATGCACCACATATCTATATATATACATACAGTTAGAGCACCTGGTGGATATCTACATCCACCAGGGCTTTAGGCCTATGTAGCCATGGGGCCACAGGGCCCTCAATTTGGGGCCACCCATATATGCATATACATATATGCATATATTGTAGGCGGCACCCACACTTCCTTCTACAATCCCCCTGTTGTCGGGAACACGACAAATTGGAATGGGATGGAAGTGTGGGGATACATTTGCCTCCTCAACCTTGCCCATAACGGATAACAGTTCAGGACAGACTGAAGAATGATTCGGTCCTTAGGTACTGAGACATCACCCCTCGTGGTTACGCAACCTCTTCCCTGCCCTTCACCATAACCTGACGTCTCCGTCCACAGATCAAACTATCCCTGTCTTTTCTTGCGTCTCCCTCAGTCGTCTTTAGTTGTTCGGACTTCTGGGATGGCACACCACTGTCTCGACGTTTCTGCTACTCCCACAGTCTTCTTCAATTGGTCTGACTTCAGGGATGGCTTCACCCTCACATCTGGGTAGTGATGGTCTTTAAGCCTCAGCTCTTCCCACTGTCGTCTTTTGTTGATTGGACTCTGGGATGGCTCTACTCGCGATCTTCATGTAGTGTCGGTCTTCCAGTATCAGCTGCTCCCACTGCCTTCTCTTTGTCGATTAGACTCTGGGACAGCTTCACTCTTCATCTTCTAGGCCGATCCACGTAACACAGGTGGACTGGCCTCCTTTAGTACTTTTCTCCCGACACCTCTTTTCATCTTGCTTGTAGATTCTGTCTTTGAGGAAGTTCTTTCATGGACAGATACGCAGGTCTTTACAAGGCAGGTCAGACTTTATGGAGTGTGAGGTGATGTCAAAGCACCCAAATTCTAACTGCAGGAATGAACACCGCACTAACTGTCATTCAGTCCATCCCTTATGAACTGTACCATTCATAGGGTTGGAGTGGCAAATGTTTTAAAGAAGGGACCTGTCCCTAACGAGCCCTATTCTTTTCCCCACACACACACGGAAAACCACATGTAAACCCATCCCCCTGAATAGCAAATAATATACATCAAATGCATATAATATACTCTACTATGGGGTTTCAGGATGGTGATGGTACTACATCCTGAACCCTCATAGGATCAAATGTAGTCCCTGGCTCCAGGACTTCACAGGAGTTATGTCCTGAGCCATCTTCTCCGGTCATCTTCGTGATGTTCTATCTGGTTCTGGGGTGATAGTCCACAAGTCTCTTGCACAGTCCCATCCAGAACCAGACGAACCATCACCGGATTCATCAAAAATAAATGACGTGACCTTTGCTGAACCGTCATTCCCACCAGGACACATCCGTCTTCTTAGTCTATCAATGCTCCAGCCGGATCTTCGTTCTTGTAGACTCCTGAAGATCCCGGAGCCTCTAACAAGAGTTGAGCGGGATCCTCTGGAGCCAAACGATAGTGTCGGGGGGGACCATCCAGTTCCTTCCTTGTCATCCTCTGGGTATTTCCTTATCGTCCTATGGTATTATTCCTAGGATAGAAGAAAATACCCAGCGCTCCTGAGGGATTTCTCCCCTCATGGTGCATTTAGTGGCATACTTCCAGCACCAATACCCTTGACCCAGGTGTGGAGAAAGGTATTGGGCTGACCTTCATCTAACAGGACCCCTCGTTATCCTAACACTGGTGTAAGAACACCCAACCTTCAGAGGATCCCATCCTCTGCTGCACATCCCTCTGAACCAACAGATAAGGATGGCCACCCTAATAGGTTAGGATCACCGAGGGGAGCTGTGGACGAAGCACCATCTTTTTTCATGATGACACGGCATCACTGTCTTACTCATGTGTTTCCAGTCTGACTTCCCCCTGTTATCCTGTGCTGTGGAGGTCAGCAATATCCGTGGCAAGGATCTTGCCTTGGCTCTACAGGACTCCACAACACAAAAACACAGGCCACACTCTGTCGTCGACCACCCGGCGTCCAATCTCAGTCAGAGCTATGCCGCCTGTCTGGACTAGAAAGTGATTGCACAGTGCAACGTCACACTGATCCGTGTGCCCATATTGCCTGTCCGCAATCCACTCCCTGCCCCGATCAGAGCATAACACAGCCCCACTGAAAACCCTGAGCAGGACAGTGCTACCTGTCTCGATCTGAGGCCCTGGCTGCCCAGAGTAATCATCACACTGCACCGTGTACCGATGTTACCTGCTCGCAAACAAACACCTTCCTCAGTCCACAGTATAGCACTGCTCTACCCACAGTAGACACCAGAATGAACCAAAAACAGATGCGCCCGGACTCATAGCAGGGGATGCAAATTACAAAAATCAGCAAAGCTGAACACACATGTAAACCAGGACTACCGCCATCAACATTGAAACATACAAACAGGTGACGAAAAACACAGGACACAGACATACACAGGGAACAAACGATGTAACAAATAGCACAGGGGTATCAAACATTCTCTAGCCTATATTGGCCATTTTGACCCCTCAGCACCTGATGAGGCATCCGCTGAGTGGTGACTCTTTTATGGCCAATCTGACTAGTCCCAACTGTACAGTTTGTTACCGGGATTGTCTTACTGGACACATTGCAATGACTTGCACAAGGGCAATTCCTTGCAATGTGTCCTTCGTTCCCACACCTAAAACACCTAATTTGTCTTTGTGTCCTATTCTTACCTGACCTGCAGTGTTTCGCTATATGACCTAAGCCAGTACATGCAAAACACCTGATGTCCGCCCTGCATGGCTTAGGTCCATCCACACTGCAGTCGTGCTCCCTTCTCCTATACTGTTCCATTCTCAGGGACGCACTTCTCACAGTATTCTTATTATAACAAATCGTTGGACTCTTTTTTTCTATCTGAACAGGCTCAAATTTAGGTATATTTGGCCTGTTACAGATATCTCTCCCCCCTTTTTGCCCTGAACAGGGCAAAATTTTTGGAGAGTCTGGCCCTGTCTTTACAGAAAAAGAAAGGGCCGGTACCAATTTTGAAAAATTACTGATGACTTGTTGCATGCCGGTCATCAAGCGAGACCTTACAGCAACCTCATCATTTAGTTTGGCGAGAGTCACGGCAGTAGAGGCAGCCCGCTCCTTGAAGGCCTTGATCTCAGCATAGGACTGAGTCAACTGAGCCTCAATTTCCTCCTTTTGCCTCTGCAACTCTACCAACTGTGACTCTATTTTAGCCACTTGCGTCTCTCGGTCAGCAGAAGACTGCACATTCATTGCCAGCTGTGTCCGCAATGCCGAAACCTGCTGCAAATTACTGGCAAAGCACTGGCAATGAATGGTCGGAGGAAATGTCTCCGCTGACTAAGAAACTAGCGCAACATGCTCCGGCTTCCAAATGCTATCCTCAAATGTGTGCACAAGTTTGGCTAGCATTTGAAGTCGTTTTGTTGCCTTGTTAAGTACAGTCCATTTGTTCACACAAAGCTTGTCATAACTACATGCTTGTGTTAACAAATCAGACCACAACATTTCTGTGGAAGTGTATGAGGTGGGGAGGATGGGATTGAAGGTGCTATTTTTCGCTAGGTGTAACAGTGTGGAGAAGTCCATACTCACTTTTTTGGAGGTCGCCATCTTCTCTGGAGCTGGTCCCAGTTGTCCTTTGGTTGCTGCCTGGAGAAGGTCCTGTAGTATCCGGAACACCTTCTCCCGTCCAGCTGGACTTATTTGGCTCAGTCCACCGGCGATGGTCCTCTCTTGGTGATAGTATGGGTCTTCTTCCTTGGCTCCCTTGTACGTTGTCTCGTTTTGGGTCGTGTAAATGCAATAAACAAACGTTACAATACAAAAACAAAAGATCTAGGTTCTTTTGCGAAAGATCTTGCACCGTATTTAGTTTTGACTTGAGAAATCGCGTTACCTGTCCGAATTACCAGGCCCTTGGATGCACAGAAACCACTGTCCGCGTCCCTATTGCCTGGCTAATTCACAGAATACGCGAATTCCCTATGTCGTTGCTAAACACGGATACAAAGTCCACGCAAGGGGCCCTGGCTCGCCAATGTAAAAGGGGGTATTAATTATTGGTATTTTGGGGCGTACCAATAATTAATATTCATAAATAGGCAAAAACCCGCTTTCGCTAGTTCCGCCTATTTATGCCTAGGTAAATACCTACTGCCTTTCACACAACCTAAAGGGACTCAAAGTACACGTTACAAAAATACTGTACAAACACTGTATTATAAATAATAACAATATTATTTATTAACAATACAGTACAATAAAACCCTAGCTACACTACATAATCCCGTTAACTCCAACCACGTTACTAACTACACAATACACACACACACACTTGTAGCAGCCCTCCCCAACCTAATCTATAATACTGTCCCTGGAGAACAAAAGGGTTAAATACAGTACAATAGCGAGGGGTAATGGCAGGGAAGGGGTTAATGGAAATCAGGGCAGGGTACCACAGGGCAATAGGGCAGGGGTTAAATCAGGGCAGGGTACCACAGTGCAGCAGGGTTGAATCAGGGCAGCAGTGTTGGATCAGGGCAGCAATAGGGCAGGGGTTAAATCAGGGCAGGGTACCACAGGGCAACAGGGTTGGATCAGGGCAGCAATAGGGCAGGGGTTAAATCAGGGCAATAGGGGTTAATGCAGGGAAAATAGGGCAGAGCAGGGGTCTGGAGCAGGGGTCTGGAGCAGGGTCTAGAGCAGGGGTTGCAGGGCAGAGGTGGTTCAGGGTTGCAGGGGTTAGGGCAGTCTGGGATACTCAGCCAATCCAGGGGGGGGTTACTCCAGGGGCTTGCTGCTCGTCTCCAGGGGGTTGTTCCAGGGGTCTTCTGGGGGTCTTCTTGCTGGGGAGGCACGGCTCAACTTGAAGAGCTCAGCGCGATCGGGTTTATTTAAACCCGGTCGCACTCGCTCCCGTGCTCCCCGCGCTGCCCGGCGAGCGAGCGCGCCGGCAGCATGTGCACGAGTGCCGGCGCGGTGCTATGACGTCACCGCGCCGGCCCTCGCTGTTTCCCGGGCGGAGGATCTCTTTGATCCTCCTATTGTTTCCCTGTCCTGTTAATTGCCCCCAGCAGCGCTGAGGGTAATTAACAGAAGGGACAGAAGATCATATCGATCTTCTGTCCCTTTGAAGTACCTGGGACTGGACTAATTAGTCCAGTCCCATGTCTCCAGCTATCCCCAGCAGATGGCCTTTGGCCATCTGCTGGGGGCTATGGGGGGGGGGGGGGCACCCTGGTTGTTACATGTATATAGATACATGTACATAACTGGGGATCATGTACATGCATCTATATACTTCTGGAGGATATTAGGGGTATATATGGATAAAGGGGGCATAAACAGGGGGCATTATAGAACCAGGGGGCATTATTATATAAAAAGGGGGCATACATATATATGGGGCATAAACAGGGGGACATTATATAAAGGGGCAATTATATAAATATATATAGACATAGGTGCATGTTAATGGGGGCACATGCACACATATCTATATATATACATACAGTTAGAGCACCTGGTGGATATCTACATCCACCAGGGCTTTAGGCCTATGTAGCCATGGGGCCACAGGCCCTCAATTTGGGGCCACCCATATATGCATATACATATATGCATATATTGTAGGCGGCACCCACACTTCCTTCTACATTATTAATAAAAATTCAAGGAAAAAATTTAATCACCAGAATGCCTTATCTTGTTAGCGCTCTGTAGAGGTGTTGCCCCAATTTCTAGTTTCATTTTATACAACTCTAGAAGATAATGGACATGCAAAACAAAAACTACTACTCCTGATATTCCAAATTTGTAAAGCTAAACACATTGGGTGGAATTGGCCAAAATTATTTAGTGGCATGTCTTTTAATAACTTTCGCGCATTCTCAGAGGGTTCAAGCA
Source organism: Rhinella marina (assembly GCA_900303285.1). Taxonomy (NCBI): domain Eukaryota; kingdom Metazoa; phylum Chordata; class Amphibia; order Anura; family Bufonidae; genus Rhinella; species Rhinella marina. The sequence continues at coordinate 85,157 of ONZH01023631.1, read as the reverse complement.
GCAGATAATCACCGTAAATCTATGCCAGCAATATGTGCACACATTTCTGGCGCACATATTATTTAAAGTGTCCTCTGTGGCTCGACCAAAATGGCGAGTGTATCGTAAGGAGGCAAATTTTGGCTCACAATGGGACTTGCACCAAAATTAATGACTTTTCTATGGAAATAAAAGATGAAGAACAATGATGACCACAATATAATTGCCTTTCCCCAGGTCATCAAAGTGTTAAAAGAAATGTAGTAAATATAGTGCTGCCAATTTGTATAGATAGAAAATATGCTGGCCGTACTACCATACACTTTTTGGACACAGAGTGCTTTCCTTCTCTAGATAGGTAGCTTCTAAGGCAAGTAGGATATTTACATGGAGCAAAAGAAGCATGGACTTGAGGGACAGGGGCATATAATTACTTTACAAAGCTTTGGTGTGACCGCATCTGGAATTTGCAGTTCATTTTTGGGAACCGCTTCATAGAAAGGTTGTCCTGGAGCTGAAAAAAGTACAAATAAGAGCAACTAAACTGATGCTTGGAGGGTCTTAATTATGAGGAGAATTTAAAAGAATTACATTTATTTAGTCTTGAGAAGAGGTGTCTAGTGGAAGGCATGATTAACCTATACAAATATATAAATGGCCCATACAAAAAATATGGTCACAAATTGTACCATAAAATCCCCTTAAAGGACAAGGGGGCACTGACTCTGCCTGGAGAAGAAAAAGTTCAGTCTCTAGAGGTGACAAGTCTTTACCATAAGAACTGTGAATCTGTGGAATAGTCACGTCAAGACATGGTCACAGAAGTTGACGACTTTATAAAAAGCTTAGATTAATTTTTAAAATTAAAAAAACATTTAAAGAGGCTCTGTCACTAGGTTGTAACCTATGTATTTAAATACATAGGTTACAAGGCCTAGTGACAACTTTTAAAATCATACCTTTCATGCAGAGTTCTGCGCAGCGGTCGCGTAGAAATTTAAACTTTAAAAAGTATGCAAATGAGCCATCGAAGCACCGGGGGGGCGGCCTCTTTCCTCTGGAGCACCGCTCCTTCACCGCCCCCCCCGGCCCGAGGCATGTCCCCTGTCTCTAATCACGCCCCTTTCTGTATTTGATAGACAGCGCTAGACTGGTAAGTCTAGCGCTGAACTCTCGCACATGCGCCCTAAAATTTTCCCGGCGCATGCGCAGTAGCGCTTGCAGTGTCAAGTGTGAAGGAGCGGTGCTCCAGAGGAAAGAGGCCGCTCCGATGGCTCATTTGCATACTTTTTAAAGTTTAAATTTCTACGCGACCGCTGCGCAGAACTCTGCATGAAAGGTATGATTTTAAAAGTTGTCACTAGGCCTTGTAACCTATGTATTTAAATACATAGGTTACAACCTAGTGCAGTGTCTACACTGCAAGCGCTGTCTTCTCTTCTGCGCACGTTGTCACTCCCAGGACTAGCGAAGTGACGGCGTGTGCGCAGAAGAGAAGACAGCGCTTGCAGTGTAGACACTGCAAGCGCTACTGCGCATGCGCCGGGAAAATTTTAGGGCGCATGCGCGCGAGTTCAGCTCTAGACTTACCAGTCTAGCGATGTCTATCAAATACAGAAAGGGGCGTGATTAGAGACAGTGGACGTGCCTCGGGCTCGGGGGGGGGTGGGGGGTGAAGGAGAGGTGCTCCAGAGGAAAGAGGCCGCTCTGATGGCTCATTTGCATACTTTTTAAAGTTTAAAATTCTACGCGACCGCTGCGCAGAACTCTGCATGAAAGGTATGATTTTAAAAGTTGTCACTAGGCCTTGTAACCTATGTATTTAAATACATAGGTTACAACCTAGTGACAGAGCCTCTTTAAGGGGTTATCAAGGAACACATATTTACGACTTATCCTCAGGTCTACAGGGGTATGACACCCAGGACCCTCGCCGAGCTGTTAGAAGAGGGCTTGAGCGCCGCAGCCTAGTTACTGCTCAGCCCTATTCAAGCACTGCCACTCTGCAATGTACTGCGCTGTCCTTGGAAACCTGCCAGAAGCCTGCATCTCTCACCAGAGCTCCGGTGTGTACAGCTCCCTGAAACAGCTAATTGGCAGGGATGCCAGAACTTGGACACCCTTGATGTGATAATGATGACCTATCCTGAGGATGTCACCTTTTCTATATGAAACAAATACATTGTCCCCACCCACATGAGCCTTATGTGGTCCTTGAGGCCTTCAAAGAAAGTGACAACCACAGGAGGTCTCCATGGAGATAGTAGGAGGGAAGATGCAGAGTGGAGCCTTAAAGGGGTTGTCTCACCTCAGACATTGGGGGCACATCACTAGGATATGCCCCCAACATCTGATAGGTGCAGGTCCCACCTCTGGGTCTGGGACCCACACCTATCTTTAGAACAGAGCTTGCAAAGTGAAGGAGAGCGCATCCTGCATGCGTGGCTGCCCTCCATTCATTCCTATGGGAGCGCCGAAAATAGCCAGCTTTTTCGGCAGTTCCTTAGAAATGAATGGAGGGTGGCCGCACATGCACTTTACAGGCTCCGTTCAAAAGATATCGTTGCAATATGCCCCCAATGTCTGAGGTCAGACAACTCCTTTAAGCTAGAGGAGTGGGTAACTCCAGAGATGTCCGTGACCAGTGGGGAAGCACCTTCACTGCCTTCCACCAACTCTCATCATCAAGTGTCAAAGGTAGCATGGTTTTCCATGATGGCTGGGTAGGCAGCTGCCTGCCTTCTTTCTTTTCCAGCACAGTACAGCGCACATGTTGATAATATCAGGGTGGTTTCTGAATCCTCCCTCCTAGTTCTTTAACTGATCCCTCCACTTTGTGTTGTAATGTCATGGCAGTCGGACACCTGATGATGGACAAGCTTGCTGAGTTAACTGATCTGCTGCCCATGGAGTTTCAGTAAAGTGAAATGTGTGCTTGGCTGTTTTTGTTATTCCAAATAGAAATGCACTATCGGCTCTCAAGGTGCCCATTTCTTATATATCAACTTATTATACAATCACAGTTGTCTGAAATCCTCAGTATACACATCAGTCAACCAATAAAGGCAGTAGAAACCATAAATGAAAATACTAAACTTGTTAAAATGCATTAATATTGTTAGAGCACTAAATACACTAGTAGACATATATCCTTATACGGTGTGAAAAATGTGTCTCCGATACCTTAAAGGGGTTGTCTCACTTCAGCAAAAGCCATTTATCATGTACAGAAAATTGATACAAGGCACTTACTAATGTAATGTGATTGTCCATATTGCCTCCTTTGCAGGCTTGATTCATTTTTCCATCACATTATACACTGCTCGTATCAGTGGTTACGACCACCCTGCATTCCAGCAGCGGTGGACGTGCTTGCACACTATAAGAAAAAGCCAGCCCCATGGCCGTTACCCCTGGATATAACCATGTATAATGGGATGGAAAAATGAATCAAGCCAGCAAGGGAGGCAATATAGACAATCAATACCCTGACTGACAGCTGAGCTGCTGCTGCTGATCGAGCGGGAACCACTACTGCACCCGCCCGATTAGAGCGCCGTACATGTACAGTACAGACCAAAAGTTTGGACACACCTTCTCATTCAAAGAGTTTTCTGTATTTTCATGACTATGAAAATTGTAGATTCACACCGAAGGCATCAAAACTATGAATTAACACATGTGGAATTATATACTTAACAAAAAAGTGTGAAACAACTGAAAATATGTCTTATATTCTAGGTTCTTCAAAGTAGCCACCTTTTGCTTTGATTACTGCTTTGCACACTCTTGGCATTCTCTTGATGAGCTTCAAGAGGTAGTCACCTGAAATGGTATTCCAACACTCTTGAAGGAGTTCCCAGAGATGCTTAGCACTTGTTGGCCCTTTTTCCTTCACTCTGCGGTCCAGCTCACCCCAAACCATCTCGATTGGGTTCAGGTCTGGTGACTGTGGAGGCCAGGTCATCTGGCGTAGCACCCCATCACTCTTCTTCTTGGCCAAATAGCCCTTACACAGCCTGGAGGTGTGTTTGGGGTCATTGTCCTGTTGATAAATAAATGATGGTCCAACTAAACGCAAACCAGATGGAATAGCATGCCGCTGCAAGATGCTGTGGTAGTCATGCTGATTCATTATGCCTTCAATTTTGAATAAATCCCCAACAGTGTCACCAGCAAAGCACCCCCACACCATCACACCTCCTCCTCCATGCTTCACGGTGGAAACCAGGCATGTAGAGTCCATCCGTTCACCTTTTCTGCATCGCACAAAGACACGGTGGTTGGAACGAAAGATCTCAAATTTGGACTCATCAGACCAAAGCACAGATTTCCACTGGTCTAATGTCCATTCCTTGTGTTCTTTAGCACAAACAAGTCTCTTCTGTTTGTTGCCTGTCCTTAGCAGGACTGACTGACCTTAATTCCTTAAAGTAATGATAGCCACTCGTTTTTCTTTACTTAGCTGCTTTTTTCTTGCCATAATACAAATTCTAACAGTCTATTCAGTAGGACTATCAGCTGTGTATCCACCTGACTTCTGCCCAACACAACTCATGGTCCCAACCCCATTTATAAGGCAAGAAATCCCACTTATTAAACCTAACAGGGCACACCTGTGAAGTGAAAACCATTTCAGGTGACTACCTCTTGAAGCTCATCAAGAGAATGCCAAGAGTGTGCAAAGCAGTAATCGAAGCAAAAGATGGCTACTTTGAAGAACCTAGAATATAAGACATATTTTCAGTTGTTTCACACTTTTTTGTTAAGTATATAATTCCACATGTGTTAATTCATCATTTTGATGCCTTCAGTGTGAATCTACAATTTTTATAGTCATGAAAATACAGAAAGCTCTTTGAATGAGAAGGTGTGTCCAAACTTTTGGTCTGTACTGTACATCGCTGGGTGGCAAGTCATGTCCCTCTGTGCTGTACATGTATGGCACTGGTTGGGAAGGGGTTAAGGACCATTATAATGTGTAGGCTCCCACAACACATGCAACTTAAAGGGGTTTTCCTGGAGTAACATTCTGATGATTTTTCCTTAAAGATAGGTGATTAATATCAGATCAGTGGGTGTCCAAATCCCAGCACCCCCCGTGATCAGCTGTTGAAGACCCTGTGGCACTCCACTGAGTTGTGTGACCTCTTCCTATCTCGGTGATGTCACATTCATCGGTCACATGGCCTATGTGCAGCTAAGACCCATTCATGTGAATAGACCTGAGCTGCAGCTCCAAGCACAGCCACTATCGAATGTACAGTGCTGTGCTTGGTATGCTGTGAGGAGGCTGCAGTGCTTGTCTGAGTGCTGCAGCCCTTTCAAGCAGCTTAACAGTGGGACTGCCTGAGGTCGGACCTCCACTGATCTAAGAATAGGTCATTAATCTTTTACTCCTGGAAAAGCCCTTTAATAGTGACCCTGTATAAGAACTTGTAGAAGAAAGAATCATATGCCTGTAATATTTTGCGGTGTCCCTGCCGATCAGCTATTTAAAACTGCTATCGCTGTATTCTCTTCATTGTTTATCTGCTCGCCATCGACATTGCTGATCCATCCCATCCAAGTGAATGGCAGAGGAAAGTGAAATTACACTGCACCGCCACTACAATGTCTACAGCCTGTAGGTAAAAAGTGTAGAGTACACAGCGCTCGCACAAGTGCCGCAGCTGATTACTTGGGTGGATATCAATAAAGGAAAACCAGATCCTGAAATTCCATATTAACATACAGTATCTCACAAAAGTGAGTAAACCCCTCACATTTTTGTAAATATTGTATTATATCTTTTCATGGGACAACACTGAAGATATGACACTTTGATAAAATGTAGTCAGTGTACAGCTTGTATAACAGTGTAAATTTGGTGTGCCCTCAAAATAACTCAACACACAGGCATTAATGTCTAAACCACTGGCAAAAAAGTGAGTACACCCCTAAGTGAAAATGGCCAAATTGTGCCCAAAGTGTTAATATTTTGTGTGGCCACCATTATTTTCCAACTCTGCCTTAACTCTCTTGGGCATGGAGTACACTAGAGCTTCACAGGTTGTCCACTGGAATCCTCTTCCACTCCTCCATGACCACATCACGAAACTGGTGGATATTAGAGACCTTGTGCTCCTCCACCTTCTGTTTGAGGATGCCCCACAGATGCTCAATAGGGTTTGGTTTTGACCTGCTTGGCTATTCCAGCACCTAAACTCTCATCTTCTTTAACAAGGTACTGGTCATCTTGGAGGTGTGGTTGGGGTTGTTATAATGTTGGAACACTGCCTCGAGGCCCAGTTTCCAAAGGGAGGGGATCATGCTCTGCTTCAGTATGTCACAGTACATGTTGGCATTCATGGTTCCCTTAATGAATTGTAGCTACCCACAGATGGCAGCACTCATGCAGCCCCAAACCATGACACTCTCACCACCAAGCTTGACTGTAGGCAAGACACACTTGTCTTTGTACTCCTCACCTGGTTGCTGCCATACATGCTTGACACCATCTGAACCAAACAAGTTTATCTTGGTCTCATCAGTCCACAGGACATGGTTCCAGTAATCCATGTCCTTATTCTGCTTGTGTTCAGCAAACTATTTGCAGGCTTTCTTGTGCATCATCTTTAGAAGAGGCTTCCTTCTGGGATGATAGGCATACAGACCAAATTGATGCAGTGTGCAGCATATGGTCTGAGCACTGACAGGCAGACCCCCCACCCCTTTAACCTCTGCAGCAATGCTGGCAGCACTCATACATCTATTTTGAAAAGACAACCTCTGGATATGACACTGAGCACGTGCACTCAACGTCTTTGGTCGACCATGGCGAGGCCTGTTCTGAGTGGAACCTGTTTTGTTAAACTGCTGTATGGTCTTGACCACCCTGTCGCAGCTCAGTTTCAGGGTGTTGGCAAACTTCTTATAGCTTAGGCCCCCTTTATGTAGAGCAACAATTCTTTTTTTTAGATACTCAGAGAGTTCTTTGCCATGAGGTGCCATGTTGAACTTCCATTTACCAAGTATGAGAGAGTGCGAGAGCGATAACACCAAATTTAACATACCTGCTCCCCATTCACACCTGGGGCCTTGTAACGCTAACAAGTCACATGATACCAGGGAGGAAAAATGGGTTAATTGGGCACAATTTGGCCATTTTCACTAAGGGGTGTACTCACTTTTGTTGCCAGCGGTTTAGACTTTATTGGTTGCGTGTTGAGTTATTTTGAGGGCACACCAAATTTACATTGTTATACAAGCTGTACACTGACTTCTTTACATTGTATCAATGTGTCATATCTTCAGTGTTGTCCCATGAAAAAATATAATACAATATTTACAAAAATGTGAGGGGTGTAATGACTTTTGTGAGATACTGTATATCTTCCCATATATCTTATCTCCTAGCCTACAGACAGTGTATTCGCATTACACGCATTACATGCCTTACGCATAGCCAACATATCCCCTTACATCAGTGACGTCATCCTATGTGTAATACACAATAGCGTCATGTTACCTTTATATGATATTACATGATATATAATGTAATGCATCACGTCTAGGCATCTTTGTGCTAAGACAGCTGTAGTGTTAAAGCTAAGACTAAATTTCATTATGAATTTTCACACACATAGTAGGTGAGAATCCTGATGTGAAGAATTCTAATCCATGTGAACTGAAGACGTTTATGAAAATTGTACAGAAATGTTGCTCGTGCAAAGCAAAGACTGTCATCTTTTGTATCAGCTGAAACCACCTTCCTTTTACCTATAAGAGGTCTCATTATCAGGGATGTACACAGAAATGATGGGCCCCACCATTAGCAACTAAAACTGGATATAGTGTTTCTAGACAAATAGGTATACTGGATGTGTATTGCTGATTGTACCACTTGTGATTTCTGTACAAGAACCTAAGCTTATATATTGTCTAGGGCACTAAAGGGCATCTCTGAGGAATGGTGCTTTTTCACATTGATTCTGCACATACAGTGAAGGGGCTGATTGACGGTTCCTAGAAAACACAGATTTCCTAAACTAGGAAGACAGCCAGCAGAGGTATTGGAAAAGAAAAACAATGAGATTATTTTCCAGATTTAATCTACAAGGCAAGGAAATTATCTAGAACCCTGAAGGCATAAAGGCCAGGACTCAGCTATTAAAGAAGTTTTTCGAGATTCTGTTGGCCTATCCTCAGGATAGGGGGGTCCGTCGATCAGGCTGAGATTGTCCAGTGACGTCATGTTCATTGTTCACAAGACCTAGGAGCAGCTCAGTCCCATTTAAGTGAGCTGCGATACCAGGCACGGATGCTATCCAATATAGTACTGCGACCTCCTCAAACAGCTGATCAGTGGGAGTCTCAGGTGTTGACCCTTACTGATCTGATATTGATGACCTACCCTCAGGATAGGTCATCATTTTCAGAATCTCAGAAAACCCTTTAACTGTGCCCACTTGGTGCAATAACAACAGTAGTGATCCGGGCATTTGTACTAGGGTGTAATTCAGTTTACATGCATTAGGAACTATAACTGCCTGTTGGTCACTATGGACCCCAGAGAGGCTTCTTTTGAGACACATTGATTTATGTGGTGGGAGACTTGAATGAAGATAATCCTGGGTGCTAGGGAATCACCTACAGCTAGAATCTTTATAACGGCTATTATTTTTTTTTTGTCTCGATGCCGAATCTTGTGGGGGTTGAGTAAAATTAGTTTTTCTGTAGGTGACATCACATAGATGGATACAGTATGAATATTTCATTTCCGGAAATGGATATTTAAGGGCTATGTATAACTTTGAGGGCTATCTCTCTTATTATTATTGCATTGTACTCCTTTTGAGCTAAAAATAATTTTTTAAATTGGTCTTTATTAAAAATATGGCTTCCTTTTTTCTGTACAGAGCTGACAAGTAGCACCCTTTGGATTTTCTGTCTTTTCCGTCAGACCAGGAGCAGATGAACTCCTTATCTCTGTTCTCTGACATTATAAACACTGATTGTAGCTCAGTTCCTATCTTACTGATAAGAATGTGGCTTAAATAAGTGTTTATGACCTCTCTGTAGTTTAGAGATAAGGGTTATTAGATGACCGGCACAAAGTGAAAGTACCAGTCACACAGGTAGAAAAACAGTTAACCCTTTGTGACAGATCAGCTCAATATTTTTAATAAAGGCCAATTGAAAAATTTATTTTTAGCTAAAAATGAATAACATGCAATCATTAAAAAAATTGCCTCTGAAGGTGTACATAGCCTTAAACTTAACTTTTTTTATATTTTTTTTTCGTTAAAACACAATGACATTGTACCTTTCCTGGAAACATATGTATGAACTGGCATTACCATTCTCCTTGGGATAAAGGCAGAGGCGTAGCTATCGGGGGGCAGGGGGGCGACCGCTCTGGGCCCAGTGCCTCTGAGGGGCCCAGCAGGGATGGCCTTAGGCCACCCGTCCTGCGCTGCGGCTGCCCTCCGGTCTGGTGCTCAACTCTCTTCCCTGGCCGGCGCGCACTATGACCTGACGCTGCACGCAGCAAAGGTTTTTATTTTATCCTTATGTGGCTGGGTGGGCTGATCTGACGTCTGATGGGGGCACATTCTACTGATCTGAGGTCTGATGGGGGCAAATTCTGATGATCTGAGGTCTGACGGGGGCACAATACGCTGATCTGAGGTCTGATGGGGGCACATTAAGCTGATCTGAGGTCTGATGGGGGCACATTAAGCTGATCTGAGGTCTGATGGGGGCACAATACGCTGATCTGAGGTCTGATGGGGCACATTAAGCTGATCTAAGGTCTGATGGGGCACATTCTGCTGATCTGAGGTCTGATGGGGGCACAGTAGGCTGATCTGAGGTCTGATGGCGGCACAATATGCTGATCTGAGGTCTGATGGGGGCACATTAAGCTGACCTGAGGTCTGATAGGGGCACATTCTGATGATCTGAGGTCTGATGGGGGCACATTCTGATGATCTGAGGTCTGATGGGGGCACATTCTAATGATCTGAGGTCTGATGGGGGCACATTCTGTTGATCTGAGGTCTGTTGGGGGCACATTCTGCTGATCTGAGGTCTGATGGGGCACATTCTGTTGATCTGAGGTTTGATGGGGGCACAGTAGGCTGATCTGAGGTCTGATGGGGCACAGTGGGCTGATCTGAGGTCTGGTGGGCGCACAGTGAGCTGGTATGTTTATCATGACTCCTTTTGTTGCATTAATTTTGCTGGCAAGTTCTAGATACGGTACATTGCTGCGATAGTTATGTAGAAATATAGTAAATACATGCCGGCACAATAGCAGGCTAAGCGCCAGTTCACATCTCCATTTTTCCATCAGTTATTTGCATCAGTTTTTTTTAACCAAAACTAGGTGTGTAGAGTACACAGAGATAAGGTATAATGGAAAGACTTGCACCTGTTCTGTGTGTTCGACCACAGCTGGTTTTAGTTTAAAATAACTGATGCAAAAAAATGTGAATTGGCCCTAATCCTAAAAGGTGAATTCCATATATGGCTGTTATAAGATGCATTCCAACAGGACTCGCAATCGATCAGCTGTCTTGGACATGCCCAGTGGCTAACCTGCTATGATGTATCATCATGCTGCAAAAAAACGCAGCACAAAGTGACCTGCACTGAGAGTTTTCAAGCCACAGTATGTCAATTTGAGCTGTGGAAAACCAGCAGCAGACCCGTGTCTTGTGTCTTCACCCCGATATTCTTGGTGTAACAGAATACTTATTTAAACACAAAGGGGTTCAGTGAAACCACACACTCCAGGTATTTCTAATTGATTGCAAATGTAGCTCAGTCAGTTTACCCTAAGGGTGGATTCACATGTTGCATTTTGGTGATGTGTTTTGAAACGCATCGGGTAAAACGCAACGCTAAATGCATATGCGTTTTCACAAAAACGCATGCGGTTGGTTGATAGAAACGTGTTTAGCGTTGTAATATTAATGATAATGATTAACAACGTTAAACACGTTTCTATCAACCAAACGCATGCGTTTTGGTGAAAACGCATATGCTTTCAGTGTGAACCCACCCTTACTGACATACTCCAGTGTTGTGAAAATGGCAATTTTTATGTGGGCTGGCAGAGGGTTTGTGCCAGGGCTGCTTTTTAGTCACAGTCCGGCCCTGCGCAGTTGAGAGGCACCACGTCCCAGGCTGTTGCAGAGAGAACCGGAAGGGTTAGTAGGCGGTGGGGAGGAGCATAACGCTGCGTCCACAGTGATCTCCTCTCTACTACAGCGGACTGACAATAGATTAGTAGATCATGCCACACTTCTGGCTGTGACAAGTGAGCGGACAGAGGAGTGGCATGATCTACTAATCTATTGTCAGTCCGCACCTCCGTCCGCTGTAGTGATGGTGCAGGATAGCACTGTTGCAACAGGAAAGCTGCAGCATGATGCTGTGAACTAATCTACTGTCACAGCATCAGGTCGCACCTCCATCCAATCGCTTCTCTGCCAGGTCCGACAGTGCTCTCCTGCACCATCACAACAGTGGTGTAAAGCGAGCGGACTGAGCTGCGGCATGATGTTGTGAACTTTAGCTTCTGTCACAGCGTCATACTGCACCTCCGTCCGCTCGCTTTTCTGCCCTAAGCTGTCTGTCACGGAGTGATGACATGAGCACGCTGTGACGTAACTTCTCCTGCCTTTCCCTCGCGCCATTTTATCCTTTCTGGCTGCTAGTGTCTAGTGTCCCAGAGCTGCAGATAAAAACTCAGTTTCCCGCCTATATCTCTGGTTTTATAGTACACAGATCCACATGATATAATTTGAAATCTGAGCTGCTCGTATTTAAAATGGAACCAAAAACATGGTTCTCTGGGCTATAGAGGCCAGGATAAGGGCCTCTGAAATGACCCTCCATCCTCTTAGTGTGACTCATCTCATACATAAAGTGACTCTTCTCAGCTCATTTGCATATGACTTTGGAGACGAGCGAGTTTTAACATAAAAGAGACAATGCTTGAGGGGACTGTTAGTTTAGTGATGTAAAAACTGGGAACAGGTTTGCTTTAACATAGGAGTCCCCTTGTTTTTTACTCCTATTACTCCTATATTTTACTGCATTATGTGGTAGAGTATTTAGACCTTTCACCGTATTTCGGACCTTTCACCGCTCCTGACATGTCTGTTTTAATATCTTCATGCATTCCCCATGTAATAACAATTCTGGAGCCTCTATTCTTATGGCTCTATGTTGTGCTGTTCCTCTATTATCTCTACTAGAAGTTATTAATGAATTGCCAGCAGTCTGCAGTAAAGGTACAGAGGGGAGGTAACCAGTTGGGGGGGGGTGTACCTGCACAGTCTGACTATGGCAGCACTGATTGGATAGAGTGAGTGTGTGCAGGTACACACCCCCAACTGGTTACCTCCCTCTGTGCCCTTACTGCAGACTGCTAGCAATTCATTCATAACTTCCAGTAGAAATAATAAAAGAATGGCACAACATACAGGCATAATAATAATGTTCCACAATTGTTATTACATAGGGGAATGCATGAAGCTTTCAAAACAGACATGTCAGGAGCGGTGAAAGGTCCTCTTTAACAGCATAGATGATCTAGCAGTTTATACAGTCATCTTTCTAATACAGTATTATAACCACAACTACTAGTATGTGCCTGTGAAGTTGAAAACGTGCGTTTGGGAAGCCACTAAGTGGGGGGCCCACTCAAGTATGTTTCGCCCCCCCTGTGCTGAACCTCTAGCTACGCCTCTGGATAAAGGGAAGGCAAAAGGAAGATTCCAGAGTGTTCCTCGAGGAGCACTCTGTAATCTCCCTTTTGCCTTCTTTTCATCCCGATTGTATCAGAATCCATGTTTCCGTGGAGTGGAGCTGCACCTGGTTGGTGCCTGTTCCCATTTAGACCTGTATGCGCTCAGCAGTGTTGTGCTGGTTAATGCACAACTTCATCTGGTAAGTCTTAGGCCCCTTAAACACGGGCCAGATTTCCACGCGGGTGCAATGCGTGATGTAAACGCATTGCACCCGCACTGAATCCTGACCCATTCGTTTCAATGGGGCTTTTCACATGAGCGATGTTTTTCATCATCAGCATCAGTTTGCCGTTGCGTGAAAATCGCAGCATGTTCTATATTCTGCGTTTTTCACGCAGCCCTGGCCCCATTCAAGTGAATGGGTCTGCGTGAATCACGCATTGCAATGTGTGATTCACTGATGGTTGCTTAGAGATGTTGTTTGTAAACATTCAGTTTTTTATTAAAAAACTGAACTAACGTACACAATCACAGTCAAAACTGACTGCGATTGCGTGCGGATTGGTGCAGATGCGTGCAAATTTTCTGGAACGCATCCGGACTGAATCCGTCACGCCCGTGTGAAAGCGGGGGGCCTAAGGCATGACGGATTAGGTCCGGATGCGTTCAGGGTGCCTTCAGGAAAACTCACACCATTTTGCAAGCAAGTTCAGTCAGTTTTTTCTGCGATTGCGTTCAGTTGTTCAGTTTTTTCCACGCGGATGCAATGCGTTTTTCACACGCGTGATAAAAAACTGAAGGTTTACAAACAACATCTCTTAGCAACCATCAGTGAAAAACGCATTGCATCCGCACTTGCTTCAGGATGCAATGCATTTTTCACTGAAGCCCCATTCACTTCTATGGGATCAGGGCTGCGTGAAAAACGCAGAATATAGAACATGCTCCGTTTTTCATGCAACGCAGAATTGATGCGTGAAAAAAAATGCTCATGTACACAGAGCCATTGAAATTAATGGGTCAGTATTCAGTGCATGTGCTATGCGTTCACGTCGCGCATTGCACCCGCGCAGAAAACTCGCTCGTGTGAAAGGGGCCTTACTTTCTTCTGGGCATTGGTTTTACTGATGGTCCTCACACTATGTTGTGCCCCGCTGCTCCTCTTCCCATTACCATTACCCTTGTCACAGTCCGTCACAGAAAATTGGACATTTTCAGAGTGTAGGGGCATGCCCCAATGACAAAGGTTATGGTAACACCAAGCTGTCAGTTTATTATATATGTTTCCAGGAGGAATAACTGAGGAATTCAGTCATTAAAACGAGATGAGCGAACTTTTGGAAAATTCGATTCGGCTGCTTCACCGAATTTTTACAAAGAAATTCACTTTGTGACGAATTACTTTGTAGCTTGTGCAATGACAGGGAGCTGCAATAGCGCCGCTTCCCATCATTGTACTCCTCAGATGCGGCGTTAATACAGTTTAAAATTAACAGAAATAATTAAAAAAAAAAATCATACTTACACCTCCATTTGCTTGCGTTGGGCCAGCCATCGATATCTTGCTTGAAGATCTTGCCCGAAATCTCACGTGGCCTGAGATGACGTCATATGTCGTCACGCACGGGATTTCTGCTGAGATCTTCAATCAAGATGGCGGGGGCCGGCCCGTAGCGAGCAAATGGAGGAGGTAAGTATGATTTTTTTTTTGTTTTTTACACTATTTGAGGTTTAATCGATTCGCTACCATGAAACACAAGGGAATTCGGCTTCATGGCGAATCACATTTTGCCTGAAATTTGGATCGAATTCCACCTCATCTCTAATTAAAACAGACATGTCAGGGTGCCAAGTAATGTTTTACCCTAAGAGGTGGAATAAGGGAGGTTCCAGTAGTGGACCCCTGTCCTCAGATCCACACATTTGTTGGGCAAATGATATAAAAGGGGGTAAAAAATTTTTATTATAACTCTTAAAGGGAATGTGTCACCATAAAATTATAAACGTTTTTTTTTTAATTTAAAAAAATCCATATCACTAGCTACAGTATATTTAAAAAACAATCATAAAATCATTTTCAGTTTTCACACTGGCTTCTAGACCTAAAATATATTTAGACTTCCTGTTCTGTGAAAGTAGCCACATGGGCTATAGACACAATGGACTTCCCGTCAATGGCCCTCATTGACTTCTATGGTTCAGTTTTCTAGGCATGCTCTGTGACCTGTACAGGGGTGCAGCACTAATTTAAGGGGACACTAAGGGGGCAGCACTATTGTAGGCTGGGCAGCACTATTGTAAGGGGGCACTAAAGGGTCAGTGCAGTTGTAGGCTGAGCACTAAGAGGCAGCACTACTGTACGGGGACACTAAGGGGGCAGCGCTACTGTAAAAGGGAACTAAGGGGGCAGCGCAGTTGTAAGCTGGTAACTAAGGGGCAGCACTATCCTAAAGGTGGCAAAAAAGGGGTAGAACAGTTGCAGACTGGACAATAAGGGCCACGACTATTCTAAAGGGGCATAACTACTGTGTGAGGGAACTAAGGGAGCACAACTAGTTTAAAGGAGCACAAAGCGGGCTGGGTGGGATTGGGCGTGTATAGATATGCATTGTACAGATCTTGTCCCTCCTTTGGCTTTTCAAAAGCTGGGAGGTATGGATAAGCTGTGATAAATGTGGTGGATGGTGAATCCTGTGTTATGTATACAAATGTGATAACTGTCATTGTAATTCCACCTGTGATGATAATAGGGGGCCGCTGAAAAGTTACCTGAACAGTACAGGAAGAAGACTCAACATATTTAGTCCTAGTAGCCAGTGTGAAAACTGCACAACTTTCTTTCTTTTTTCCCCCTAAATTTACTGTAGATAGTGACATAGAAAATTAAAGCAAAAATTCTAAAAATATATGTTTAAAAACATGATTTAAACAATAGGTCATTTTCTGATGACATATTCCCTTTGTTCCTTCTCTGCCCGACCTCGGTTGCTCCGCTGCACTTCTAGGATGTAAACTTCCGTTTTGATACCACTACAGCCAACTGCTGGTTGCAGCGGTGGCCTTCTCCTTTTGTGTCATGTCATATACTCATGTGACGCAATAGAAGCAGGAGTATGAGCATGAGAATGTAGGCAACACAGAAAAGGTGCTTTAGTTCTAGCTGTGCCCACAGAACTGGCATGATGGATACAATGCGGTCATTTATTTGATTCCTGAGGAGACAGTGAGTGCACACCATGTGATCATGTGCCCAAAATGGCATTAGATGGCACTTTTATTGGGATGCCTCTAGAAATGATCGAACCTGTCGAGGGTAACAATGTTTTGAACTTTTGACTTTCAGGCTCCATTTCTCATCATCCACTACAGCTTCGAACAGAAGACTACCATCATTTTAAAGACAATCATCTTGGCTATCTCATACATAAATTAGACTTGTAACTACTTCGCATACGATTATTTATGCAGATTCTTGTCAATGTAACTGCATTGTTACTATTTTGCTTCTAAAATTCTTTTAAAATTTTTATTATTTTGCTAGTATTTTGTAAATCCACCTTTGACTTTCAACACTGCCTGAATCCTTCTGGTCACGCTCTCGATTAGATTCAAGCATGTCTCGACCGAAATCTGTTCCCAGGTCTCTTCTACGTGTTCTCAATGTTGGTGCTGGTCGACTCACTTGGGTACGAATACAGCTTTTTCTTCAACTCTACCCACAAGTGTTCGATTGGGCTGAGGTCTTGGGACTGTCAGGGCCAATCCAGCACCTCTGCTTCATTGTCATTGACGCATTGCTTTGCCAGTCTCGACATATGCTTCAAGTCATTGTCCTTCTGGAACACTAGGTCGTCCTTTTCATACCCATAGTACTTAAGTGTACGAAGTAACTTGTAGGATACTCACATATAGCTCAGCATTGAGACCACCATCGATCTTGGTCAACTATCCAACGCCTTTGGCTGTGAAACAACCCCATATCATCAAGCTTCCTCCACCAAACTTGACATTTCTTTTGATTTCTCGATCCGTTAGCCACCTTTTTCCCAGTTTCTTCCAGACCCATTTGCACCCATCAGAGCCCAGTCTATGGACTTTCATCTAATCGCTCCAAATCACCTGTTTCCAATCTTCTAGTGTCCACTGTTCGTACTTTTTTGCAAACTTGAGTGCTTGTTATGATGATATTGAAGTCGAGGCTTCTTCACCTTTTTTTGGGCCACCATTCCTGACTTGTTTGTTGCGCCAGAACTGATAGACCTAGTGATGAGCCAACTTGTTGACTACGATATTTTGCCTGGACATCCACCTCTTGGCTTTGAAATGGATGGACAGACTTTACTTCGTATTCTTCTGTCATGGAACTCACATGATGCAGTTTGGCAATTTTCTTGGCCAAGATGTCGTTATTGATGAGCTGGATGATGCAGTTTCTCTTTTCCTGGGAAATCTTCTTCATGGCTGCTCATCGATTCGAACTAGTGACTTTTTACTTGGGAATCAACCTAATAACACACTGAGCTATTAGAGAATGTAAGAAGAGTTGTAATTTGTTGGATACAAAAAGAAAAAGATTGTTGCACCACCAGGATTAAAACATTAACAATCCAGTTACCTGACAAGAATCTGCATAACTAATCATAAGCTAAATAGTTCCAATTTATGTATGAGATAGCCAAGATGATTGTCTATAAAGTGATGGTAGTCGCATTCAAAGCTGTAGTGAATGGTGCGATATGGAGCCGGGCTGAGCGCACACAATCAGATCCCTAAAGGCAGCAGACTATACCAAATGGTACAACAGTGACTGCTCTACCACCAATGTGCCAAGGTGGGAATTAAGCTTGTGCACCAATGGATTGCTGGACGTGTAGAGTTGTTTCCTGGCCACATATTCTGTTATTGATGACTGACGGTGGAAGGAAGGAGGGGGAGCCTGAGCGGGAGAAGCAGAAAGTGATAAAAACTATGTGAAAGACACAGTATTGTCCAAAGATGCAGCCTGGCTGCTGCAAGGAAGAACGGGAAAAGAGATAACTCTTGTTGCGGTATCTGCCTGACACCTCTGTTTGCACCAAGGGATGGGGTGATGACACTTCATGTTGTTCAATACAGCTGTGGTGCCTATGTTTGTGTTTGATTGCCCATGGCTTACTTTGTTCTTGCAGAGTTTGCACAGGGCAATGTTTCTGTCTTCTGGTAGCGTGGAGAAAAACTGCCAGATGGAGATACTCGTGCAGAGCTAGAGGCAGCTGAGCTTGGCTTAGCTCTAGCACGTTTTGGGCCGAATGCAACCACAGTGTCGGTTGTATCACCAGATCTCAAAGCAGATATAGCCCTGGCAGTTCATTGGCAGTTAAGATGCCTCTGCTCTTTTGCTGCTGCTACCACTACCCTCCTTCTCCGATATTACCTCCTCCTCAGCACCCTGATCATCAACCTCCCTTGCCACTTTTATCAGACTGTGATCATGGTGGGCTCCTTGGCCCCCCTTCCAATTCCCTGTTCTGTTGTTCCCCCCACCACCAATACCGTGACTACCGATGCCAATATTACTACCACCACAGCTATGCATGGGGTCCCCACCGGCTCCTGAACCGACGCCTCAGGGCAGTCCAAATGCTGACTGTTCTCACACAAGTTGACAATAGGGAGACTCTCGAGACTATCTGTCTTTGGGTGTGGTGGGGTTTTGTTGCTACTTCTTAGAAAAAAGAAAGACACCCTACTAGGATGGGGCAGTGAAGACAGAGAGGACTCCCCCGAAAGCCTTCTCTCGGGCTGCATGGAGGAGGAGCAGGAGGAATGCAGTGACCTCTGGCTCCAAAGCATGGTGACTCAGTTAGACTCAGAAGTTACCTTCACATGATCCTGCTGTGGTTCAGAGGAGGAGTAAGCCATCCAATCCACAATCTCATCCTCATTCTCCTCAATAATAATGTTGCACCTTTCCAAAGCTAGGGAGAACTGCAGCTTACTATTACTACTACTTCTTCTGGCCAGATTGCTGGTGCTGCTTCTACCCACATTCTGGCTCTGGGAGGACAAGGCCTGGGCCTGGGTCTTTTGTTTGGAACCCTTCCGTATTCCTGACATTTTTTGGCCTATTATACACAGTCACACAAAGTATAGAACGTTTCGCAAGTCTGTTTTCTGGAACTTAAAGACAGAGAGGCACAATAAAATGTCCTTCCACTTCCACAAACACACTGAAGACACTGCTAATGACAATTTACTTTGTAAATAATGCAGTATCAGCACCACTCACAGATTTAGGCCTAATGTCTTATGTGCGTTCAAATATGCAGATTCAGAAAAAATCTTTCTCTAGTGTAAAACACAACTTGTCAACCAACTATAAGAAAATCCCCCCCCCCCCCCACACACACAAACACAAACACATGCTACTGGACTGTAAAATTGTAAAGCACACGTTGCACACTTGTATTGTTATATTTCGCAAAACAAAAAACTTTAACTGTCTAGAGATGCCCTGACACAGATTTCAGACTAATATTTCATGTGTTTTCACTCAGAGATTTAAAATGCTACCCTCCATATTAAAAAATACATGTTGCACATTTGCTATTTTACATAAAAACATAAAAAAACGTTTGGACTGTGTTGAGATGCCCTGATACAGATTTCGGTCTAGTATTTCACATTTGATTTAAAACGTTACTCTCTGTATTGTAAAACACATTGCTATTTTAAAGAATTTTCCACCTGCTTATAATTGCCTGTAAAAATTCGACTATGCTTGCACCAACTTGCATAATCCATAGGGTGTCCATATTTTAACCTACTCTTCTCTAGTGTATCAGGTAAAACACAACTTTTCAGTCTGTGTACAACAAGATGCTGCTGAATAACACAGTGCAAGCTAATTCTGGCTATATATGGGTGAATGGCCTAATATTTTGGACTACAAATTGGACTATGTTTGCAGAGATATTGGTATATGGGGGTTGTTGGGCAGCATGGATTTTTGGGTGCATGTTCCCAACCAATTTCCATTCAAATGTGAACAACTAGAAAGAGTAAAGGAACGCACACTAATGATGATTGAAGTGATTTTATCCAAATCCAATGAAAACACCAATGCAAATGAGTCACAACATTTCGGGTATCAACAACCGTTCATCTGGCATGTGGTAACATGGGATGCCAGTATGGACATGCACTCAGGTTTACTGCAGAATGCAGAAGACCATGTGAATTCCTGAGTCCATGGAGACAGCGGTGGAGCTCCTAATGAAGGGTTTTGGTACCCGAACATCAGCGGTGATTTACTGGATTTGAATAAAATCACCTCAAGTATCATTGGTGTGCTTTTCCTTTGCTAGAAAGCTTCTAACAAACCATGACTCTTCCTCTAGTGGACCTGGCCTGTCCATGTATTACATAGGAAGACCTTCATTTGTTTTGGCCACTGCATGGGAAAATCTACAGCCGGCTGCCTTTACCTGGATGCAGAATGTAAAAATAAAATACATAAATGCTAAAAATGACGGTCAAATGGAAGACAGTCTTTGTGTTGACTGCATGGCTGTAGCATTAATTACATATTGGTGTGTGTGTGTGTATATATATATATATATATATATATATATATATATATATATATCATTGCAGATTATAGGTCTTCCAAGCTTCCCTCTATTTTCTTTCTAGATTCTATTCTATCAACCATTTTCTTTCATCCCCTCCCCCAGAAGACCCTCACCATCTTCTCCCCAGGATGAATGGGACTTGTCAGGAAACAATTCCAGGAGGTTCTGGCTGAGGAAGCTGCAACCTAATATCAGAAACCTGGTATGCATCCTAATTAACGTATTTCACAGTGACTGTGTTAGGGGCATAGCATGATGCTACAGAGATGGGGTAGACTCAGTGCAACAATGGACCTGCACCTTGTGTCAATATGTGGCACACTTAAAAACACCATTTATTTGTGTAACCGACATGGTTTTATGTTAAGCAAATGTGTGCAACAAGGGGTTGTCACTGGAAAACTAGACCTACATAATGCAAACTGGGTCAATACAACAGTGCATTATACAGTCATGTATATAAACATGGTGAACATGTGGTCTCCTAAAAACCCCCAATACGGTGTTTCCTACTTCCAGTGGCTCTACGTTGTAGTGATATGCCATCAATGTCTTTAAAAGGAATCCGTCAGCTCAAAAAAAGAAAAATCCCCAAACTAGAGTAAGCGGTGAATAGTGATATACAGTGGAATAATATAAATTTTTATCTTCATACTCAATTGCATTTCGATGCTGTACTCCTACAAACCAGCAGAAAAATGCATTGAGAGGACTCCCGGGCTCATGCACATAATGGAGAGGACTCAAAAAGAAGTCCTCTCAATGCATTTTACTGCTGATTTGGCAGAGGACAGAATCGGAGTATGAAGATAAAAATTACATAATCAAATTCAGCATCACTTACACTATACACTGCTTACCTCAGTTTGGGGAGTGTTTTGGAGCTGACAGGTTCCCTTTAAATCAACAACCCCTTGAAGTATGAAAAAAAATAACTGAATACTGCATGCATCCAGTTACCAGCAGCGTCTGGATGGTATAGTTACCGAGTGTTCGCCACTTTGTCTTTGCAGTTTTTACATCTGACCAGTGCGGCTGGTTTGGATGCACTCTCTGTGCATGGATTTCTTCCAAGCGCTCTGCCTTCTTCCTTTACTCCTCAGGCATACATACACGTTAAGTGGCTTCCTATGGAATTGACCTTAGACAGCGTGTACTTGAGATCAAACAATTAGACCCCAGCATGGATAATGGACTTTAGTAAGTGCATACTCAGCCATATGAAACATGATTCACTGTAGCGATAATAGGAAATCATTGGAAAAAATGGTCAAGTCTGATAAGGCTGTAAAAATATATACCATATTTTCGTTTTATAAGACACACTTTTTCCCTCCCAAAAGTAGGGGGGGAAATGGCCATCCGTCTTATAAAGCGAATACTAGTGAACACTTCCATTATGAAAGCGCTCACTAGTATGTATTAAGTGCCGGGAGCGAGGAAACATACTTACCCTCCTGCGCTGCAGCTCCGCTCCTGCTCCGGCGCTCCTCTATCTTCTCTTGCTGGCGCTGCACTGCCTGACCGCATACAGCGGCAGGACGTACTGCACGCATTATGACCTGACGCTGCACGCAGTCAGGTGACAGTGCAGAGCCGGCAGGAGAAGAGAGGTTTATTATTGTATTCTTATGGGGCTGATCTGAAGTCTGATGGGGGCAGAGTGGGCTCATATGGGGGCTGATGGGCCGATCTGAGGTCTGATGGGGGCAGAGTGGGCTGATATGGGGGCTGATGGGGGCAGAGTGGGCTGATATGGGGGCAGTATGGGCTGATCTGAGGTCTGAAGGGGGGCAGAGTGGGCTGATATGGGGCAGAGTGGGCTGATCTGAGGTCTGATGGGGGCAGAGTGGGCTGATATGGGGGCTGATGGGCTGATCTGGGGTCTGATGGGGGCAGAGTGGGCTCATATGGGGGTACAGTGGGCTGATCTGAGGTCTGAAGGGGGGAAGAGTGGGCTGATATGGGGGCACAGTGGGCTGATAAGGGGGGTTATGGGCTGATCTGAGGTCTGATGGGGGCACAGTGGGCTAATATGGGGACACAGTGGGCTGATATGGGGGCACAGTGGGCTGATTTGAGGTCTGATGGGGCTAATCTGAGGTCTGATGGGGGATGATATGGGGGTCTGATGTGATGTCCTGAAATTTATGGGGGGTCCGATATTAGGATCTGATGTGAGGTCTGATGAAAAATATTTTTTTCTTATTTTCCTACTCTAAAATCTGGGGTGCGTCTTATAGTCGGGTGCGTCTTATAAAGTGAAAAATACATTTTTTGTTTTTTTTTGCTGGGCCAAAGGTTGGAGAACCATCACTAATGCCAACATTTCAGTGCTTCCACACTTAGTCATTTTGGGACCTTTTTTTTTTTTAGCCACACAGCATTTTATTTTCCTACGCAGACTGCCATAGCCTTTGCATGATGCACCAATAATAATAAAGCACCTTCATTATTCCCTGTAAAACAACTATATCAGGCTGAGGTCAAAATGTAATCTTCTTTAAACAGATTACTTACTAAAAGTATTTAAAAAAAATGACTGCCCTGTGATCATTGTTTTATCGCACATATTCCCACTTGTGGCATATGTATCCAAAGGTTAAACAGCACCACTGAATTTTGTTGTTACCATAGTCCATGATGGCAGTGTTGGGGCCTAGTCCTTGGGCCCCTTGTATACAAGAGTCACAGAGTGCTGCTGTATTCCCACTTGTGCCATATACATCTGTTAACTTATTTATAGAAGCAGAACCTGTATAAATCTTTATTTTTGTATAGAAACACATATGTACTGTTCACTAAATAAAAAACATGTTAAATACAATCAGACATACAGAATACAGGGCCCAATATGATGGAATGTTCCATAAGGTAAAAGTCAAACTCATCCACATGGTCACTTTGAATCATCTCCATAGCCTTCAGATCATTTTCCTATCAAGGACTCTAAAGAAGGCTCTTGAAGCTCTCCACTCTTTCTTGGTACAGACGATGGAATGACTTGGCCAAGGCTCGAAATGGTTGATCAAAGTTTTCCAGCTCCTTCTGCAATAAATGAATAGTCTGATGTAAGGCACAATCACTGTGTGGAAGGGAAATCCAGCACACATCCTATAGGTTATGCCAGCAAGCCAAGACACAGATCCACAATGTGTTCACGCCCAAGGAAATCCACCACAGTGAAGGAAGGGTCCAGCGTGCTTAATAAAATCTAATGCTTTATTTCGATATTTGTATTAAAAACACATCTTCAGAGCAGTCACATGAAGCCTTTTGACTGACTAGTGGTCTTAAAGGAGTTCTCCAAGTTAAATTTATTGATGACCTATCCTCAGGATAGGTCATCAATATCAGATCGGCGGGGGTCCAACACCCGGCACCCCCGCCGATCAGCTGTTTGAAGAGGAGACGTGCGCCGTGTCAGCGTTGCCTCCTCTTCACTGTTTACATGCTGGCCGTAACAGGGGTAGTGGTGAGTAGGTGTAATTACACCTAACCACCCCATTCGTTTCTATGGGAAGGATCGCTCCCATAGACTTGTATGGGAACGAGCCTTCCCATTGAAATGTATGGGGAGGTTAGGTGTAATTACACCTACTCATCACTACCCACATTACGGCTAGGATGTAAACAGTGAAGAGGAGGCAGCGCTGGTACGGCACGCGCCTCCTCTTCAAACAGCTGATCGGCGGGGGTGCCGGGTGTTGGACCCCCACCAATCTGATATTGATGACCTATTCTGAGGATAGGTCATCAGTAAATTTAACTTGGAGAACCCCTTTAAGGCTAGGGCTATATGGCGACATGTGTCACGCAATATTTATTATAAAGATAGTCTATGGTGTCACACTGTGACATGCTACGACTGGGACACGACAGTCACAAAAAATCCATCCAAGTTGGATTTTGTGCGGCTGTCGTGTTGCAGTCGCAGTGCGATACCATAGACTATCATTTTAATAAATGTTGTGCAACATGAATGTTGTGCGATGCATGTCGCAATGTAGTTGTACACTTTTACAGCCTTTATATTTTTACAGCCTTGTCACACGGCACATGTAGACCTAGCTTAATAATATGATTAGGACCACTAATCGGTCAAAACGTGCCAAATGACTGCTCTGAAGATGTGTTTTTAATGCAAATATCGGAATAAAGCATTAGATTTTATGAAGCACGCTGGACCCTTCCTATCGCTGTGGTGGATAATCACAGTGTCTATAAATCTTGAGAGGTGTAAAAATTCACCAACACCAGCCCCATGCAGTAGAGCTGGCAGAGTACAGGTCCATCTTTAATTTGTCAGTCCAGATTATCATACACTCAGCTATAGGTGTGCCCCTGCCCACACAGAATGATTTGCAGCTCTCCATGTATACAAACTGATACCAGAAAAGCTGTCAATCACTGTGTGTGTCAGTGTGCCAGCCAGAACCCTCTTAGAATCTTTTAGGGTTTCTCTGGGTATAAGAAATGTCCAGGACGCTCAATGCCATACTTAACATATGTAACAGAGCTGAGTGACTTCTTTATGTTTCTTAAAAACATGGACATCACAGAGGAGGGTGCCACTCTTCTAGAAGCCAGAATGAAGACTCAATCTGTATGTGCTGCTCTCTTTCTGAGGCACTTGAGCCACCTTTGTATATGGATCAGTGACTGCAGCTTAGCTGCATTGTGTATAGGAGGTCCTGTCTTCATATAAACTTTGTCGGCTGTTCTGTATCTCCCTCATGCTTTACACTGCCTGTTCCATTTTGCTGCTGTCTGTAAATGGAAGGTCAGTACGTGGAGATATGATAAGGTTACAGTAAGGACAGAAGATTATAAACTACAGGGACCCAAACCCTCAGAGAGAAGAGGACTATTAGGAAGCTGCTGCATGTAGATGGAGGGGAGGGGCATTAATAAGGGGGAAGGGCCTGGGGAGATGCTTTCATCAGCCATTGATTAGTAAACTCTTGACTTGTCCTACTGAATGGCGCAGGACTTGTGGAGTGGAAGGAGAGGTTTTGGGGAAGTTGCTTGGGGTGTTTCCAAATGTTGTGCCTAGTTACGTCCTTGGGTACAGTAAGGCCGCATAGACTACTTTGGTGGCTGTATTATGGCTGCGTACCACTTGCATATTACTCTGATGTAAATTACTCTGGTGTCAATGGGTGGCCCAAAATTAAATGGACTTTACAATTTGGACAACCCCTGTGTAATCACCAGTGTGGGCACAACACAAAAATACACATCTCATGTACTGCAGACCTTATTGTGAGAAGGACGAGGCCTTATCCATGCAATCAATGGTGGACAGGGATCTCTTCCTTAGGTTTCAGAAAAGAGGTTCTGCAGCATCTGCATCTCAAATTCTGTAATTTTATTTAAAGGATTAGAGTGTTTCATATAATATAAAGATCTGACCCCTAAGTTTTGGAACTATACAGATTAAGAAAAAATAATCAGCAACCAAATGAAACTAAAAATGTGAAGCAGAAAATGTACTATACATGTAAACATCAATGTATCCTCGAAAACTGAAAATCTGAATCCATTGAACAAACACTATCCATATATCTTAGTTTATTGACATATTAGATGGTTAAGTGGTTAAAATAATCTGGCCTTCATCCTGGCAGAGTATTGTGATGTCACCACATTTGCATAGAATGTTCTAGAACTGGGCCTACAACTGTGTTGTCACTGGATGACATCAAAATGCTGAATTTGTGAAGGTGTGACTCCATGTTGGATGCACACAACTTCAGAGAGAAGATTGGACACCATCATGAGAATTCATAGGCGTCGGCGCTATGTTGACCGGCGGCTGCTGGTCAACTCTCTCTCATCGTGCATGTCGATTGGCTCATTTCTTCTGACCCAATTCAGGAAATTGAATCACAAATGGAGAACTCTGATGAGGAACTCCAGCTTCCTGGCCAAGAAATCAACCATGATGAGACAGGCCAGGAGCTTCAAGTCAGTTGCCTTAAAGGGAACCTGTCATCAACTTTATGCTGTCCATACTAACAGCAGAATAAAGTAGAGACAGGTGAGATGATTTCAGCCTTTCAGTCTTTCATTTATAGGTTAAAATTAAGTGGTTGCCGAGAACCAACATCACAATCATTGCAGACTAGGCCTGGAAAAGAGTCCCGGCCACCTGAGAAGAGTCATAGTTATTCATGAATTCTTGCTCTTCCTGCCCACCTGCTGATGATTTTAGAGTTTTCTACCTAGTTTTCTCCCTTTCTGTCTAGGAGAGAACTGCCAACCATCAGTGGATGGATGAGAGTGCAGGAGATTATGAATAACCATGACTCTTCTCAGGTAGATATGACTCTTTTCAAGGCCTGGGATGCAATGATTATGATGCTGGTTCTTGGCAACCACTTATTTTTAGCTCATGAGTGACACACCGCTGAAATCAGCATTTCTGTCACTAATTTATGCTGCCATCAGTGAGGTCAGCATAAAGTTGATAACAGGTTCCCTTTAAGATGTAAAAACCATGTCATCCGCCATAACACAGCTGAGAAGACACAAACCAATTTTTTTGCTGATCCAAAAGTTGCACATGAGGGGCCCCTAATACAAAAGGCATGTCCCTGGGAGAAAAAACAGAAAGTGGGGAACCCCCACAAAAAAGACCCCGGGACGCTGATGCTGTGGAGCCATTTCTTGTCCACAAAGCACCAACTGCTAAAAAAAACCACCGAAGAGCTGTAAGCGACGTTGTAATAGAAAGACTTGTCAAAAACAAGACACAGCAGTGAAGGATGATGTCTCTTTAAATTCTGAGACCCTTAAAACATTGGACAAGAAAATGGCTGAGGCTGCTGAAGACCTTTTGATGGCATCTCGTGAAGCTTCCAAAGCCAGTCTTAAAAGGAAAGCACCAACCTCCAATAACAGTCAGTCTGGGACATTTCCAAAAGCCAGAAGAGCGGCGGCAGAAAACACGTCCGCTCCATCTACCAAAGATGTAGGCAGCCCGGAGCTGGGAACACCACAAGTGGAGATGGCCTATACCAAAAGAGCACAGAACAACTTGTCTCCAAAGCACTTATCCATCCTGAAGAGCAGCGGCCAGGACAGCATGCTGGACAATGACATCATTAACGAGGCCCAGGATCTTCTGCAGAATCAGTTTGGGGACTTTGATGGCCTGCAGCCCGCTGCTGCTATTCTCTTTCCAGGATACAATGTGCTAAAGGAGGCCGTACAAATCCACTACGATGAGGACAGGGTGCACTGGCTGACCACCTGCTTCAAAAATGGCGTCATCCTAGTGGCTGACAGCATCAAGACCAGCAATTTGCCTCTACCTGTTTGCGAGCAGATTAATAACATCTACAGTGTAGTGGTCTTAACGTGGATCAGCAGAGAAACACCTATGACTGTGATGTGTTCGCCATAGCATTTGCCTTTGAGTTTCTGGCAGATGACGGTGAACCCATGGCGATCTTCCAGCACAATGTGATGAGAGACCATCTAATATCCTGCCTGCAGAATGGCAGGATCACAGGCTTTCCCAAAAAGGTCAATTAGCGACTCCATTTTTTCATGACATGTCGAGTCTATGATGGGCCAAGAGATTGCCCTGACCAGAAGCCTGATATTACCGAAACAGACCTGGATCCTCTACGTCACCAAAGCTGCAGTCTCTACCCAACCCCAGATTACAACCGCTGCCCCATGGTACAGGTCTAGAACCCACAGACTTGTTGGCATCGGTAAGTAACCAGTGACTTTTCTAAGCTTGATCATCTTCATGTACTGATTGTAATAATGTCTTCTCATGTGATAATATATGTATGTGTAGTAAGTACTTGGCAACCACCAAAGGTTTGGGATAATCACACCCCACAATCATTGGCCTTTTAAGCCTGTGGGCCCCATAACTTTGCTGTGTCTATAGTTATACCTATTAATGGGGGAGAACCTAACTTATTATTTTAACTCGGTCCTAGAGACATGATTATCAGGCAGTTGTGTCCCGGGAACATGTGTCAGACTATTAGATTATAGGGACTGCATCCCTGAGAAGACCTTGTATCTTTACTGGGTATATTGATGATTTGTGATTTTTCTGCTTCTTGATATTTATGGTGTTTTCTGTATAACTTGGATGCAGCGGTATCCACTGGTCACCACTGCAAATAAAAACAGCCTGGGGTTAAGAAGGTAATTGCAGCAGATCGGATCACCAGAGGTTTGAGACAAAATGAGGCACAGAATAAACCATCTCCTGATCTTCACCAGTGACCCCTGCTAGAAGGTATTGGTCTTAGGAACCAAAAAGATCCCTAAATAAGGTAAGATCCTTGGTACAGGAGTCATAAATGTAAAGGTGATTAATGACAGGAGCTCATAATAATAACAGACTTGTTGCCAAGTTCTGGAGACACTAGAGTGATGACACAGAATAATTTAGGGTTTAGATTCTCCATGAAGATGAGCAGAGAAGTGGCCATCAGTGCAAAATCATCCAAATCGCCTGATACATGGCATATAAGTATGATAACATTCTAACTGCCTGCAGTCACCACTAGGGGGAGCTCCCATTGGCCTGGATATGTAGATCACCTTGAGCAATGGCTCCCAGAACTTTAACTATGGAAGTGAAAGCAGGGGTTTTGGCGATTTGTGTCAGGAAAACTGAGCTCCGAACCCTATAAAAAAAAAAATCTATGAAAATAAATCAGCCCACGAATATAAGCTGTATTCTGTTTATGTTGGATACAGCAGTGGGTCCCAGAACAAGAATAACAGCTATAAACATTAATGAGAGTTGGTATCGCTGTTAGAAACATGGGCCCAAGTTTAATACAGTTAAAGGGATTACAATAACCCACGGTGACCGGGAGTAAATTGTTTGTCCCTAAGGCTACTTTCACACCAGCGTTTTTGCTGGATAAGTCATGGATCAGCAAAAACGCTTCCGTCATAATAATATAACCATCTGCATCCATTCTGAACGGATCCGGTTGTATTATCTCTAAAATAGCCAAGACGGATCCGTCTCTAAATTCACTGTAAGTCAATGGCGGATGGATCCGTTTTCTTTTGTCCAAAAAGACGGATCCGCCACCATTGACTTACATTGTGTGTCATGTCCGTCTTGCTCCGTACCACATCGCGCACAGCCTATGACGGATCTCAATAGCGGAAAGGGAAAGGGCAGATGTGAAAGTAGCCTTACATGTCATTTTCCGCTGTTCCATGTTCAGTCATAATTAGTTATATTTTTTGCATCTGCAGATCACTGTACCAGAGCGGGAGTCTCACTCTGTCCCGGCAATAAATATGGGATACAGCTGGAGGTGATGACTCTACCACAAGTCAGTGACATGGTGGCCACCGTGTCAGGATCAGATGACCTGTGCTTCAGCAAGAGGCAGATTCCGGGCTCGGTCTCTGCACTCACCCACCGGACTTTCTGCAGTCAGACATATTCACTAAAGAAGTGAGTTTCCTGCTGCATCAAAGGCAGATTCCAGGCTTGGTCTCTGCAATAACCACTGGACTTGACATTCACCGGACTTTCCGCAGACAGATGTATTCACCAAAGACGTGAGTTTCCTGCTGCATTAAGAGGCAGATTCCGGGCTCGGTCTCTGCTTTCACCACTGGACTTGTCATTCACTGGACTTTCCGCAGTCAGATGTATTCACCGAAGAAGTGAGTTTCCTGCTGCATCAAAAGGCAGATTCCAGGCTTGGTCTCTGCAGAAGTCAACGCACTTGACATTCACCATTGATTCAAGGAAAAATCTACCATACTTGTCATGTGCCATAGTTTTCTTCCACCGCCTAGGGGAAGAGCAGTCCTTCAGCCATGGTTCCCTAGAGGTTTCCTCCACTGGGGTTTTTTTCTCTCCTGAAGGCTGAAGGCCCAACTCTTCATGAGTTAAAGGCCCATCATCAACAGGGCCACATTTAAGAACAATGCCCTGACTTCTAATGATAACATCTACTGTACATGTGATACCTTACAGTTAATAAAGAAGTCAGTGCATATTAAGTAGTGGTGTGTCTGAGCCTCTTTATGAATCTTTATAGTCAGTCGGATGGGGCGCAGGGTATAGGACCCTTGCTGATCAGATAGTGATGGCCTTTCTTGGTTTTACAGCTCAACTTATTTTTATTATCCCCTACCTACAGGATAGGGGATAAGTATCTGATCGGTGGGGAAACCGGATCCCCCATGATCATGAGAATGGGGATCCTATTTCCCCAAAGAAATTTAATGGTAGGTCAACCATCTTCCCTTCTGCTTCATTCAATGTCTATGGGACTTCTGGAAATAGCTGAGTATTGTACTCGGGTATCTCCAGCAGTCCCATAGAGAGTGAATAGAGTAGCTATGTGCACGCTCAACCTGCCATTTCATTCATAAGGGGACACAGGATCCAGTTTGGGTGATCAATGGTAGTTCCAGATATTCTATGGATAGGGGAAAGTTTTGTATTGACAGAAACTATCTCCAGACCACATACCCACTGAAGTCAACACGTCCACAAAAAATGTGGATATAACATGGACCACATCCATATTTTTTGCACATCCGCAATTTGCAGACCGCAAAACGGATATGGTTGTGTGCATGGGGCCTTATACAGATTCTACTGAAAAAAAAAATAAATTAAGTGGTACAGTCAGTGGTCTACTTCCAACGGATGTAGACTACGCAGCTGCTATGGGAGAAAGGGGGCCTGGTCTTGGACAAAAGTCCCTGCCTCTATGTTATCTCGCTGCTGGGTTGGACAATCAGCATTAGCAGTGCTTGCAGAGCCTGCTGCTGATTGGCTTGCCTAGCGCCCAACAAAGAAACTTTAGTGTCCTGTGCCACAACAGTCGGGATTTCATTCCTCTGCAAGCAACTTGCAAGTGACAGTGTAGAAGTGAGAAGTGACTGTGCTGTCAGTAATATGTGTTTTGGGTGTGAAGTGAACCCCTCATTTCCAGTGCTGAACCGCGTCCTTTTCCTTTTCCAGTGCTGAATCTTCACCCTCTCAGTTACCGACACAATGTAATGCTGCCATGCCCTGGTCTGTGCACTCAGGTACAGTAAGTATCTCTGTGTCAGCCTCATGCACTAATGTAGAGACACACTGTTTGTCCTGCTTTACACTGCAGCTTAGCTCCGTAAGGGCATTACTATGATCGGTGCCAGACTGTGGAGCCTAGGGCTCACCAGTAAAATTTATTTTGGGGGCCCATTGTACGGATACATTCAAATATTACCTGCTCACACTGCAGCAAGATGCTACCAGATGATTGAATGTTGGGGTCCCTGCAGCAACTTTGAGAAGGTAGGTCCTGGGGAGAAGAGGACACTGGCTAGCTTTCCTCTATACCTAGAAGTCATCTCAGCTCTGATCGTGTCTATAATAATAAACTGGGGAGTTTCTTTAATAATCTATCATGTTTTTTATATGAACATAGTCTGGTTGAGATGCTGCACATTGTATATATGTATGTAGTACAGTAAGTCTACTGTGTTATGTGCCATTTGTGCAGGGGGTGGGAGACTAGGGGGCACTGCGGCCTCCTCGCAGCTTACCATGCACAGTGCTGTCCAGTGACTGTGCTTGGTATTGCAGCTGAGCCCCATTCAGTTGAATGGGAATAAGTTGTACACAGGCCATGTGACTGATGAATGTGGCGTCACTGGCCTAGGAAGAGGCTGTGGCGCTTATGGAGTGCTGGAATCTCTTCAAACAGCTGACTGGTGGGGGTAATGGAAGTCAGACATCCACCACTAACATACCAATTACCTATCTTATATATTTTTGTAAAAAAGTAGTCACTTTTTTTTTTTTCTAATCCTGGAAACACCTCCCACAAAGCCTCCCTTGTAGGACAGTGCTGGAGAGAGGCAGAAGTCTTGTACCACACACACAGTCAGGACTGTATTTCAGTTATCTGCTTTGTACACAGGTTATAATTACCGCTGAGGACTCAAAATACTCCAGCCCATGGCTCGCTGCCCACTCTTCAGCCTGGATCTTCTCCACTACTCTACGGCCAGTGAGGTCTGTCTTATTTCCCACCAGAACTCCTGACAGGATGACAAATAATGAATTCAAAGTAGAAGATGATGAAAGGGAGAGATTTATAAAACTAGCATGAGGGAAAATTGCAGATGTTGATAACAGCCAATTAGATTACAGCTCTTACTTTTATGGAGCCTTTTGGAAAATTAAAACTTGGTTGACAGCTGCCTTTTCCCTTCCACTAGTTTTGTGTTTTTATCTTGATTTTTCCAAATTCTGCAATAAATTATCTGAGAAATCACCCCTTGAGTGCCAGTTTTACCTACCGGGTAAGTAAGGGCTTGTGGTCTTCGATTTTACTCTTTGTAACCACTTTGCACAGTTACTAAACGAAGTCTCGCTTGTGACATCAAATATCAAGCAAAAGGCACCAGGCTGATCCCACTGAGAAGAGAATAGAGATGCTCATTGAGGAGGCCATACATGAGTCAATTCCATCTCATACACATGAGAATTTTAATGCTATGCCCAGTGGTAAACCCCTTAAAGGTGTTATTTCTGGGATAGCCACAAGATATCACCTATCCTGTGATATAAATATAATTTAGGATTGTTCCATTTACTGTCCTAAGTGCCTTGTAAAGGTATTCACTTGCCTCGTGTGTTTCTCCTGTTTTCTTGCATTACAATAGGGAATTAAAATGGATTTTTGGGGTTTGTATCATTTGATTCACAAAATATGCTTACCTCTTTGAAGGTGCAAAGCAACAATTAGGACAAAAACAACAATGAAGACAAACCTTTAAGGGTTGTATGAATTCAAGAGGAAACTGGACAACTAAGGGTTATCAACCTATAATGAAGAATAGATAACTTACCTGACAGATCCCACACTGAAGCTCTGGTTCTCTAAGCAGACCATTGTTTTCCATGCATCAATGACATCATGTCAACACATGACTGCTGCAGCCAATCACTGGCCTCTTTAGTGCTTCACAGAGGCCAGTGGCTGCCGCAGTCATGTGTTGACATGGCGTTATCACTGCAGCCAGGAAAACAAAGCCCTCCAGAGAGAACCGGAGTGGAGGTGCAGGATCTGTCAGGTAAGTTTTAAAGGGCTTGTCTCACTTCAGCAAATGGCATTAATCATGTAGATCCATTATACACTGCTTGTTTCCATGGTTACGACCACCCTGCAATCCAGAAGAGCATGCACACTATAGAAAAAAGCACTTGCCTACGCAAAGTCCAGTGGTTCCACCCAGCAGAGAGACCAGCACCTTTTACTATACTGTGCAAGCACTTCCACCATTGCTGGATTGAAGGTTGGTCGTAACCATGGAAATGAGCAGTGCATAAAGTGATTGAAAAATGAATCAAGCCAGCAAAGGATGCAATATGGACAATCACTATACATTAGTAAGTGCCTTGTATTAACTTTCTCTACATGATAAATGCCATTTGCTGGAGTTAGACAACCCCTTTAATTCTATTCTTTATTATAGGTCCATCCCCTGGTTTATTTGGTTTCCTTTTACAACCAGACAATCTCTTGGGGTATGTGGTTAGCATATCTAGACACTGCAAAACTGCTCCAACTCCTTAAAGGGGTTGACCAGCTTATTTTTATATACCTCAGCCAGCTATAACTGTTGGAAAATCCATCTCTTCTGCTCCCTGAAGCTCCTTTCTGGCTGGGGTGCAAATAAAAAAAAACCTGAACAACCCTTTTGTAACATAAAACCCCACACTGTGGATTATACAGCTTATAGTGGTCCTAAGGACATATCCTTCCATCTCCTCTGTGGAGTGTAAGGCTTATGTTGGTCCTATGGACAGATACTTACATCTCCTCTGTGGGGTCTATGGCTTATAGTGGTCCTATGGGCAGATACTTCCATCTCCTTTGTGGAGTCTACCGCTTATAGTGGTCCTATGGACAGATACTTCCATATCCCCTGTGGAGTTTATGGCTTATAGTGGTCCTATGGACAGATACTTCCGTCTATGCTGTGGATTTTTGGAGCTCCTTCAGTGTTATCCTTGGTGAGTTTGTTGAACCTTTATTACTGGCCTCCTTGCTCGGCCTGAGATTTTCAGTGAGTACCTTCTCCTGTTAAGTCTGGAATTATGCCATTTTGTAATAGTGGATTTAATGGTGCTCCATGGGATGTTCCAGCTTTGGGATGCTTTTTTATAACCCAACCCTGATCTATACTCCCCCACAATATTGTCTCTGACCTGACTGGAGAGCTCCTTGGTCTTCACGTTGCTTGCTTAGTAATGCTGTAGATTCAGAGACTTTTCAGAACACGGGTATTTATACTCACATTATGTGACATATCATGTGACACTTTGCACACAGGGGTTCCTTATTCAACAAATTATTTGACTTCGAAAGTTATATGGTTGGACCAGACCTTATTTAGGGATTTCATAGCAAAGAGGGTGAATACATAAGTGCTCGCAATTTTTCAGTTTTTATTTCTTTTTTAAACAAAGTATTTTTGTCAGGTCTATTACATAAAATCTAAATGAAATCCATTTTATTTTCAGATTGTAATGTAACAAAACAGGCAAAACACCCAGCAGGGAGAATACTCGAGTAAGACGCTGCATTACAATTTCCAGAAAGCCGTCACTTAGTACATTCTTGACATTTACCGGTTTTGAACCTTTTTTTTTACCATTTTTTGTGCCACTTTGAAAATCAGCAAATAACAAGTATTATAATTAAAGTGAAAAAGACTTACCAATACCTCTGTCATCTCATAAAACATTGCCTTCCCCGGAGAATCACAAAGAAAGAGCTCCTACAAGCAAAGAATACAAAGTGAACCATAGTACAGCTGAGTGGATTAAAATATGTTTTTTTTAAGCTTTCTGGTAATTAGATAAGATCTACTTAAAGTGCATACGAGAGCAGCGAGTGATAGTGGAGGGGCCGCTGAGACGATCGCTACTACAAACAGTACAAGATAAGCTTTTAATCACTTGCTTAAAAAGGGTTGTCTGGATTTTTTAAATATGATTCAAAAAGAACTATTGCGCACCTGTTAAATCCACCACTGATAGTCTCTGCCAGTCACTGTTTACCTGCAGCGATGACATCATGTACACCCATGTGACCACTGCAACCAGACCCTGGTCTCAGTGTTCTTGTGCAAGCATCGTAGCTGAGGCTAGTGATCGGCTGTAAAAGTCCTGTGGATGTATGGCATGTGATTACTGCAGCAATGTACGAAAAGACCAGCATGGGCCACCAAAGTCTGAGGCATGGGGGGGTCTGATCTGAAGCATGGGAGGGTCTCATCTGAAGCATGGGGGGGGTCTCATCTGAGGTAAAGGGGGTCTCATCTGAGGACTGAAATGGGATCTTCTTTATATTGGGCTCTGATCTGAGGTCATTCACATTGGGGTCTGAGCTGAGGTCTTATTGGGGTCTTATTAACATTGGGGGTCTGATTGGTGGTCTGATCTGAGGTCTAAGGCTACTTTCACACTTGAGTTTACTACGGATCCGGCGGGTGAAGGGGCCCGCCGGATCCGTAGTGATAATACAACCTTGTGGATCTGTAATGAACGGATCTGGTTGTACAGATGTAGCAGCGCTTCTCTTTCACTCGCAGTAAAAGTACGCTATTCGTACGCATTAGCGTACAATGCATAGCATTAGCATACCAATACGTACACAATTAGCGTACAATGCATAGCATTAGCATACCAATACGTACACAATTAGTGTACAATGCATAGCATTAGCATATAAATGCGTACGCATTAGCATACAAATTCACACGCTACATCTGTATTATCTTTAAACATCGCTGGAACGGATCCGTCATGATCTCCATTGAAAGTCAATGGAGGACGGATCCGTTTACTGAGTGTGTTATACTGAACGGATCCGTCCCCATTGACTTGCATTGGGGGTCATGACGGATCCGTCTTGGTGCGGATGCCCAGGACGCAGAGCAAAGCGCAGCATGTTGCGGTTTGTTCTCCATTCTGGAGACGGAACGGAATGCCTTCAGGAGCATTACGTTGTCTTCAGTTCAGTTTTGTCCCCATTGACAATGAATGGGGACAAAACGGAAACGTTTTTTTCCGGTACTGAGCCCCTATGACGGAACTCAATACTGGAAAAAGAAAACACTAGTGTGAAAGTAGCCTAATGAAAAATGTTTTATTCTTATTGTCTTATGGGTCGGTGCTTTTTATATGGCGAAAAATACGGTATATTACAATAATACTTCATAAGAAATACCCTGTTTGTTGCACAGTAATACTTCATGGGATAACCCTCAGCATTTTGATGGGGTCAGTATGATGGGGTCAGTAACACAGTACATGAATAAGAGTTCCTACATTCCCATTTTCTAACTGCACAACTGCCTTCTGAAATACTGCAGAGGCAGAACCACCATGAAGACACTGTGTGTGAACACAATCTTGTTCTGATGTGGATTTGATATAAAAGTGCAGTTGCATATTTGTCTGGAATTCTTGGTTAGCAGGATCTGCCTGGGTCCCGATTGTGCTGATGAATTGAACTTGTCTCAGATCCCCCTGATTAATTGACTTGTTTGCCGAGTGTTAAGGATTAGCTGTCCTACACAAGAACTGAGCACTCACCACATTTAGGAATGATTTATCTCACACTTCTGCAAGAAAGCTAGGTTTTCATATGCCAATGATTTATGTAAATGTAAGCAAGTGTAACTATGCTTTGAGACCCCATACAATTTCCCGTTTTCTGTAGCTGTCCGTCCGTATATCATTCTTATGTATGATGCTATACTTAAACGGGATGTCTGGTTTCTGGAGGAAACCGGACAACACAGTCGATCCACCTGCAATAAAGAATAGATCGTTATTTACCTGACAGATCCCACTCTCCTGCTCTGGTTCTCCGACATGACCCTGTTTAGCTGGCTGCAGTGGTGACATCACTTCGACAACACGTAACTGTTGCAGTCAATCACTTTCTTAGTGGTGCCCTGGGAGAACCAGAGCAACAGCATGGGATCTATCGGGTAAGTTATGATCTATTCTGTACTGCAGGTGGATTACATTTGATGTCTGGTTTTCTTTTGAAACCAGAAAACCCCTTTAATGCTACATATACAATCTGTACATCAGGGGACACAATGTATCACAGGGTTTCTTAAACTTTTTCTAACTGAGCCTCACCAATCAATGCATGGTAAAGCCAGGGCATCACCAGCAAACAAATATTACTGCACAGTGCCCATATTACCCCAGAAGTGCCAACCAAATCCAATCATACAGTACACGTAACACCCACTAGTAGCACCAAACACCATGGTGCACCACAAAATACCTCTCCACCCGTGTCACACAACTACCATTGTGCAGAAAAAATACTTCAGTGGTAGCGCTAACCAAATACAACAATGCAACATAATGCGCCAAATGCCACACTGCAGCACAACATACCCTCCCAACAGTCAAACATACCATAATGAAAAAAAAACAAAAAAGGACATTGTACCTGCTGGGCCCACAACTGAACCAGGATTTGGGCTAATGTCATACAATGCAGGAGAACAAAGAAAAGCAGACATATTAAGAGATCCACCCTTTTTGGCTATATCTAGGAGGATGTTTTGGCTCTTAGCCACTAGTAAGGGCTCATTCAGACGGCCGTATGCTATCCGCAAAAATACGGATCCGTTTTTTTGCGGATTATATCCTGCCACATTCACTTCTATGGGGCCCTTTTTTCCCTTCCACAGCTCCGCAAAAACACAGAAACATGTCCTATACTTGTCAGTGAAAATCAGGACATGCCCCCATTGAAGTCTATAGGTCCGCAAAAATACGGAAAGCAATCCGTTTTTTTGCGGACATGCTAAACTGTCCGCAAAAATGGATCCGTATTTTTGCGGACAGCATACGGCCGTCTGAATGAACCCTAAAGGATATACAGCATCTACCCTTCCTACTCTTCAGGTTTGGGGGTTAGAAGCTGCAGGGTGTGGAGTCACATGGTCGGTAATGGACATCGGACACCTGACAGAGCTAGGGAATGAATGTTGAGTTCATAGGGGAAAGTTATAAACATAGTGCAGAAACTGTGCCCTACAATATATAGTATAGTATAGATGAGATCCCGCTGCCTGTTTCTGTTAGGCTGCTCAGCCATGACTGCATCATTACTATCTATTGCAGAGCAGAGTTTTTGCTCCACAGTGGATAGCAATGGAATGATCGTAAATGAGATAAACTGGCAGGCTGAGCAGCACGACAGCATGTCTCTTCAGTGCGAAAGTTATCCAGCAGCGGCCAGCAGTTTAATGAGGCTCCGCCCCCTCATAAACCTCCTAAGCAGCTGCCAGCAGTTTAATGAGGCTCTGCCCGCTCATTAACCCCCTAAGTAGCTGTAGAAGTGGAGGCAACCCATCCTAATAACATTCTACGATAGGTTGCTGGAGGACATTATTATATTATGATATTGAAAACTCTTAATTGTATCTCATAACCACACTCTGATTTAAAGGGGCTGCTTGATTTAGGGAGTCAGAGTACGGTCATGTGGTACAACTAATGGAACAGAGACTGATAAGAAAGCGATCGGTAAGAAAATTAACTTTACAGCTATTCACCAGATGGACACTACAAGTGTTGGAAAAGATAAATGCTTCTTTAAATGAAGCTTGCTAATATAGAAGAATAGGATTACAACTGCACTGTAGCATGCCATCTAACACACCATCTTATTATGTGTAAATGATGCCTTGGCAAGAACAACACAATTCAACAGGTAAACCATCGTACAGCCTGATCATTTTTGGAAATCATCAAATTGCCCTTTTTGCTCAACTAGTGAAAACACTCATACTTAGGCCATATTCAGACATCCTTATTAAAAATCTTCCATGTTGTGCTGCAGACCCGGAAACCGCCAAAGACTCTTGGCTACAATGGTCTTCAAGTTTGTGTCTGTGAGACACTGACGAAAGTAGTGCATGCTGTTACAGACGATGGTCGTGGAACCACTGTGTCAAATAACCGGTTTGACTTTCGGCTGAGTGGTGTTCTAGCGGTTCCCTGGTTTTCACCCTTTAAACCCTGTACAGGGATCTGGCCTTTGCTGCAGGGGAGCCACCAGGCTGCTATCTCTTGGATTAGTCCCAGGGTAGTTAGCAGTTGACCCATGGGGGGAGGGAGCACCAAGGACTCAGGCAATACACATAGTCTGAATCACGCTGAGGTCAAGAAGGCAGACTACATGGGAATCTAAGAAACAGTCCAACGACCAGGACAGGCACAGCATATGAATCCAAGCAATAGGCAGAAGAGGAACACAGGTAGACAAATAGACCAAGGGAAACAGGCACAGGTCAGTTCAGAAGGCAGAAAGACTCGGGAGTCATGTAGAGCACCGTCCACAGTCAGAGAAACAGAACCTGTTACTCTCGCAAGGGGTGGGACACATAACACAGAATAAGGTTGATGAGCTTATTAAACAAGGAAGTCCACACTAAAAACAAAGACCGTTAACCCTTGCAGTGCTGCAGAGAATAACAGAATACAGAAACAAAGAAGGGATACACCCTAGCAATGCTGCAGAAGGAAGGGACACAGACCACCAATGTAAGGCTCCATTCACACGTCCTGTTTTTCTTTCCCGATTCGATCCTGATTTTTTCAGGACCCATTGAAATGAATGGATCCAGATCAGGATCAGGATCGAATCAGGAAAGAAAATCAGGACGTGTGAACACATACCCTGAGTTTTTCCGTTCAGACCCTTCGTCTGTGCAGTAAAACTGAGGTATGAATAGCAGTATCACCGTTTACTTCTATAGGTGCAGTCTGTTGTACACACCGATGTAAATTACAATGGTATGAATATGTTCTTTGGCTAAGCAGACAAAAACCAAAAACACAGATGTAGGAAATTCTCTACATGCTCACCACATTGTCACCTGTATCTGGAATCTGAACAGTTTTCGTTATGACATCCATGATGGTTGTCTGTTGAGAAAGGAGATAACCGTGAGCCACAGCAGGCTATGAAAATGGTTCTGGTGCCTACATTATCATCTGGAAATATACAATCCTATTGATTGGACTTTAATTGCTGAGGATAGTCCACAAATAAATATGAGATCTTAGAGGACCTCTCCTGACATGACTACCTGCATTCTCCATCTAACAGCATCTTTGCATAAAACTCTATGGGGCAGATTTACTAATAGCGCTGCAGTTTGCACTGTCTAAGAATATGAATCCCAGTCTTAATATTAGACAAGTTTATTATTCTGGCCCATGGACCTTTATAAATCCTGTTCTAAATCCTGCACCTGATTCCATCTGTGCACCAAAAATCTGTCCGTCTGCCAAAAATTCTGTCCTGGCACCTATAAGTTGCTGTAGTTTTAATGTAAAAATGCGCAAAAATTTTGTTGCATTTTTTGACGCAGAGGAGGTGCAGTTAGGCCAGGCCCATCTCCTGCAAAGCCATGCCCCTTGTCAAACGAGGCAGGAAAAGCATAAAAAAGTGTGTAAAACTGTTGATAAACATTATGCGAAGCATACGTTTTTGGAGTAAAACTTTTCAATAAAATGATAACTATCATTCCCTTTTTTAAAGGGGTTCTCCGGGCATTTTAATATTGATGATCTATGGGGGCACATTCTGCTGATCTGAGGTCTGATGGGGGCACATTCTGCTGATCTGAGGTCTGATGGGGGCACATTCTGCTGATCTGAGGTCTGATGGGGGCACATTCTGCTGATCTGAGGTCTGATGGGGGCACATTCTGCTGATCTGAGGTCTGATGGGGGGGTGAAAGAAACATTATTACATTTAAATGTCTGTTTCTAGGAACGTTTTTGTAACAATATGGAGGCACTACAGCTTACACAGTGGTTATCATCCAGCTTTCTCAGGCTCCTGGATGGTAAATCTGCTTCGTTATGCTTCTAATGCTCCAGGACTAGGCACAATTTCCATTAAAGGCCCCAAGAAAGTATCATATATGTCAGTTTTGTTAATTGCTGTGGTTGTCATACTGTACCATGCTATAGTTCTTTGTGAAGTGGCTTCCATCACTACGGAACAGCTGGATTAGCGTGCTCTTCCCAACAGTGGAGT
This sequence comes from Rhinella marina, assembly GCA_900303285.1. Taxonomy (NCBI): domain Eukaryota; kingdom Metazoa; phylum Chordata; class Amphibia; order Anura; family Bufonidae; genus Rhinella; species Rhinella marina. Next base: position 43,700 of record ONZH01023631.1, on the reverse strand, counting down.
CACCTATATAGAAGCAAGCATAAAACGGTCATCCTGTACTACTGTATATGACAAAATAATAGACAAAATAATCAAGAGACCCAATGATAAGAAAATAATACAGCACAGTCCAACAAAGATTCAGCCATTTCCTACTGTGCACCGAGCACTGTGTTCTTTGCCCACTTCCCCATTATTTTTTTTAATTGTCCTGATGGATCTAAAACGACAAATGAAAGAACTTTTGCAATAGGTCTTCATTACAGATTTCCAATCATTTTGCACCTACAATTTCTATGCATCTCCATGGTAACAGACTACATAACCAGTCTGAATCTACAGTCATGCTTCCTCATAATTTTTCCTACACATTGCTAATTTACATTCCATAGGTTAGCAGGAGGTGAGGCGGAGAAATGAGCATGACAGGAGAGTCAGACTACACAAGGACTGTTGAATCCAGGAAAGGTCATCAATATCACATTGGCCGCTGATCAGCTATATCGGGAAGCAGTGGTGCTCACTGGAACTCGGGGGAATGCGGTGGCCTCCCGGGGGCTTACCAAGCACAGCGCTGTACATCGTATAGTGGCAGTGCTTGGTATCGCAGCTCAGCTCAGCGGGCTGGGCTGCAATTAGGCCATGTGACCGATGAACGTGACGCCTAGGAAGAGGCCGCAGTGCTCACGGTGCACCCGGCCTATCCTAACAGCTCATTGTAGCGGGTCCGATATTGATGACCTATCCTGAAAACAGGTCCAACTGATGGCCCCCTCAGCGATTCCAAGAATAGAGGTTAGTGATCTCTTAATGAACTGGTACAGTGCATGTCAGTCCTCTGCTCCATTCATTTTATGGGACTAACGGAGCACTGTCTACATCAGTCCTATAGAAGTGAACAGAGTGGTGGACTTACACCACTGCTGACTACTGGACACAAATGGCTGACTTCTTTCCAGTGGATGATGGTCTGTCAAATGATCATTTGTTGAGAAATTTCATTACGCAATCTTTTTTTTAGATTAAGGTGTATGGGTACCTTTGCTGTAGATGCACTGGAATAAAAAAATGTATTGTGCATTATAGTTTTTACATAATCCACCTAGGCAGGCAGATATTGACAGGTGGGCAAAGGAAAAGCCTTTTTTTTTTTTTTACTGTAAAAAAAATATATAGCTTGCTGCTCCAGTCCTAGTGATCATGCTATCAGTACTGTACACGTAGGTCCCAGTGCAGGAGCTGCTGGGTATTACCAGACCCAGATCAGCTCTACAGTGCATGTTAGGAGGATACAGGAGAAATCAGCAATTAAAAAATGTAAAGTTAAATGCGCTCCATAAGGTATTTTATGACCTTATGAGGGGCACAAGATGCAAGAAAAAAATTAAAGAAAGAAAGAAAACATCTACTGGCCCACATCGCAGCTTCTAGACCCACCCTGACAACTGTAAACTATATAACCCCTATATAAAAATGAATGTAATGGAAAGGGGGCATAATTTTAAATAAGAATTTTAGTTGAACTTTGGCATATCAAAGAGGACCTTTCACCACTCCTGACATTCCTGGTTTAATAGCTTCATACATTCCCCATGTAATAACAATTCTGGAGCATCTATTCTTATGGATTCATAGAAGTTATGAATGAATTGCTAGCAGTAAGGGTACAGAGGGGTGGTAACAAGTTGGGGGGGGGGGTGTCTGCACAGTCTGAAAATGGCAGCACTGACTGGATAGTGCAAGTCTGTGCAGGTACACACCCCCAACTGGTTACCTCCCCTCTGTACCCTTACTGCAGACTGCTAGCAATTCATTCATAATTTCTAGTAGAAATCATTAAGGAATGGCACAACATGGAGCCATAAGAACAGATGCTCCAGAATTGTTATTACATGGGAGATGCATGAAGCTATTAAAACAGGCATGTCAGGAGTGGTGAAAGGTCCTCTTTAAAAATAAATTTGAAAAATGTGAAAAACAAAAGAACTGTATCATTAGAAGATGCCACATTATGTTTATTATAATCATATTTTGGTGTGTGTTTCTTTATTTTTATGTGAAACAAAATTGGTATTGTATATACCCCTACCTGTTTTCGCACTATCCGATAGAACACAAGTGCTAGGCTGACACTGACTTTTTCTGCAGCTACTCTACAGTTTGCTGTATAGACTGGGACAGAGTAATTTAATGATTGCTCTACTGTATTGCTGGAGGCTTATATAAGGAAGGGAATCAACACTATACACACAAATAAGTTTGTGTGGGGAGTGCTGTACTCCATCACTTCTTGGAGAATGTAATAGTCTATGACAATTGTGTTAAATAGCCCTCATTCCAGGCAGCTACCACGAAGCACACGCACCCTGCATCACTTTCTAATATGGCTGGCGCCAGGGAAATTTTAGAAATAAAAAAATAGCTACTTTCAAAAAAACATGCACTATTTTTCTTCTATATACTCAAATCAGAAACAGGGCAAATTTTCTTACTTCACAAAATGATCTAATAGGGTAATTCTTGTACTATGGTCGCCGAAATGCAAGTTTTCAAGGCAAGCTGTACACTATAGATCCTTAACATCAAATGCAATAACAACTACTGCTGCATATTTCTGGACTGTACAGCAGACGTTGCCAAGATGGTGTCCCCTTCTTCTAACTCAGTGCTTTGTGTCTGTAGGCTGAAATTTTACTAGTTTCGCTGTTTGACCCCAGCACATCATACTGAGTGAAGAAGAAAACTTGAATTGGATGTCAAATATTTGTGAAATGTCTGCTGAATGCAGGGTCTTCATATGTCTCTTAGCTCCTGAATCCACCAAAACAGCTCCTATCCACAGTAAAATGAAGCAGGCCCAGGGTGGAGGAGCTACTGAAAGCATTTCTTATATTATATTCCAGCCGGTACACCCACCTTCATGTAAATGCTAATCTTCAGAAGGCAGAAAAGTACTTTGGAGCGATGTCAGATGTAGAAAACGAACTCCTGGGAGTGATGAGGCGCTATGTGGGAACAGTGAGTGAGAGACAGACAAGCGTGGGAATGGGCCCGGTAAGATTGTCACTTGAGTTAACTGCACAGATTGCGCAATCCCACTACTATGCTGCACTTTGAAAAATTTAGGAAACTTTAAAGCACATTTGGAAAAATAATCTGTTAAGCAACATATTACATACTGCAAACTAAGTTACTATATGCAGTATAAATCCTGCGCAAAACAAAGTACACCCTCAATTCTATGGTTTTATGTGTTGGGGCGTAATAAAAAAAATACCTCAGGTCCTTATAAAGTCTTAAAATTAATTATATACATTCAAGCTCAGATGAACAAACACATGGCAAATCACACCATGCTTTTATTTATTTAAAGGGGTTGTCTAACTTCAGCAAATGGCATTTATCACATAGACAAAGTTAAAGAGTTTCTCTGGGAGTTAAAGGGGTATTCTGGCTTCCCTAATTACCTAATACAATGTCAATTTCACATATTTACCGTTCAGTAGTTATAAAAGTAGTTTCTTCCTCTGCTACCCACTGTGTTCCTCATAAATTACCATGGCATCGACCTGTAGTTCTGAGCCTTTGTTAGGTCGAGCATGCTCAGTGTGTTGCTATCAATTCTCTAGCTAAATGTTAGTGTGCTGCTGATAACTGAGTAGAGGGGGCGTGGCCGGACTGGAATATCAAGCAGCCAATCAATAAACATCAACACTCATGAAGAAGCACAAACTCACAGCAGGAAAGCTGGGGATTGTGGGGATTGTAGTTTTGTGAGGGAAGATCAGGCACCATGATACTCTCAGTGTGTTGCAGGCTCACACAGGAGCTAGACAAATGGATTGCAATGTAAAATGAAGCTTTAGTTATATGTATAGGTATGGGTTCTGGTTGGGTCACAGCTTGCAGCCTTAATGCAGTTTTTCAAAAGTTAAGTTACTTTACCGGAATACCCCTTTAAGAAAATGAAAATATGTAAATATTACTTTATTATAAATATATTCCCAAATACCTTTCATTAGTTATAGTTATAGTTATATATAGTTTTGTCTAGGGAGCGATGATTAGGAGAAACAAAATGGTCGTTGTCCTATTAGTACACACAAAACCTGTCCTAATCACGTGGCAGGACAAGTTACTTCACAACACTAAGATAAAGAGCTGCCTCATCCTCTTCCTACTTGTGAGGGATTATGATCCTGAATACAGCTAATAAGATCTTTAGCTGAATCTCTGTAGGAATGGAGTTCATGAGGAGACATGAAGTACAGAAAGGACGGACAGGACAGACTGCGGTAATGGAGACTCCATACAAGTGCTGCTCATTAGCCACATCTGCTCATGACCTCTATTCCTACAGAGATTCAGCTAAAGATTGTATCATCTGTATTCAGGATCATAATCCCTGACAAGTAGAACAGAGCGGAGGATGAGGTAGCTCCTTACCTCAGTGTTGTGAAGTAACTTGTCCTGCCGTGTGATTAGGACAGTTTTTGTGTGTATTAATAGGACAGCGGACATTTTGTTTCTCCAAATGATTGCTCCCCAGACAAAACGAACCATTATAACTAATGAAAGGTATTTTAGAATATATTTATCATGAAGTAATATTTAAGTATTTTCATTTTCTTAATTCCCAGAGAACCCCTTTAAAGAGGACCTTTCACCACTCCTGACATGCCTGTTTTAATAGCTTCATGCATTCCCCATGTAATAACAATTCTGGAGCATCTGGCTCTATGTTGTGCCATTCCTCTATTATTTCTACTAGAAATTATGAATGAATTGTTAGCAGTCTGCAGTAAGGGTACAGAGGGGTGGTAACAAGTAGGGAGTGTGTCCCTGCACAGTCTGACAATGGCAGCAATGATTGGATAGAGTGAGACTGTGCAGCTACACACCCCCAACTGGTTACTACCCCTATGTACCCTTACTGTAGACTGCTAGAAATTCATTCCTAACTTCTAGCAGAAATAATAGAGGGATGGCACAAAATAAAGTCATAGCAATAGATGCTCCAGAATTATCATTACCCGGGGAATGCATTAAAATAGGCATGTCAGGAGCAGTGACAGGTCCTCTTTAATACAAGCCATTTACTAAAGTATTGTGATTGTCCATATTGCTTCCCTTGGATTTATTTTTCCATCACATTATACCCTGCTTGTATCCAGGGGTTATGACCACCCTGCAGTCCAACAGCGGTGGTCGTGCTTGCACACTGCAGGAAAAAGTGCCGGCCTCTCTGGTGTCTGGAACCGTGGAAACGAGCATAGGAACTGCCTTCCCAGACACCTCATATCTGCACTGCAGCAGTGGCCAAAAACACCATAGTACATTAGTAAGCGCTTTGTATTACCTTTGTCTACATGATAAATGCCATTTGCTGAAGTGACACAAACACTTTAAGCCAGGTGCCCGCTAATCAAATGTCCTTGATTAACTGATCATCAGCAAGAGTGTACACCGCTATAAAGGACAGACATCACCTCTGCTTGAAGCTGCATGATTTGTGACTGCGATACACATGGGACTTAGCCCGATAGTACTTTGAAAGAGGTCTTTGATTTATTTCTACAGGTTGTATGGTACTGTACCTTTTTACACACTTGCACTAGCACTTTATTGTTTTTAGATCATGTGATTTCACACTGGATATTAGTTTTCTGGTTATATTTATTTAACTTTGATCTTCCTATACATAATGGGTTAATATATTAATTGGATGGCTTATTATTATTATTATCATTGACATTCCTTTATTGTATCCTATACACCTGAAATATTTGTATATTTGACCTCTAATTATTTTAAGGGGTATTCTCATCTTAGACAATGGGGGCATATCGCTAGGATATGCCCCCATTGTCTTATAGGTGCGGGTCCCACCGCTGGGACCCGCACCTATATCCAGAACGGAGCGGGGAGCACTGCGCCTGGAGGACCCCGGCCCGGCCACCACCAGGCGCAGCTCCCCGCTGCGCTCATAGAAATTAATGGAAGCGCAGCGCGCAAGCGTGGCCACCGCTCCCATTCATTTCTATGGAGCCGACGGAAGTAGCCGAGCCAGCGCTCTGCTATTTTTGGCAGCCCCATAGAAATGAATGGAGGGCGGCTGCGCATGCGCAGTGCGCCCTCATTCATTTCGGGGGCTCCGTTCTGGATATAGGTGCGGGTCCCAGCGGTGGGACCCGCACCTATAAGACAATGGGGGCATATCCTAGCATTGTCCCTTTAAAGGGATTATCTCACTTCAGCAAATGGCATTTATTATGCAGAGAAACTTACATGGTTACGACCACCCTGAACTCGATCAGCAGTGGCCATACTTGCACAATATAGGAAACAGTGCCGACCACTCTGGTGGCCGGGACCGTGGGAGCACACATAGACTTTTTTTTATAGTGTGCAATTGTTATAGGGCTGAGATTCAGTCTGGTTTTCATATTTAAATACATGGATTACATAGATACATGGTTGAGTGAGTAACATCACTTTGCCTTGTGGTTCCATAGTCATGACCCCGCCCTTTCCTGTGCTTACATCACAGGTACAATGAATTGGGGGAGGCAAGTATTAATATACCTGGCCACTGGGGAATTCCTGACCGAGACCAGCTTCCTGTGAGGTCTTAGATGGAGGAAGGGGGACCATCATACATTCTAGATACATCTAAGTATCTTTTGTCTATATTGTTACACTATAGGCCAGTTACATGGTGTATGTATACTGATATGACCATGATATTGAAAGTATTTGTATATGTTGTACCTAGATATTGTAGTTGAGTAAAGTTGTCTTATGTCATATCTGCACAGTTGTGTGTTATTCCTGGTGATACCAAGGCACCATACTGTAGCTGTGGTATAAACTGAGAACAATCCCACGAGCTAGGGGGAAAAGGGGAATATTGACTGTTGTCATCTGATAATTGGTAATATTCCATCCTTTTCACACCAGTAAACCCAGATATCGCTGTTGATAACAATTATTGAGATTAATAAGCAAGATCTATCATTTTATAGGCTGGTGTTTTTTTTTTTTTGTTGTTTTTTTTTTTTTTCTTTATAATGTGCCAGCACGGCCACCGCTGCTGGATTGCAGGGTGGTCATAACCATGGAAACGAGCAGTGTATAATGTGATGGAAAAATGTATCCAGCCAGCCAAGGAAGCAATATTCGATAATAACAATACATTAGTAAGTGCCTTGTATTAACTGTGTCTACATGATCAATGCCACTTGCTGAAGTGACACAACCCCTTTAAGTTTTCATAGCTGCATCTGAACAAACCACAGGACTTCTAGACCAATGTCCAATGGACAGATGACATCCAAGTGGAGATGTTTGGCCACAATGCATAGAGATACATTTGGTGAAAACCAAACACAGCATATCAAGCACGGTGGGAGTGGGGTGATGATTTGGGCTTGTTCTGCACCCACAGAACCTGGGCACCTTGCTGCACTGCCCATAAAGCTAGGGCTGGGCGATTTTGTAAAAACAAAAACAAAAAAAGAATAATAATCTCAATTATTTTGAATTTAAAGAGGACCTTTCACCACTCCTGACATATCTGTTTTAATAGCTTCATGTATTCCCCATGTAATAACAATTCTGGAACATCTATTCTTATGTCTCTATGTTGTGCCATTACTTTATTATTTGCACTAGAAGTTATGAATGAATTGCTAGCAGTCTGCAGTAAGGGAACAGAGGGGTGTTAAGCTGGGGTGTGTACCTGCACAGTCTGAAAATGGCAGCACTGATTGGATACAGTCAGACTGTGCAGGTACACATCCCCAACTGGTTCACCGCCCCTCTGTTCCTTACTGAAGACAAATAGCAATTCATTCATAACTTCTAGGCAGAAATAATAAAGGAATGGCACAACATACAGACATAAGAATAGATGCTCCAGAATTGTTATTACATGGGGAATGCATGAAGCTATTAAAACAGGCATGTCAGGAGCGGTGAAAGGTAATCTTTTAACGGATGATTATCGACTTTTTCCAATAACTTATTTTTCTGTTGAATTGTAGTTGTTAGGGACACCGCTTTGGTGTACTTATAAATTATTGATTAACTTTTTTGTTTGCCATGTATTTTTAAATATTTTTTTTTTCGGTGCAAGTAATGGAAACAAAAAAAGCTATTCTATCATTGTTTTTGCACTTTAAATTTACAACATTCACAGTGCGTTTCTTTTATACAGTAGTATGAGTTAGTATGTTAATAGTGATACCAAAAATGTGTAGTTTTATTTGCTTGTTTTTTATTACTTTTGCACAATAGTAGCATCTCATGCAAAAACAATTCTTTTTTTATGTTGTCGCATTCCAAGAGTCATAACTTTTTTCTGCTAATGTTGCCTTATACAGACTTGTCTATTTCGGGACGAGATGTGGCTTCATTGGTACTATTTTGGCTTACAAGGGACTGATTAACTTGTTTTTTGGGGGGAGGGGGCAGATAGGAACAATTTCATTATCTTTTGCCTTTCTCATTTTTTTACGTGGGTTAAGGTATGGCAAACACAAAGTGATACCATAGGGGTTGTGTGCAGGTTTGTTTTTTTCCCCAAATATAAAGTTTTTTATGAAAAAAAATTGTTTTATTTATTTTTGTTTATATAAACTTTATTAACCTTTAATTTTTTTCTCTCAATGGGACATCACTGTAACTGGGTGTCTATTAGGCTAAGTCTGCTGCACAGTCTAATACACGTACAGTCATGACAGGCCTAGGGGACTTTGTTAGGCTCCCGACTGCCATGGCAACGCATTGACACCCCACTGGGGGCCATTGGTCATAAGGAGCCTCCGTGTAACTGACTAGATACCATGGTCGCTTACAGGCTACACAGTGCCAGGCTCCCGCAGTGACTTGGAGCACTGTATCAGGGAATGAAGAGACTATACAGGCTGCTGTGATACAGCTTTCTAGAAGGGATTTTTCACTTGGTGCTAAAAGGGTCAATTAATCAAATTAGTTCAATTTATTGCCCAGCCCTACATAAAACACAGCACCACTGTTGTCCAAGTGGTTGTGTCTGGTACTACAGCGGCCCCAGCAGACAGCCACATGCACGGAGATAGCCTTGGGTTTGGTTCACTCTTTCTCTGTTAGTCCCATAAAGAATGAATGGAGAGGCAGCAGATATGCTTGACCTCTGCTCCATTCATTCCATGGACTCAGGACCCCCATTCTTGTGAGTGTCCAGCAGTCGGACCCCTACAAAACACATTTATTTCCCATCCTGTGTTTACTGGGGATTATATCATGAGACAACCCCTTTCAAGGGTTTTTCCAGCCAAATAAAAATTAGTGGCAGTGGTCGCAGAGGGGCATAAAAACCTCCTGCCTCACCAGTCCCTGTTGCTCTCTACTTCCTTTCCCTGCTCAACAAACAGAAAGGGCCTGATATTCTTGATGGCCACATTTTATATTCACCAAAGATGGAGGTCTGGATGAAACTTACTCCAGCAGAGCTGATGACTCCACTAAAAGGGGTTTTCCAAAATCCTCATTTTAAAGGCCTATCCTCAAGATGGGTCATCAATATCAGATATGTAGGGGGGTCTGACACCCAGCACCCCCATCAATTAGATGTTCCCTTTAAGGACCCCGGGACGTGTCAGACACCACAAACTTAAAGGGGTTATCCCTTAATTAATACTGATGAACTATCCTTAGGTTTCGGAACCCCGTTATTCTGATCAGATCAGCTGAGTGTCTTGGCCTCTTCCTAGGACATATGATGTCACCGTACATCGGTCTCATGGCCTCATTGCAGCTCAGCCCCATAGAAGTGAATGGGGTTGACCTACAATACCAAGCTCAGCGACTATACAATGGACGGCACAGTGCTTGGAGAGATGCAGGGACCCGGCTGTCCTCACCAGAGATCTGGTGAGCGCAACGGCTCCCTGTAACAGCTGTTCGGCAGGGGTATCCTGAGGATAGGTCATCATTAGCATTTCCCGGATAACCCCTTTAAAAGAGAAGTGGACTCCACCTTGTACGTCAGTTTTCTGGTGTAGAAAAGTTTTTCTCCAAGTGTTCGTGCAAAGGGCATTCTGCGCCAAAATTTTCTTCACTGCTCTTTCCATTTAAAAAATGGGTGGAGCTTAGTCGGGGGGGAGGGGGGTGTGTGTAAATTATAGCAGAAATGTATGCCAGATCCTAGCTGGTGTAGGGTTTAATTTCTGGCGACCAGACATCACAGATGCGACAAATTTAATAATAGGCTTGTGTCTGTTAGTAAATTAGCCACATCTTACTTCGGTGGGATTTTTTACGAAGACCGGAGAATGAAAAGCCAGTCTTTAGTAAACGAGCCCCAGTGTCTTCAGTTTAGGAAATCTCTGCCTTCCTGTTGTAAGGACACCTGCCGATGTATTACCATACACACGGGCCTTTTTCCAAGCCTCGAAGATTACATTTATTAGTCATTTGAGAAAACATTCCAACTTAATAAAAATTGTGTATTTCTCTTAAAACAGCAAAAAAAAAAATAAAAAAAAAAAGACTGATTACATCCATTAAACATTCACTGTAAGGCCTACCATTACCAGCTACAGGACATACTAAACCTCCTTGTAAGAGAGAGCGTGGAAAATCTCAGCTCTGCCGCTCAGTTCTCTTTCTTTCCCAATAACGGGCTCTCTCGTTCCTTAATACGAGAGCAATAAACTCTTCGGGGGTCTGTAATTACGGAGAGTAATTCTGCTGCTCTCTTGTCTGTTTAAAGGTACTCAGAGCTCGATTTCTCGAGACGTGCAATTTCTCTACCCGTGTAATCATGTGCCCTGCAGTGTGGTATTGTGAGCAGGATATACGATATGATAATGTATATAATTAGAGAGCCGCCACACAACGCTGCCACTTTCTTGGCCACTTTAGACCAATAAGTAGTTGTGATTTGGTGTCATATAAACATAATGCCCTGAGTATGGCGGCTCCGGCCTCAGATGCAGGTATCACGCTGGTCCTGGAAATCCCAAATGTCAGCACTAACCGTGTGATTGCAATGCACGTTACATATAAAAAGCTATAACCAGACAGTGTGCAATCATGTAATATGTTAAGGACTGGTTACACGTCATGATATACGTTGTATGCCTGTCCGATCCACATTTTCATGCGGACCCATTCATTTCTATAGGTCCACCAAAAAAAAAAAAAAAAAAAAAAACAGACCACAAGCAAATATCATCCGTGTGCTGTCAGCATCCTTGTGTCCATTCCACAAAAGCATGGGGACCACATACTCAATGAAGTCAATGTGTCTGCAAAAAACAAACAAAAAAAACCCGGACACAACACAGACGACTGTGTTTTGTGGATCTGGGTTTTACGGACCGCAAAACGTATACTGTTATGTGCATAAGGCCTTAGGTTCTATTTTTTTCGGAACGGACATACTGTACAAGTACATGGATCATCTCTGTGTGTTCTGCATCCGTATGTCCGTTCCGCAAAAGACAAAACATATCCTACAATTGGCTGCAAAATGCAATTAATGGACCCATTGAAGTCAATGGGTGTGCAAAAAAACCCAAAAAATGGATGCAACACAGATGTCCTCTGTATTTTGTAGATCCCCATTTTGCAGACCACAAAAAACATACAGTCGTGTGAATGTACCCTAATATGGGGATTTAAATACAGCAAAGTATTGTTATGTAGTACTACAAAGAGGTATGAACCTCAGTGATGCGTATTAAAAGTAAGGATCCTGTTACATGGGCCGGGGCCATAATGAGCACTGATCAGTGACATACAAGGCGATCAGCACTTCTTTAAAGGGTCCTTCACATGGGTCAGGCAAAGTGAATGGGGGACGAACACCTGCAATTACGATTGTTCGTCCCCATGCAGTCTGCATATTGTCAGCAGCAGATCCCTGTTTACACAGCACAATGTGCTGCCGACAAACCGGAATTTTTAGTGCTGAAAGATCTGATCACCTGACAAAGAAGCGTTTGATCATCTTTACACGGGCCAATTACCGGAAATGAGAGCTCGCTGGTTCCAATAATTGGATCATGTAAAAGGGCCTCAACACTACAGTGAAAGAGGTCCTCAGGCCATGTCTATGGCAGCATTGGACTTGTCTCTCTCGCTGAGTTGGCGTGTGCTGCAGGCTTCGGCAGGTCAGTACTATAAAAGTGCCATCAGCACTTACGGCAGCACGGGGGGGGGGGAGGGTAGGGGTTGGGAACTAAGTCTGGCGTAAATCTGCCCCAATGTGTGCCATCAAATTAGTAGTGTCATTAGCCAGGTGTGACACAACCTCTGGGATAAAGACACATTTACACACTCTTTACACGCCACACAACCATTTTTACAAGACCGTCCTGCACAACAGACCTAAAAAAAGGTTGGGGCTTATGCAAATGAGTCCCAGAATGGGCACTGCTGGAGGATATCATGGGTGGTCCCAGGAGGAAGAGAGCAGAGCTTCAAATGTCCCCAAAATGGGGATTAAAATGTTAGGAATATCCTATAGTGTAAAATTATCTGTTTTTTATAGGTGTGAAAATGGTATTTTCTGGAACCGATGGCCTGAGCCACAGCTTCAGAGACATTACTATGCAGGTAGCTTGAGCAGTCAACTCAGGAGTCACGGCCAGGATCTCGCTTTCTTTTCTCCATGGCAGATTTATGTTCCTTTATCCCTACTTTGGGCTTACGCTACTTTCACACTAGCGTTTAAATATTCCGGTATTGAGCTCCGTCATAGGGGCTCAATACCAGAATAAAACGCTTCAGTTTTGTCCCCATTCATTGTCAATGGGGACAAAACTGATATGAAGAGTCTGGTCTCCAGACCAGAGAGCAAACCGCAACATGCTGAGGTCTGCTCTCTGGTCTGGGCATCCGCACCAAGACGGATCCGGAATGGCCCCAATGCAAGTCAATGGGGACGGATCCGTTTGGTGTGACACACTAGTAAACGGATCCGTCTTCCATTGACTTTCAATGGAGTTCATGACGGATCCGTCACCTTGCACTTGTCCCTCGCAGCTCCTTCCTCCCTCCAGCAGGGGGCGCTGTGGGGAATCTGCGCGCCGTCCTCTGGAGCTGCTGGGACAGGTAAGTATACCCCCCCTCCTCCTCAAGATAGTGTCTGGTGCAGGTGTGGGGCCGGAGCGCGGTTCCGGCCCCACACGTGCACCTGCGGCAGCTCGGATCCGGCAGGACCCTTCACCACTGGATCCGTGCTGCCGCTAGTGTGAAAGAGACCTTATTTAATTTGTAAAAGAGATTGGCCCTTTGAAAGTTAAAGGGGTTGTGCAGTGAGATGATAGCAATTTATTACAATACATTCACATCTGAGACAATGGGGGCATATTGCTAGGATATGCCCCAATTTTCTGATAGGTGGGAACCGCACCTATCTTCTTAATGGAGTCCCGAAAGTGGTGGAGGGCGCACTGTGCATTTGCAGCCGCCCTCCATTCATTTCTATGGGGCCGTCGAAAACCAGACCACTAAAAGGGGTTTTCTGAGACTTTTCTACTCATGACCTATCCTCTGGATAGGTCCTCAGTATCTGATCGTTGGGGTCCGACACTCAGGACCCTTGCCGATCAGCTGATTGGGGAGGCACCTGCGCTCACAGTAGGGCCACAACCTTCTCTCAGATTAGTGTAGGTCATGTGACGTCATGTTCAGCGGTCACATGGCCTAGGCACAATTTAGCCTCATTGCAGTGAATGGGGCTGAGCTGCAATACCAAGCACAGCCGCTATACAATGTACAGCACTGTGCTTGGTGAGCAGGGAGAAGGCCGTGGTGCTACTGCAAGCATCAGTCCCTTCTCAAACAACTGATAGCCGGGGGTCCTGGGTGTCGGACCCCCACCAATCAGCTACTGGTGACCTATTCAGAGGATAGGTCTTCAGTATAAAAGTCTCCAGGCCAGAGATCACCTGTATGCGGAGGTCCAGCTTCTCTGCGCCTGTTGGGCTCGAGGTCCACTACAGTAGCTGCCACTGATATCTAATGGTTTTTGCTCTGGCTCATTGAGGGGATCCTGTGATTGTGGAAATGACACAACCTCTTTACTAATACAGTGATCCCTCAAGATACAATGGCCTCGGGATACAATATTTTCAACATACAATGGTCTTTTTTGACCCATCGTAAGTTGAAACCAGACTCAACATACAATGTCTCAGACTCAGATCCAACCAATCAAGGTCACTTCTCTGGTAAAATACCTGGATTAGTTACTCTTTAGCAGCTATTCCTGACTGTTATATGTAAGGACTTGTTTTATCTGTCTTAATTATCTGCTTATTTTTCTTAAATCTTAATTTTCTTGTATCTTGGATGACATTTTGGGTCTTTGGAACGATTACTCAACTTACAAAGATTTCAACATACAGTGGTCGTCCTGGAACCAATTAATATTGTATCTTGAGGGACCACTGTACATCTATTCTATATAAAAATGTAAAAAAATGCAAAAACTCAGCACGCGCCTTGTATGGTTCAGGATTAGGCTACAGGGCTTTATAAACAGGCCTGGAAGACTGCAAAATGGGTAGAATATTGGAAAAAAAGGATATTGTGCAGTATGCAGCATGAATTATATGTCTGCCTATAGGGAGTAATATCAGTTACAGGACACCGAGCAATTCTGAGAGCTCTTGAGGGCAGTTATGTGCAGCACGTGAGATGCTGGAGAAAACATTACATGAAGCAATGAAATACATAAATTGTACGGGACATTAATAAAAGTATGTGCGCTGGTTATATGTTAGATTCCCTATGTGCTGGATTTTTTTAATGCATATCCTAAGTTTTGTGCCTATGGACCTTGGCGCTTTAGCGCAGTCAGACATTTGGGCTACCTGCACATGGGGAGGATTTATATGAAGAAGATCCGCCTTAATAAAAACGCACAAAAATCCGCACTTTGGGTGCGTTTTTTTTGTGAGGTTTTTGTCATGGTTACCTTAAGACTACCTCCACACGTTGCAGATTAGGCGCAGATTTTCGTGCAGACAAAATGCAGCGTAATAAAGTAGCAGGAAAGTGTATGAAATTAGACAAATCCCAAACATACTTTGCTTTTTCGTTTCGTGTAGAAATTGACCTGCCTTGAGATTTTAAAAATCTGCAGCATCTCAATTATTTGTGGGATTACGTACATTATGTAGAGTAGTTTTCTGCATAGACTTCAATGGGGTCGTTAATATAAACAGAAAATCCGCACAAAAAAAACCCCCAAAAAACACCACACCAAAACTGCGATAAATAGTGCAGATTTATGTGTTTTGTATGGATTTCATGTGGATTTTCTGCATAAGCAACGTGTGCAGGTAGGCTAAAGGGGTTTTCTGCGCTCCTGATATCCGATTGTGGAGGATCGCCAATCAGCTGTTCCCTGCAGCCTCGGGCACCAGAACAGGGAGCACAGCTCCGTTCAGCATCTATCCTATTTAAACTCCTTGTGCATTCTGTGCCTGTATGTCCTCATGTTTGTTCCACAAAAAAATAAAATATGTCCTATTAGTGTTTGAATTACAGACAAGGATAGGACTGTTCTATTAGGGCTCATGCACACGAACGTGTGCCACCCATGCCGTGCATTGGGGACTGCAAATTGCGGTCCCCAATGCACGGACATCATCCGTGTGGCCTGCGCTGACAGATGCAGACCCATTTAACTTGAATGGATTCGAGATTAGTTTGCACCACAAAAAAATAAAGCATATTCTATTTTTTTGCGGTGCAGAGGAACAGACTGAAATGCCAAGGACACGCTCTGTAGTGATTCTGTGGCCTCCAGCTCCGTGCCTCTGCTCTGCATCTTTGTGATACAGTGCGCACACGGCCGAAGCCGTAAATTGTGGACCCAATGTTTGCGTGCTGCAATATGGGTATGGCTGGAACACGTTTGTGTGCATGAGCCCTTAGGGGCCAGCTGTTCCGTTACACAAAATGCATATGAAATTTGCATGATTGTGTGCATGAGCCCTAACAGTAGTTTAAATCTCGACAGTGATGTGGATGGTGATTTGAAAAAGAAAAAAAGACTGCTCACCCCATCTATCCAAATGTCTCCAAACTATGCGTGGTGCACAGCCACGGACAATGCAGGACTGGCCTGCAGGTTGAGTAAATCCTCCAGCAAAGTTTGATAAAGTCCAGCACTTTATTAATCCATGGAATAACGTGAGTTTAAAAACATTAAACTCAATTTTTTATATGGATTAATTAAAGAAAGTCTTTTAATATCAATTTCTGGACTGGTAAATTCTGACCACTGGGACAAACACCAATTAGTCATAAAATAGTCATAAGTTCCTTAGCAAATGTGCCCCAAGGAATCCAGATCTCTACTTTTTTTCCCGTTTAAACCTGTGATGAAATACGTTGTTGGGACTACTGTGGATGCGCACAAAAGTCCTCTCCATCATGCCAGCACGGCACAGCAGTCCAGACTGTATATCTGAGTGCAGCTCTGAGCGCTGAGGAACAGGGACGAAGTGGGAAAGCAAGGCCTCCTACCGTATCCGTTTTGTGTACCGTGTGCATACTGTACAAAAATAATCGGGGGGGGGGGGGAAGTATATTCAAAGGAAATATAAATCTTAGCTTTTAATATATCGTATCTAAAAATCAATACAGACCCCAGTAATCCATATTGGAACGGTCTTACCAGTGCGATGATGAATACATAAGCGTGGTAAGTGACCTATCCATGAGCGGGCTTGTTCAGGCGGTACTCAGAACAGGGAGCAGGGGAATAAATGGTTCCTATCCCTAGCAACGCCCTAATGGGACTATTAAACCCTAATGCCCTTTCACACGAGCGGGAGACTCGCATGTCTCCCGCAACGCATCTACAGGGCTGGACTCGGCACGGACATGGGATCGCATAGCATTATATGCGATCCCTGTCAGTGCCGAGTCCAGCCCTGTAGATGCGTTGCGGGAGGACATGCAAGCCTCCCGCTCGTGTGAAAGGGGGCATAATAGTCTCCTAAATACACAGTCATCGCCTCGAAAAGGGCGGCACCGTCCGGAACCTGGCCCTGTTAAAATGCCCTAATGTATACCCTGTTAGGGAAAAGAGTGGGGAAAAGAGTGTTCTGCACTTTTCACTGGGCCCCATTGTAGAAAGGCCTAGATTTCTCCAGAAAACGACAAGAATGGGACGTTCTATTATTTGCAGCACGGCTGTGGACAGTACACGGATGACATCCGTATACTGTCCGCATTTTTTGGGCTCCGTAGTAATGAATGTGGACTGAAAATACGGTTGTGTGCATGAGCCTGAAAAGTATCTATCTGGACTCCTTATCTTCACTACTATTGGAGATTATAGTCCAGAATCGTGGTGACAGCAGCACTAAGCAAATTTAGGAAAACTGAATGCAGTTCAGACACAGCAGTTTTATTACTTTTTTTCCCCCTACAGTGAATTTTTCCAGAAGTAGCATTTCACAACATTGCGTAAAAGCTTTTTGGTTTCTGGTCATACAATGCCACGGTAAACTATTTCCTTCTCCACTGCCGAGGGAGAGATATAGATATATATTTCTAAGAATTTGAGGATGAATGAATGTCTGCTTCACCTGCTTCTCTATGAGCTCACTACAGCCAGCACTGAGGGGAGGAAGAGAGCAGGAAACTACTGAGCATGTTAGTCCACCTCTGAAGGCAGGAGAAGGTGGACCAGCAGGATAGACAGCAGGGGACGCTACCAGGTAGGAAATTGTATAGATAAAAAAAAATTACAATATTTTTATTTGTATATTCTAATAAAACTTAATTTGAAATGCTCTATTTATTTCATAGTCATACTGTTGGTAGGATAACCCCTGTCATTGGCTTCCAGGATGCATTGTCTTGTGGTTTCCACATTTACAGCACAGGACACTGCCGGTCACTCACCTCTCTGCCATGATCCCTGCAACCAACCCTGATTTTAAATGGGCCACTATCTCCATAAGGCCCTATGCACACCAACGCGGATCCGCAAAAAACCCTGGCGGTGTGCAGGCTGCATTACGGTATGGACCCATTGACTTCAGTGGGTCTGCAATCTGCATGTTGCAAACAAAGATAGGACATGTCCTAACTTTTGTGGCACGGTCGTATGGACCTGGAAGCAAAGGTTTTTTGGGTCCTTGCAGTCGCGCTGCTGCAGATACCTTTGGCGGCAACATGCAGATTTCAGACCACTTAAATCAATGGGTCCCCACAGCGATGAGGTGTGCACATGGCTGGTGTCCTTGTTTTGCGGATATGCGGTCTGCAAAATGGACACGGTCATGTGCATGGGGCTCACTCAGACAATGCAGATTGTGCAGCAGATATTTCCGCCACTGACAATTAGTTCCAGAAACTGATTTTCAGTTACAGATATTTCTGCAAAAAAATCCGCAGTGTGTGAATGCGCCTTAAACTAAATGTAGGTGGAGGGTAAGGAGGGTGTTATAGGCCTACATCACCTCTCCTTTGGTCCAGGGGCCCGAGCTGCCAGGCATTACCACCTGACACCACAGGAGCTGCTGCTGCTGCAAGCAGGGAAGAATCAGGACCCCCACAGTATGCTCTTCTGCATGGAGGACGGGACTCACCAGCTACAAGGCACTTGGCTGACAGCTTCACCATGCTTCCGGCGCCGGTACCTCTCCGAGCCGGGATGTATGATGACTACAAGACACCCGGTGCTGTAATCTGCCCCAGACACGGAGACGCTCTGGCTACCATAGCAACAAAGACAAGGGTGTAAGGACCTTTGGTGATGTCAGGACCATGTGATCCGTCACGTGTACGGGAGGAGTCAGGCTCTGGAATAAATTTCTTGCAATAAGTAATGCGAGAAGGTGGAGGGCGAAGGAAAATGACCTTTGATGATGTCACGAGCACGTGACTAGCAGATGTGTGGGAGAGGCTATGCTCTGGCTGTGTGTTCATGTAATAGTAGTGTATGTGTGAAGAGAAGGATTTATTCTTCATGATCGTTACTGATGACAGCTCGTGTGATATGCTGTGTAAGGACCATGCACAGGCAAACAAGTAGCCATGGTGGGGCTATCACAGTACAAGAATAATGCACACAGTGATGCCAGAATACAGGGGTAATGCTCACTGTGATGTCACAAATAGAAAAAAAATCTCACTGTGATGTCACTAGTGAGTGATGTCACAATACAGGTGTAATGCACACAGGGATGATGTCACAGTCCAAGGATACTACACATAGTAAAGTCATAATAGTGGAATAATGTTCACAGTGATGTCCCAGTATAGGGATAATGCATACAGTGGCACTACAATAGTAGGGTGATGTCACAATATAGGAATAAATCACACTGTGATGTCACAGTGATGCCCAGAGGATATGTCATCAGTTAAAAAGTCTCATCAAGCCCCTTTAATCTTTGATAAAGGTCCTTATAGGACCTTTGACGTCTGGTCAAATATATTCATTGTATATATTCCTTATTGACAATACATTGATTGCTACTTGAAAGTATAATCACTTAATATAAAACATAATTGATTGCATTGTATATGTGGAGTGCTATGAACGTCTGAAATATATTTGATGACTGAAAAGACCTTAATGAGCACCGGTCTCTAACAAAAGTGCAGACCTCATTTTTATCAAGAATAGTGGGATAATGTGCACAGTCAGGAGCGTAGCTAACAGCTCATGGGCCCTGGTGCAAGAGTTCATCTTGGGCCCCCCTTTCCTCAGTGCTTTGTGTGTCTTCTTATGCAGTACAAGGGTCTTTGGGCCCCCTCGGGCTCATGGGCCCGGTAGCGACTGCTACCTCTGCACCCCCTATAGCTACGCCCCTGTGCACAGTGATGTCACAGTATAGTGATAATGTGCGCAGGGATGTCACAGTATAGGGATAATGTGCACAGTGATGTCACAGTATAGTGATACTGTGCACAGTGATGTCACAGTATAGGGAAGGGATAATGTGCGCAGTGATGTCACAGTATAGGGATATTGTGCACAGTGATGTCACAGTATAGGGATAATGCATACCTCCCAACTTTGTAAACGAACAAAGAGGGACACATTGCGTGCTGCAGCAAATTTTTTCTGCACTAGGCCACGCCTCTAACTCCGCCCAAAGCATAACTATACACCTAATCCCACCCAGTCTCCTTACTGCCCCACATGGTAATTATTCCCCAGTTATGTGCTCCCATTAATATGCCCAGCTGTGCCCCCCAGTAATATGCCCACATTGTGCCCCCAGTAATATGCCCACATTGAGCCCGCCAGTAATATGCCCACATTGAGCCCCCCAGTAATATGCCCACATTATGCCCCCCAGTAATATGCCCACATTGTGCCCCCCAGTAATATGCCCAGTAAAATAAACACCATATACTTACCTTCTTCCTAGGAGCAACAGCAGGACATGCTCTAGTCTGTGGAGGGGGTGGAGCTGAGGCTGACTGCCGGCTGGGCCCGCCCCCCGCACAGACCAGAGGTATGGAGAGCCGGCAGGGAGGAGGAATAATGAAGCAGGGAGCCGATGCCGGCGACGGCTCTCTGCTATATTATGGCAACTGTCTCTGCTTCCTATGGACAGCTGCCAGAAAGCGGGACATACCTGCCCCGTACCGGGACAGCGGGACAGCCACTGCAGTCCGGGACTGTCTCGCTGGATCCGGGATGGTTGGAAAGTATGATAATGTGCAGAGTGATGTCACAGTATAGGGATAATGTGCGCAGTGATGTCACAATGGTAGACTCATGTGCATAGTGATGTCACAGTATAGGGATAATGTGTGCAGTGATGTCACAATGGTAGACTAATGTGTACAGTGATGTCACAGTATAGGGATAATGTGCGCAGTGATGTCACAATATAGGGATAATGTGCGCAGTGATGTCACAGTATAAGGATAATGTGCGCAGTGATGTCACAGTATAAGGATAATGTGCGCAGTGATGTCACAATGGTAGAATAATGTGTGCAGTGATGTCACAGTATAGGGATAATGTGCGCAGTGATGTCACAGTATAGGGATAATGTGCGCAGTGATGTCACAGTATAGGGATAATGTGCGCAGTGATGTCACAGTATAGGAATAATGTGCGCAGTGATGTCACTTTATAGGGATCATGTGCTCAGTGATGTCACAATGGTAGAATAATGTGCATAGTGATGTCACAGTATAGGGATAATGGGCTCAGTGATGTCACAGTATAGGGATAATGTGCACAGTGATGTCACAGTATACGGATAATGTGTGCAGTGATGTCACAGTATAGGGATATTGTGCACAGTGATGTCACAGTATAGGGATATTGTGCACAGTGATGTCACAGTATAGAGATATTGTGCACAGTGACGTCACAGTATAGGGATATTGTGCACAGTGATGTCACAGTATAGGGATATTGTGCACAGTGACGTCACAGTATAGGGATATTGTGCACAGTGACGTCACAGTATAGGGATAGTGCATACCTCGTAGTGCATATGAACAAAGAGGGACACATTGCGCGCTACAGCAAATTTTTTGAGCAGTAGGCCACGTCTCTAACTCCGTCCAAAACATAACTATACTCCTAATCCCACCCAGTCCCCTTACTGCCCCACATGGTAATTATTCCCCAGTTATGTGCTCCCATTAATATGCCCAGCTGTGCCCCCAGTAATATGCCCAGCTGTGCCCCCGGTAATATGCCCACATTGTGCCCCCAGTAATATGCCCACATTGCGCCCCCCCAGTAATATGCCCACATTGTGCCCTCATTATTATGCCCACATTGTGCCCCCCAGTAATTGCCAAATCACTGAAAAATTATAGTAAATACCCTCTAAAAATTAACATTTAATAGATATACATTAAAACATCCCCTAACAAAGAAATAATAATACCTATAAACCCAGATATAATATCTGAAAAAAATGGCAAACGTTTGGAAATACTGAATGACATGAGATGTTTCTCCCATGTGTACAACTCACGATTTTGCAGCTACAATATGGATCGGGCACAGGACCAAGTCTCAGGATCCGACTGGATGTAGAGGTATTGTAATAGTCCTGGTGCGGTGCGACATTCAGCTGATTCTCCACTTCTAGGCTGATTGGACGCTGTCCCTACTTGGACTACCCCGTCCCTGCCTAAAAGCAGATTGATCGCCCCGCTTATCGGTGGCTCACACTAATAACTAACTTGGCTCTACCTGCAGGTAAGTGTCCAAAACGTATGCCTTTGGTTCTAAATTAAAGTCCCAACACGTTTCCCCTTGTATTTAGTCTTGGTTCTTCAGGGGACTATGTTGAATAGGTAGTGCTCAATGGCACAGTGCAGTGATGCTGCTATGCGGTCAGTTGATGTCCAAACTGTCAGCCCTAGTGTGTGTAATGCTGTACTCTTTAAGAAGGGCGTGCAATTACCTCGTGTCCCACGCTGAGAGACGCGCCTGCGCCTGCACCCTGTATTGACGGCTAATCCGGCTACAGACACTACAAGAACGCTGAGTGTCAAAGCGCGCATGCGCCGTAAGACTGCGTCCTATACTGGTGGCGCTCACTCTGTTCCGGGACGCTGTTACAGGAGGCCAAAAGTGAATATACGCATGCGCCCAGACTTAGCGCAGGCGCAGACAGGGTGTTTGAGGTTACCTTCAAACTGGAAAGCGCGCATGTGTGGGCTATATTTGCCTGTTCCTGAATTATATCGAACTAAAGATAATAATATAAAGATACATGAGTGTCACACCTTAAGGGTGAAGTTAAAGAGGAGTGAGTTCCGTACCTATAGAGCAGTATCCACATACAAGGTGCTGAATAGACAAAATGGGATGTATAAGTTAGTATATATATACTTATATATAGCATTTACAGTATATGCTTATAAATTAGCACATATCTAATATATAAAGCTGAGTGTATGTGTGTGTGTGTATGTCCGCTAAAGGAATCTGCACCTCTGCAGCTACAATCACAAAATTTGGCACACATGTACATCAGGTGTCCGGGAAGGTTTTAGAACCATGTGTAGATATCACACAGTAGGGATACATAGTGTGTCCAGTTAGTAGGTTTTAAGAACAGATATGTCTGAGCCTCTACAAAGAGTATACGTGATTAGGAATAGCTTGCATGCATACAGTTAATCCAAATCACTAGCCTCATCACTGTGTAGGAATTTAGACAACTCAGTCACACATTCAGGTAACCTAGTTCTATTCTGCAGGTTTCAATAAAACCTAAGCAGTTAGCCACTATAATGTGCATTATCAATAGAAGCTCATGGCCACAAAACTAAACAGGTATTAATGTAATCTATTCAAGCTATATTAGATAGTTATTCATCTCTCAGTTTCACAGCACACCGCTCACAACCTCATATCCTATGATCCGGTACAATTAAACTGTTCTGCCTAACAAAATAGGACTAAGCCCATCACCACCATTTCAGGCTACCATCGTAATTTCTGACTACAGCATTAAGGACAGGTCGCCCACCTGTGCCAGATAATTCACTCACCACCCCCCTGACTCAGTCAGGCCATGCCCTTCCAATGCCGGCATTTGACCAGGATTAAAAATATAGGTAAAAATCACCTTCTTTCAGCTGGCAACGGGTGACTTTTTTCCCTACAGCTCATTGTTCCGACTGCACAGTGCTGCTGCTGAGAGTGAGCTGTTCAAAAGGATATCCCTGTGTCCATCTAGGCCCTGCACATGACAGAGGACAGAGTCTGAAAGCCAGACTGTCCAGCCTAAACAAGACCTCTGGCACCCTAGGGCAGGCCTGATGTTAGGGTGGCCAGATGTCTGGCTTTAGGCTGGACAGTCCAGTTTCTGGCTACCTGTTCTCCGTCCGACGCAGTGCCTGGACAGACACAGGGATGTCCACTCTTTCAGTAGCTCACACTCAGACAGCTTCTCCTCCGTGTCTTCACGGAGCCAGGGGGGCGTGGCCTCATGTTTAGTGGTGTGTCTTCATGGGAACTGGGGGCGCTGTTTCACATTTGGGGGAATGGCCGGTGTGGTCTGGCTTTCTGGGGTGAAGACAGTGGCCAATCTAGCTGCTGTGGAGGTCACAGTTAAAGGGGCAGGCTGCTATAGAGGTCACTGTTAAAGGGGCGGGCAGCTGTAGAGGTCACTGTTAAAGGGGTAGGCTGCTGTAAAGGTCACTGTTAAAGGGGTGGGCAGCTGTAGAGGTCACTGTTAAAGGGGCGGGCTGCTGTAGAGGTCACTGTTAAACGGACGGGCAGCTGTAGAGGTCACTGTTAAAGGGGCGGGGTGCTGTAGAGGTCACTGTTAAAGGGGTGGGCAGCTGTAGAGGTCACTGTTAAAGGGGCGGGCTGCTGTAGAGGTCACTGTTAAAGGGTCGGGCTGCTGTAGAGGTCACTGTTAAAGGGACGGGCAGCTGTAGAGGTCACTGTTAAAGGGGTGGGCTGCTGTAGAGGTCACTGTTAAAGGGGCGGCCTGCTGTAACGGTCACTGTTAAAGGGACGGGCTGCTGTAGAGGTCACTGTTAAAGGAGCGGGCAGCTGTAGAGGTCACTGTTAAAGGGGCGGCCTGCTGTAAAGGTCACTGTTAAAGGGGTGGGCTGCTGTAGAGGTCATTGTTAAAGGGGTGGGCTGCTGTAGAGGTCATGGTTAAAGGGGCGGGCTGCAGTAGAGGTTACTGTTAAAGGGGCGGGCCGCTGTAGAGGTCACTGTTAAAGGGGCGGGCCACTGTAGAGGTCACTGTTAAAGGAGTGGGCTGCTGTAGAGGTCACTGTTAAAGGGGCGGGCTGCTGTAGAGGCAGGGATAATAGGGATAATGTGCGCACTGATGTCACAGTATAGGGATATTGTGCACAGTGATGCCACAGTATAAGGATAATGTGCACAGTGATGTCACAGTATAGGGATAATGTGTGCAGTGATGTCACAATTGTAGACTAATGTGCACAGTGATGTCACAGTGTAGGGATAATGTGCGCAGTGATGTTACAGTATAGGGATAATGTGCACAGTGATGTCACAGTATAGTTAAAGGAGCGGGCAGCTGTAGAGGTCACTGTTAAAGGGGCGGCCTGCTGTAAAGGTCACTGTTAAAGGGGTGGGCTGCTGTAGAGGTCATTGTTAAAGGGGTGGGCTGCTGTAGAGGTCATGGTTAAAGGGGCGGGCTGCAGTAGAGGTTACTGTTAAAGGGGCGGGCCGCTGTAGAGGTCACTGTTAAAGGGGCGGGCCACTGTAGAGGTCACTGTTAAAGGAGTGGGCTGCTGTAGAGGTCACTGTTAAAGGGGCGGGCTGCTGTAGAGGTCACTGTTAAAGGGGTGAGCACTGTAGAGGTCACTCTCGATATCTTTTATCGACACACACACACAAACAGTAAATGAAATAAATTAAATATACCCGGGCGAAGCCGGGTCCTTCAGCTAGTACATATATATAAATAAGGAGGGGTGGAATCCCTGTAGCAATAAAGAACAATCAGGGGTAACCACTTTATAAGTACCCCCCTTAAAATGGATGAATACTGGTTTAGACACTTTTATGGTCAGATATCCTACTTTCTGGGGAACGATAGCTTTATTAATGGTGGGTAAATATATTAATTAGTGGAAATAAGAAGGATTTGGCATTAAGACACCTGATCTGTATATCAGTTTTTATGTGTCAATACTGATGGTGACAGATATGGTATAATATAGAATGAGGTCTTATAAGAAGCTTATAAATGTCAATGTCTCATTTAGACCATTGGGGGTAACAGTTCCTAGTCTAAACATCCACTCCGTTTCTTTTAGTAGAATTTTCTTGTCCAAATCACCACCTCTGGGGGATGGTTTCACAATCTCAATGACACAGAAAGTTAAGGCTTTAGGGTCACCACTGTGTCTTTCATGTACGTGCTTAGAGATAGGTGTGCCCCTCTTGTGTCTGATGTCCCCCAGGTGGTCCCCTATGCGTCTCCTCCATTCCCTAGTTGTCTTCCCAACATATTGAAGGGGGCACGTGCATGTGCATAGGTATACTAGTCCCGTCTAAGATTTTGTAGGTTTGCTGCGTGTTAACCCCAAAGAAAGTATTCGCCGAGTGTATAAAGGGACAAGCAATACACCCTCCGCACTTATACATGCCCAGGGGTTTCCGATCAAGCCACGTACCCCTACGTATAGGGGGTTCATAGTGACTGCGGACAAACCTGTCTTTCAGAGATCTGCCCCGCCTAAAGGTAATTGCTGGTTGGTCCGGGAGCACATCCCTGATATCAGGATCCATTTTTAGCAAGTCCCAATATTTTGATAGGATACAACGCACTTTCACAGATTGGTTGTCATATGTTCCTATAACTCGCATGATATTATTGGCGTCCTCCTTCTTCTTTTCACTATGTGAGCCTAGTAGGTCCCTTCTCTCCCTTTTGCACGCATGTTTGTATGCTTTATTTAAGACCTCCTGCGAGTATCCCCTTTTACCAAATCTATACTCTAGGTCTCTTGCCTGGTGTTTAAAATCTAAGGGGTCCGAGCAGTTTCTGTGTATACGCAGATATTGCCCCTTTGGTATCCCGCATTTTAGGTTGTCAGGGTGGTGACTATCCAACCTGAGGAGACTATTTGTTGCTGTGGGTTTTCTGTAAGTTTTAGTCTCCAGACCACCATTCCGCAGCGAGATGTCAAGATCGAGAAAGGACATATGCTTCTCACCAGCTTCATAAGTGGAGTGCATCCCTATCTTATTGTTGTTGAGACTTTGTACGAATTCGAGGAAACTCTCCCTGGGGCCGCTCCATAGGATGAAAATGTCATCAATAAGGCGGCCCCAGAAGAGGACATTAGATATTCTCGTTGTATCCTCTGTAAAAACCATAGTATCCTCCCACCAGCCCAGGAACAAATTTGCGTAGATTGGCGCGCAGGCACTGCCCATGGCAGTGCCCATGGCAGTGCCCCTGAGCTGGTGGAAGAACTTGGCATTAAACAGAAAATAATTATGTCTTAGTACGAAATCGAGTAGTTTCAAAATTAACTCGTTATATGCTGCATAATGGTTACCCCGTGTCTTCAAAAATGGTGAACTGCTTTAACCCCTATTTCGTGGGGAATGTTACTATAAAGGGCCTCCACGTCTATAGAGGCCAAAAGGGTTCCATCTTCCACTGCTAGTCCTTCAAGTTTTAATAGGAGGTCTGCAGTGTCTCTGATGTAGGAGGGGAGCGAAATGACAAAGTTCCTGAGAACCTTATCGATGTAGATGCCCACATTTTGTGTAATTGATTCAATGCCCGATACTATAGGGCGCCCCTTGAGGGGTGTCAGCCCCTTATGTATCTTGGGCAATAAATAAAAAGTGGGCACCTTACGTTTTTTATTGAACATGAATGCCCACATTGTGCCCCAGTAATATGCCCACATTGTGCCACTCACAGAAGGTAAAAACCACATACTTACCTCCTTCCTAGCAGCAGCGGCAGGACATCGGCTGCTCTAGTCTGTGGAGGGGGCGGAGCTGAGGCTGACTGCCGGCTGGGCCCGCCCCTGCACAGACCAGAGATGTGAAAAGCCGACAGGGAGGAGGAATAATGAAGCAGGGAGCCGATGCCAGCGACGGCTCTCTGCTTCATTATGGCAACTGTCTCTACTTCCTATGGAGGCAGGGACAGCTGCCAGAAAACAGGACATACCTCCCCCGTACTAGGACATCTGGACAGCCACTGCAATCCGGGACTGTCCTGCCGGGTCTGGTATGGTTGGGAGGTATGATAATGTGCACAGTGATTTCATAGTATAGGGATAATGTGCACAGTGATGTCACAATGGTAGACTCATATGCGCAGTGATGTCACAGTATAGGGATAATGTGCGCAGTGATGTCACAGTATGGGGATAATGTGCTCAGTGATGTCACAGTATAGGGATAATGTGCGCACTGATGTCACAGTATAGGGATATTGTGCACAGTGATGCCACAGTATAAGGATAATGTGCACAGTGATGTCACAGTGTAGGGATAATGTGCGCAGTGATGTCACAGTATAGGGATAAGGTGCGCAGTCATGTCACAGTATAGGGATAAGGTGCGCAGTGATGTCACAGTATAGGGATAATGTGCACAGTGATGTCACAGTATAGGGATAATGTGCGCAGTGATGTCACAATGGTAGAATAATGTGCACAGTGATGTCACAGTATAGGGATAATGTGCGCAGTGATGTCACAGTATAGGGATAATGTGCGCAGTGATGTCACAGTATACGGATAATGTATGCAGTGATGTCACAGTATAGGGATAATGTGTGCACTGATGTCACAGTATAGGGATATTGTGCACAGTGATGCCACAGTATAAGGATAATGTGCACAGAGATGTCACAGTATAGGGATAATGTGCGCAGTGATGTCACAATGGTAGACTAATGTGCACAGTGATGTCACAGTATAGGGATAATGTGCGCAGTAATGTCACAGTATAGGGATAATGTGCGCAGTGATGTAACAGTATAGGGATAATGTGCGCAGTGATGTCACAATGGTAGAATAATGTGCACAGTGATGTCACAGTATAGGGATAATGTGCGCAGTGATGTCACAATGGTAGAATAATGTGCACAGTGATGTCACAGTATAGTGATAATGTGCGCAGTGATGTCACAGTATAGGGATAATGTGCGCAGTGATGTCACAGTATAGGGATCATGTGCACAGTGATGTCACAGTATAGGGATCATGGGCGCTGTAATGTCACAGTATAGGAATAATGTGCACAGTGATGTCACAGTATAGGGATAATGTGCGCAGTGATGTCACAGTATAGGGATAATGTGCGCAGTGATGTCACAGTATAGGGATAATGTGCACAGTGATGTCACAGTAGTGGGATAATGTGCATATATTTAGTGTTGAGCGAATCAAGTTTGGATTGCTCCATCCTACCGTAAAATATATGGTTTCCGCAAAGTCTTGCAAACTTTGCGGTAAATATCATGAGACTTGCTTTGACTCTGTTTTTTTTGCACAAATTACAGTGTCAAAATTCGAAGCTGAACTCGGCTTCATTAATGATACAGGAAGCCGAATTCAGCTTCTGATTTTGACACTGTAATTTATGCGAATAAACTAAGTGTCACATCAGATGTGAGACAAAGCAAGTTTTGCGATATTGCCACAAGTTCGCAAAGACGTCCGCGGAGCCCATGCATTTTATAGTGGGACAGAGGCTATATTGTTGACAAAGTTTACAAGCGAATTGGGTTTGGATACAGCAATCTAAACCCGATTGGCACAATATTGCATACAATGATGTCACAATAGTGGAATAATGTGCACAGTGATGCCACAGTACAGGGATTATCTACTTAGAGATGTGTCAGCAAACATAAACTAACATAGAGCTCATGCACACAAATGTATTTTTTTTTCCGTTTTCCATTCCTTTTTTTTTTCGGCCCGTATGTGGAACCATTCACTTCAAGGGGGCGGCAAAACAACCCAGAAATTACTCTGTGTGCATTCCAATTCCGTATGTCTGTTCCGCAAAACAATAGAACACGTCCTGTTATTGTCCACATTACAGACAAGGATAGGACTGTTCTGTTAGGGGATGGCTGTTCCGTTCTGCAAAATGCGGAATGCACGTGCCCGATATCTGTGTTTTGCGGATCCTTAATTTGCAGACCGCAAAACAACAACAGTCGTGTGCATGAGCTCAGACAAGAATAATGCACAACATGAAACAGCAAGCAAAAAAAAGATTGCCATCTACGTATGACCTCACAGCAAAAGGGGCAAAGTTATAATGATGATACCATACACATGATATTATAGTGCAGGAATAATACAGTCAGCACTGCCACGTGTTCACACAGCATGCTTACAGATGCAACCACGTCAAGGAACATTTTCTTTCTTGACGCAGTTGTGGCTATAATTTGTGGTCTCTGATGGAAAACAGTGGGAGGAGAATTCCATGCTCCTGCCAGTGGACCTTTAGTGCAGAATCTGATGTCAGTTGAACAAAAACTTAGGCCTTATTCACGCGTCAGTGTTCGGTCAGTGATCTCCATCAGTGATTTGAATCAAAAACACATAACAGGAGCAAATCTTTCTCTTATACCTCGTGTCTGTGGAGGCTATACTCCTGGTTTTGGCTCACGATCACTGATGGAAATCACTGAACAAACACTGATGTGTGAATAAGGCTTTAGGGTGGATTCACATACAGGATTGTAATGATGTTTTTTGAACTTTTGCAATTTTACTGGTGTTTTTTTGTACCAGTAATTTTTAGTGCGTCTGCTCCCGATGTTTGTTGACAGTCTTTAGGAAATATGGAGCACAAATGATTTTTCCCAACTGGTGTTTTTGTTTATTAGCCATTTTCCTTCCACAAATATCAGACAGGAACTGCCATGGTAGCTAAAGACGGCCAGCACACCATGACACCCGGTGTGGGTCCTGTGTGTCTCTGCACTATGCATGATGGCAGTAGGCGCTCTCCTGTGAACTCGGATTTGACCATAATAAGTACAGAAGCTGCCTTCATCACTGAACACTACTGTTTGCCAATGATGGTCACATCAGAGCTTGCAGGAGGAATGAAGAGCGCCTACCGCCATCATGCATAGTGTGGGGACAGGTGCAACACCAGGTGTCCTGGACATTAGCTATCATGCCCGTTCCCATCTGTTATTCTTCGAGGAAAGATTGACCAGTCTTTGGTATGTCCAGGACATCATGGAACCAGTCCTACTGCCATTTTGAGTCAGGAGATGTTGTGTTACAACAAGATAATTCTCATCCACACGCTGCCCACGCTACACAACGTGCTCTTCAGGGTCTCCAGCAGCTCCCCAGGCAAGCTCAATCACCAGATCTCTCGACCATCGAGAATGTCTGGGACTGGATGAAGAGACAGATGTCCCATGCACAGCAACTGGCAACCACCTTGGATGAACTGAGGGCCCTGGTTGAAAGAGCTTGGAATGACCTACCACAGGAGGAGATGTGGCATCTGTATAACCGTTACTATGCCAGAGTGACAGCCTGTATCGCAGCAAGGAGAGATGCCACTCTGTATTAATGTGAACCTGTCTCATCATACACCCTGCTGCAGAACCCAAAATAACTGGTACACCACTAGTCTCGAGCGAACTTCTGTTTTCAAGTTTGGTGTACAAGGTTCGGATTATCTAAGAATTCGGTTATGGATTCCGCTACTATGACCATAATTTATGGTTCGTGGTAGTGGAATCCATAACGGAATTCTTAGATAACCGAACCTGAACCTTGTACGCCAAACTTGAAAACAGAAGTTCGCTCATCCCTATACACCAACCGTGATTGTGTGATCATTGACCAAGCACCACTAGCAGGTTATACTTTGTCAATCTCGGCTCAATCACCCTGCACGGCACCCTGCTGCCGTGCAGTGAAAGGAAGGCGCACCCTTTCTTCCCTCGGGAAACATCCTGATGTTGGGGCTCCTACCTGATAGTAGTTGGGCTGCTTGTGATGTTGAGTGCTTGTATGGGTGAAAAGCAGGGCATGTAGAATGCAATCGGCAGTATATGGTGTAGGAGTCAGTAACCAGACCAGATGTAGCAGAATAAAATGTCTCACTTTACTGAAGTTCAAAATAGGAGTTGTAGTACATCCAACTATAGCAAATTACAGCTCTTACCAGATAATGATGTATTGGTTTAGGCATAAACCTGTCTCAAGTCTCTTCCAGTAGAATCAATGGCAGTCAATAGTACTTGTTCTAAGGTGACTGTAATGTCCACTGAGGAATACAGGGCTTTAGAAATACAACTGACCAGGTCGAGTCCAGGTGTGAAGAGTGTCTTAACAGTGTCCCTCACTGCAGTAAAGTCTAAACAGCTTTTAGTAGCAGGTTACCTTACTGACTTCAATTCTGCTACTGACTGTGTATGATGGGAGCTGTAGTCACCTGGATGAGCTACAGCTTATGATGGGTGGTAGCATGCTGTTTTGCACATCAACAACTCCCAGCATCCCTTTACACTTGTTTAGGCCATACTGTGAGCTGTAGTTTCACACCGTACAAGGTCATATGGCGAGGGCTGACCTGACTACTCAGATGGTATCTGTACTGAGCTTTTAAAACTTGGTTCTGGTGCTGTATTTATGTACTGAACTTGGTTCTGGTGATATATTTATGTAGAGAACTTGGCTCTGGTTCTGTATTTATGTAGAGAACTTGGTTCTGGTGCTGTATTTATGTAGAGAACTTGGTTCTGGTGATGTATTTATGAAGAGAACTTGGTTCTGGTGCTGTATTTATGTAGATAATTTGGTTCTGGTGCAGTATTTATGTAGAGAACTTGGTTCTGGTGCTGTATTTATGTAGAGAACTTGGTTCTGTTGCTGTATTTATGTAGAAAACTTGGTTCTGGTGCTGTATTTGACTTATGGGTTTGGTTCTGGTGCTGTATTTGACTTATGGGTTTGGTTCTGGTGCTGTATTCAGGCAGTGAACTTGGTTCTGGTGCTGTGTTTGACTTCTAGGTTTGGTTCTGGTGCTGTGTGTATGTAGTGATCTTGGTTCTTGCTCTGTATTTGTGTGTTAAACATACATCTGATGCTATACGTCTAATACTATCTATTCATATTTGCGTTTGGGTCACCGATTCTATTAAAAAGACCGGTAAAGGAGCAGCATCCTGAGCAGACCCCAT
Organism: Rhinella marina; assembly: GCA_900303285.1. NCBI lineage: Eukaryota > Metazoa > Chordata > Amphibia > Anura > Bufonidae > Rhinella > Rhinella marina. The sequence continues at coordinate 11,055 of ONZH01023631.1, read as the reverse complement.
TATAGTCAATGGAGTCTCTTCAGCTCAGGAGTTGGTAAATCTGGTCCCTCTAATGACCATGCTGTTGCTACGGACTCAGCCATGTCCTGTATCTGGGATCCAACATGAAAACACAACTAAAATTTGCCAGCCAGCCCCTGAGCATTGGTCAACCCAAAAGGCATAACCAAGTTCTCAAAGTGGCCCTCCGGAGTATTAAAAGCCGTCTTCCATTCATCCCCTTCCTTGATCCTGACCAGATTATATGCCCCCCTTAAGTCTAACTTGGAGAACACCTTGGCATCCACAATCTGGTTAAACAAGTCAGGAATCAAAGGAAGGGGGTACGATCACGGACAGTAATCCGATTGAGTTCACAGAAATCCAGACATGGCCTAAGAGTTCCGTCCTTTTTCTTTGCAAAGAAAAACCCAGCTGCCACAGGCGATTTGGAAGGTCTAATATGACCTTTAGCCAAACTCTCAGCAATATATTCCTTCATGACCGTTCTCTCAGGTCCAGAAAGGTTATACAGCCTAGATTTGGGCAATTTTGCTCCAGGGATAAGATTGATAGGACAATCGTATTTCCGGTGAGGGGGTACCGTATTTTTCGCCCTATAAGACGCACTTTTTCCCCCCCAAAAGTAGGGGGAAAAATGCGGTGCGTCTTATAGGGTGAATACAAGTGAGCGCTTCCATAAGGAAGCGCTCACTTGTACGTAGGGACCCCCATCAGACCTCAGATCAGCCCACCCAGCCATGTCCTGCAGCGTCAGGTCATAGTGTGCGCCGGCAGGGAAGAGAGAGGAGCGCGGAGCGTGGGAACGGAGGGCAGCGGCAGCGCAGAACAGGTAAGTATGGTCTTTAAGTGGCTGGGTGGGCTGATCTGAGGTCTGATAGGGTGAATACAAGTGAGCACTTCCATAAGGAAGTGCTCACTTGTACGTAGGGACCCCCATCAGACCTCAGATCAGCCCACCCAGCCATGTCCTGCAGCGTCAGGTCATAGTGTGCGCCGGCAGGGAAGAGAGAGGAGCGCGGAGCGTGGGACCGGAGGGCAGCGGCAGCGCAGAACAGGTAAGTATGGTCTTTAAGTGGCTGGGTGGGCTGATCTGAGGTCTGATAGGGGCACAAGACATGCTGATCTGAGGTGTGAAGGGGCACAAGACGCTAATCTGAGGTCTGATGGGGCACAATATGCCAATATGAGGTCTGTTGGGGGCACAATATGCTAATCTGAGGTCTGTTGGGGGCACAATATGCTAATCTGAGAGTCTGTTGGGGGCACATTCTGCTGATCTGAGGTCTGATGGGGCACATACTGTTGCTCTGAGGTCTGAAGGGGGCACATTCTACTGATCTGAGGTCTGATGGGGGCACATTCTGCTGATCTGAGGTCTGATGGGGGCACATACTGTTGCTCTGAGGTCTGATGGGGGCACATACTGTTGCTCTGAGGTCTGATGGGGGCACATACTGTTGCTCTGAGGTCTGATGGGGCACATACTGTTGCTCTGAGGTCTGATGGGGGCACATACTGTTGCTCTGAGGTCTGATGGGGGCACATTCTGCTGATCTGAGGTATGATGGGGCACATTCTGCTGATCTGAGGTCTGATGGGGGCACATTCTGCTGATCTGAGGTCTGGTGGGCGCACAGTGAGATGGTATGGGGGCACAGTGGGCTGATCTGAGGTCTGGTGGGGTGCTGACATGGAGGGCTGATGGAGTTCTGACATGGAGGGCTGATATGGGGGTCTGATGTGATGTCCTAAAATTTATGGGCAGTCTGATAAGAGGATCTGCTGAAAAATATTTTTTTTCTTATTTTCTTCTTATGGGCCGGTGCGTCTTATAGGGCGAAAAATACGGTAAATCCTGACATCCACCTTCAGAAAATACATCAGAGAAATCTGATATAAAAGAGGGAAGTGTCTTAGTAGTTAAAGCAGAAAAAGAGGAATTACAGCAATTGTCAACACAATAATCGCCCCAATCCACAATTTGTCTAGTATGCCAGTCAATGGTCGGATTATGTTTGCTTAACCACAGTAAACCCAGAACCACAGGAGCAGGAAGACCTTTCAACACAAAACACGAAATAAGCTCCTGATGAAACACTTCTGTGGGTAGAGGTGCAGAATCAATGGCAAACACAGAAATCTTCTTTTCCAATGTACTCGGAGACAATCCATGCATACGGACAAACTGAGCATCAATCAAGTTCACCCCTGCCCCGCTGTCAATAAACACCTCAATTCTCACAACTCTTGACTCTAGCACCACCTCGGCAGTCAGGAGAAAACGGGTACTACAGGATGAAGACAAATTCAACTTTTCAGTCTCTCCACCCCACCAAGAGTGAGACGAGAATTCAACGACCCCTTTTCTTTTCTCTCTTTTAGAGATTGAATGCATGGACCACAGAAAAAAACACACACCCTTCTTATTACCAAAATACTTAACCCTTTCAGTACCGGAGGTTTTTTCGGTTATGCATTTTCGTTTTGCGCTCCCTGCCTTCAAACAGCCATAACTGTTTTATTTTTCTGTTCACATAGCTGTATGAGGGCTTGTTTTTTGCGGGACAAGTTGTACTTTCCAACGCCACCATTTAAAATTGCATATGGTGTAGTGGAAAGCGGGAAAAAAATTCCAAATCGGGTGAAATTGCAAAAAAAAACGCTATTCCGCTACAGTTCTACGGGTTTCTTATTTACAGCGTTCGATGTTCATTAAAACTGACCAGTTACTTTCATTCTACTGGTCAGTACAAATCCGGCAATACCTAATATGTATAGTTTTTCCTGCGTTTTGATAGTGATAAAATAATTAGAAAGTTGCCCTTTTTTTTTTTGTTGTCATATCTTGACCCCTATAACTTTTTGGTATTTATGTGTACGGAGCTGTATGGGGGCTCATTTTTTGCGGGGTGATCTGAAGTTTTTATTGATACCATTCTGGGGTGTGTATGACTTTTTGATCACTTTTTATTTAATTTTTTTTAGAAAAAAAAAGCGACAAAAAACGGCAAATTGCCATTTGGACGTTTTTTTCCGCCACACAATTCGCCGTATTGGAATTTTTTTTTTATATTTTAAAAGTACGGGCGTTTTCAGTCACGGTGATACCCATGATGTCTATATTTATTCTTATTTAGGTATTTATTTTTTAATTATACTGAAAGGGGGGTGATCACGGCATCTAAAGGCCCAGCAAGACGCCGCCGATCGGGTAAGTAGCGGCAAGTCTCTGCTGTTAGAAACAGCACTTGCGAGCAGGCGCCATTTGCCCACATCAACCCAGCGCTGTACATATTGGAGTGGAAACAGGAGTAGCTCCCCCTTACTGCATGGGTTCGTCCCCTGACATCAACCCAGGGGAATATTCACTCGAAGAGTCATAGGAAGACAATACACTACGTGATAGTACGTCCTGAGAGCAGGGGCCCCTAGATCGCTCTCTCAGGCGCCTATCCATGCATACAGCAAGAGACATAGCAGCTTCCAAAGACACAGGGGTTTCATGAAAGGCCAAATCTTCCTTCAGCCTTTCTGATAATCCTTGACAGAATTAGCTACGTAGAACCGGATCGTTCCATTCAGTATTGGTCGCCCACCTCCGGAACTCAGAACAATAGATCTCAACCGAGCGCTCACCCTGACGAAGGTCACGTATCTGGTCTTGGCCAGGAAGATACGATCCGGGTCATCATAGATAATCCCCAAAGCCTTGAAAAATTCATCTACCGACCAGAGAGACTGCGATCCAGTCAGCGAAGAAAAGGCCCATGACTGCGCATCCCCATTAAGCAGCGAGATGACCACACCAACCTTCTGCCCCTCATTACCAGAAGAATGTGGACGCAGTCTGAAATACAATTTGCACACCTCCCTGAATAGAATAAAATTATCACATCCCCCAGAAAATCTGTCTGGGAGGGCGACCTTAGGCTCCAAATAGACCTGACACCCAGCACCCCCAGAACCAACAGCCTGTGGTCTCTGAATCTGGTTGCGGATGTCAGCTACCTCCAAGCAGAGTCCCTGCAGCCGTTCATTAAGCGCAGTAATAGCATCCATGTCTGCACAAAATGACATTAATTTTTGTTCGGCGGTTTATAATGTCACGCTCTGGTGTGGAGGGTATAGCCACACCAAGCGTAAGAGGAAAGGGAAAAGGACCAAACAAGGGAAACGGCCACCTCCTGCAGAAAACCCTAAAACTAGGCCCTGACTGACTACCAGTATGAACTCCAGAAGACAAAACCACAACAGGGAAAAGTAGGATAAACACAAAAGGGAAAATGACACTTAATGCAGATATTGCAGCAACCGGATCTCAGCCAAGATCCACACCACACACAACAAAGTCAGCAGAAAGTATAAGCCGCAAGGGATACTGGGAGAGGAAGAGATAAATAGGGAAAAGACAATCACCACACCCGCAACAGCTGAGGGGAAGGGGTGTGGTAAACAGCAACCAAACCAAGAGGAAAAATTATGTCACTTTTGAAAGTCTAGCCGATCGCCTGCAACCTGATGCAGGCACGTTCAGGACACTAATACATAATATATTGGACTATTGCACAGTACAGTGTACTTGACGTCTCTGTATTTTATATCTTTGGGCACTGTGGCTTTAACTATAAAGTCTCAAGCACACAACTGTATCCGTCTTGCGGTATGCAAATCACTAATGCGGTCCGTGTACAATCCGCATTTTCTTGCGGACCCATTGGCTCTAGTGGGTCCGCCAGAACAAGACATGCTCTATCTTTTGCAGCATGGAGATGCGGATAGCACACAGATGTCTATATTTTGTGGATCTGCGATTTGCAGACCTCAAAATGCATACAGTTGTGTACATTAGACCTAATGGGGGCAAAATGGCTGTACCTATATCTGGGACAATTTATTACCTATTTGCCAACCCTCCTTGGTTTTTCTGGAGTCTCCCTAAAAATGTAAGCCCTCTTAAATCCCAGCAGGACATATATAACACAAATTGTGCTGTCTAATTATGATAAATGCATTCAATGTGCTCACCAATCAGAAAAGTCTTCCATGTGATGACTAGCTACTAGTTCAATAGTCACATTCACTTTATGAGGTTCTGGACGGTCGGGCTGCGGGTAACTTTCTCCATGTGCTCACAGCAGCCTCCCCAGTGAAGAACATGCGCCCAAACTCATAGTCCACCCCAACACATCACCATCAGTCGCCCCCCAATCTCCATGTCAACATTCGCTAAGCCCCACTGGCGTAGCACCGACCCGATCATTTTATTCATCCGACCAGGGCAAGCATGGGGGGAGTCTGTTGGTATCTGGTTACTGTGGAGTTTGGGCGCACGTTTTTCAATGGAGAGGACACCATGAGCACATGGAGGAAGTGACGTATTGGTACGCCTTAGACTTTTCTTAAGGAGTAAAATCGCCTGAACACGCGTCTATGACGCCTGTACAGGCGTTATTGCGACCTCTGCCCGCTTGTTTGCTGTATGAAATGGCAGGCACCTGCTAGTTATGACACTCGCTCCACTCTGGAGTGGGTGCCATCTTTAAAGGTCTGCAAGCAAAATTTTAAATACAAGTATATTACAAAACTGTATACCTGCCTATTCTCTAAGCAAATAAATGTAATCATTAAAACTGGAATATCTCTTTATTTACTAGCTGAACATGATGCAACAGAGAAATCACTCTTCACCCAAACAGCTCCGTCTAGATGACTCTTGAGGGCTCCATAGCATATAACACATGCACTATAAGTGGACACTAATTTGGAGGAAATAAATAGTATGTAGTAATGTCATGATGTCAGAAGATGAGTGTGAGGGGGACGCAGCATCCAACCTTCTACTAGTCAGATGGTTTTTCATCTAAGCGCGGAGCACTCAATTCCTATTAGGGAAAGGGAAGTAGCACCAGACCCATTATCACTTTTATAACCTTCAAGCTTTTATTAATTTTTTTCATTCTAATCTTACAATATTTTCTGGTGGGGTTGCTATTTCAGAAGGGGCTTTTCATTTGCTTGGTCTCTAGACTGAAATGTAGAAAACCAAGTATCATCTATTACTCTCGCCTTAATCGGAAATAAATCTTTTCTACGTACATTGAAGTTGTTGTAAGCATAGTAGTATTGATTTTCTAGCAGTAGCAGGAAAGAGAAAAATGAAGCATGCAGAGAAATCTTAGGTTTTATAGCAAGCTCCTAAATTGAGTGTTATTTTCTAATTCCATCACTAGGGGGCAGCATTTTATTAAATATCCAGAATCTGCTTGCCTCATTATTATCCCAGATTTCAAAAAAATCACCGGCTTGCAGTGCAGATTTATCCTCTTGCGTGATCCCATTATTTTGATAAATATATCTGATCGTTGTCGAATTTATTCTTTTACCTCGTGCTGTAACTATAACCCATGTAAAAGTTAAGTCACCGAAACCGATCTGCGTGGAGAAAGTGAGCTTGTGAACGGCACAGTCCTTTTTAAGTGGAATTACTGCCGGCTTGCATAAGTAAGCGTGGTACATAAAATTGTGTAGGGTGTAGTGAACTGAGTGCAATGATTGTATGGATCTGTCAATGGAGGCCTCATGTCTAAGAAGCATCACTAATCATATTTCAGCTATGCGTGTGGCAAGGAGGCAAGTAATTAAAAAATCAGAAATAGAAAGCGAGAAAATAAAATGGTCGTTATGAACAAACAGTAGGCAAGGGCAGTAACTGGCGAGAAGCGTTATATTTACTTAATCAATGGTTGTGTCGGTGTAAATCCTAATGGGAAGAGATGACTCGGAGATGTAGGCTGGAGTCATACAAGCTGCTTTATATGGATTCTTAATATGTCAGCAGGAAATGTCAAGCGGTAAAATACTGTGAGAATGACAATCTGACCTATTAGGAATCAGTGAACCCTGCTTAAATCTCAGTGCTTCAACCCTGCAGAAATAAATTGAAAGAAGGAGTAGAAGAGCGACCAGGATCACCTCCTGCTTTCTAACCAGCATAAGCCCTGAGCTGCTGTAATGGATTCTCCCTCATACAAACTGTGAAGCAGGTGGGAAGATTAAAGACGGCGATCACAAAATGTCCGTCAATTTAGAATAAATAGTATTCACTGGAAATACGTAATAACCCTGAGGCCCAGGGTTCTAATCTGACCAAGGACAACATCTGTAGGTTCTCTTGTGAAATTAGATCACAAGCCAGTGTGACAGGTGTGAGCAATGGCGATCTCTGCGGAATGCATGTGCTGTCTGTTGGCAGTATATAGAAGATATTAAAGGGGTTAGTGTTTACTATGGTTGAGCTATCCTCAGATCATCAGAGTCTGATTGGTGGGGGTCCCTGCCGATCAGCTGTTCGAAGAGACCGTGGCGCTCCATGAGTTCTGTGGCCTCGCCCTAGGCCAGTGACGTCACGTTCATCTGTCACATGGCCTAGGCACAGCTCAGCCCCATTCAAGTGAATGAGGCTAAGCTACAATACCAAGCCCAGTGGCTATACGATGGATGGCGCTGTGCTTGATAAGCTCAGGGAAGGCCTCTTCAAACAGCTGATTGGTGGTGGTGCTGGAAGTTGCGTCCCCTCCGATCATATACTGTTGACCTGTCCTGATGATAGGTTATCAGTATTAAACTCTTAAATAAGTGAAATAGGGTATATACTTTAAAAAAAAAGACCCATAAAGGGTTAATAAATGTAAAGGATACCCATCCTCACTGATCTGCTGCCAGTGCCATTCTACATTTTTTCACTTTCCGCTTTACAAGGAAATGCTAGGAAAGGCCTAGTCAGCCAATCACTGGTTGTAAAGGTGACCTCTCTCAGCAGGTGATTGGCTCAGTGGCAGTCCAAGCCATTTCCTGTGTGTCGGGAAAGTGGAGAGCAATGGGGATCTAAGCAACATTGTAACGGCAGCAGCGGGTTATCAGTGAGGGTGAGTTTTGATTATATTTTTTTTTTAAATCTAAAGCCATTTTGACCCTGTTTAAAAAAGAATCCTCTGGAAACCCCATTTAACATATCCTTTTATCTCCTCCACAGTAAGCATGCACATTTGACCACTTGGGTTCTTCAGATTAACATTGTTATGCTTTTCTTGCTGCTCGGAGAGTCTGAAAATGGCTAGCGAGAGCTGGCTAGAAGAGCTCCCTGGGCAGTTGCCCTTTTTGTCCAAGCCACATTTACATGTTCCTCTTTTGGCACGGATGTGGGCATATGCTGAGCTTCATGTTACATCATAGCTTGGCTTTAAAGGCCCTGGAAAAATCAGTTTTAGAATGAGTCTGAAAAATTAGTCCCATGACTAATAAAATAATCAGCCATCATATAGTACATGACATCAAGCTGGCAGCTCAAGGGGAGTGTCTTTTGTCCTGCAGCTAAGAGGGCATGTCCATGCTCTCCCTATCACAGCTCAGGAGGCAGTTGAAGGATGAAACTGAGCATGTGCGGCCATCTCAGTGAGCAGGACATAGAAATAAGAAAAAAAAACAAATACAGATAGATTTTATTGAATAGTTCAGTGGCTATGCTACATTTTTAATTACATAAAATTACAGAACTATTCAGATCCAGGTGCTGGTTTGAAAACTGTAGAATATTTTTTGTTGGACAACCCCTTTAAAGTATACCTAAACGTTGAAACTTTTTTAAAAAGTGTGACTGTCATTCTTTTTTTTTTTTTTTGAATGTGTAGGGGCAGTAATACTGACCATTTTTGTAATATACTTAAAGAGGACCTTTCACTTGTCCTACTATTACAATATTAGTACCTGGCAGTGTAGGGAATGATCAGTAGATGTCAGTGCGCTTTTTTCCCCCCAGGTACTCTACTCTGTTCCCTGCTGTGCCCCGCATTCTCTTTTGCCGCCCTGTATGCTAATTAATAGCATCTGTAATGGCATTAGCGATCACACCTCCACCTATTCTGAGGGAGATCGGTGCATAGCAATGCAGCAGTCTCCTTCACTAGCGATCAGCAGATTGTCAGGAAGGAATGCTTTATTCTGTGGGTCAGATGCCAAATACATATAGTTGTTTTTGTTTTACAACATTTGCACAATAAGAATCCATTTTTTAAAAGAAAAAAGAAAAGAACATGTTTTTGCATGGCTGCATCTCAAGACCCATAACTTTTTATTTTTCTTTCTACAGAGCTTTATCAGGATGTAATTTTTGTGGAACGACTTGTAGTTTTCATTATTATCATTTTGGTTTATATAACACTTTTTGATTACTTTTTTTGGTGGCGACTAAGCAAAAAGCAGCAATTTTGTATTAAATGTAATAAATTGCATGATAATTGAGTAGTGCTGGTCATTATGGACGAATAAATACCACATATGTGAAGAAGATTTTATTTTTGCAATTTTCTCCATTGAAATGCGTTTTTCTAATGCAAAAAAGGTGTATTTTTTGCTTGCAACCTTTTTTATTTAGTAATTTTTTAAAACTTTTTTAAACAATTTTATAGTCCCACAAGGAGACTATAATAGGCGATCTTTTGATCTCTTCTAAAATACATTCCTATAATTTTTATGGCGGTGCTATACTGACATTGTGCAGCCTGCTGGGAAATGCTGGAGGCAGGCCAAGGGTCTATACTAGGTCCCGGCCTGTCTATACTGGCATTGACACCCCACAATCTTTTTTGTGGGGTGCCAATGGGAGACAGATTAAACAGCCTGTATGAGCGCTCCTGCTGGTCCAGCCTGCTAGAGCAGGAGTGTGGCTCACATGCTGGAGCCAAACCCTGGCTCTCTGCTGCAAAGGAGAACCATGCAGCTCTTAGATTGGGCCGTCGTAAAAAGGCGTCGTCCCAGCCTAAGGCCCCTTAGTGACTGCAGTAAAACGGTATATAGGTGGTCACCAAGCGGTTAAGGAGAGATAGTGCCCCTGAAGTTCTGATGAAGGACTTTTATCCAGTTAAGCCTGGTCTATGATCTCTGCAATGTTGGGGGGGGGGGGGGATCACCCTGAAAGTTTTGCTTTAAGGTCTTTTAATTGAGGTCAAGCATTATCTTATAGGATATCTACCTTATATCTGGTGGCATTAGCTTTCTTTTCTTTTTGGAAAGAGAGCTAATTTGCATATCTTTTTTCCAGAATCCACAGGAACATTGTCTGGCTTATAAAACTCCTTATGCCTTCTAGATTACAGTGTTCATTTTAGGACATGGTCAGATATCAGTGTCAAGTATCAAAATAATGCCAGTGTGATACCTGACCCCTGACCCTGACACCTGACCCTGACACCTGACCCTGACACCTGACACCTGACCCTGACACCTGACACTGACCCTGACCCTGACACTGACTCTGGACTTCAGGTGTCAGGGTCACTATGATTTTTAGCTTTATTGTACTTTACATATGCTGAATCACATAGATGAAGAAAATCACTTCTTAATCTGTCTGAACCTATAGCTCCACAGTTAGACACTTGCCTTCCATGTAGTCATCTGGGGTTCATATCCCTTTTTGGTCTTTAAAAAATAAATTGGTATTTTATTGAGCCCTAGAAAAGAGGCAAATTCAAGTGATGTGTGACCCTTGACAACTGACTTGTCAAGCGTCAGGGGTCAGGGTCGCTATGATTTTACTTAGAAATCACTTCTTAATCTGTCTGAACCTATAGCTCTGCAGTTAGACACTTGCCTTCCATGTAGACTTCTGGGGTTCAAATCCCCTTTGGTCTTTTAAAAAACTTTTATTTTATTGAGCCCTAAAAATGAGGCGGAATTCAAAGAGATGACAAATAGTACTACTGTAAGTAGTCCTACTTAATTTTATTAAAGAATTATATGGGGCCAATACTACAGTAAAGGGGGCACTAATTAAATATATCTTTCAGCTATTACAGGTGATGAAGGCTATTTTGTTTTTCTATTATTTTGAAAGAGTCACTATACACTACAATAATGTATTCTCTTTTCTTAGTAAGGGGTTTAAATTATCAGATCACTCTCCACCCCAAAAATAAGCAGCAAAGATATAACCACTAGGGGTCTCACTACTCCACTGTGTTTAGGCATGGGTCCTGCTGTCCCAGCAAAACAAGC